>MU968426.1:0-384132 GCA_034641835.2 Pinus albicaulis | reverse complement strand
TTACTTGGGATTAGTACCTAGCCTCGTTCCTTTCAAACTCATGTAATTCAGGCGGAGCAGAACACAAGGAGAAAAGGAGAATGTAACCTTTGTGGACCGTGATGACCAATGCCTGCTGGAAGAAATTTCACATTTGATTATTAGCATTGGAACATATTACTAATTTGGAAAAATAAAAATTACAGTGTAAACAAAATAAATAGAGTTGATTCACTAACCTGATAATAACTAAGCGTATGAAAACAAGATAGCAAGGGATGATATCAGATGCTGAAACAACAACTATTTATCATGTTACAAAGCTAGGCTATTCATGCCTTCTTAGCATATTAAAAGTGTGACACAAAAAATATGAGCGATGCAAATTTATATCACAAGCCAAAGAAGCAGTAGAATTAGAATGCAAATGAGGAAGATTAAGATGGAATAACATATAGGAAAATTGAAGGAAAATGAACTAGTAAGACTTGCATCCTTGGGATGTGCGAAGGAAGAATTGTTTAATTAAAATATAGCAAGAACTGCAAGTTAAGCTTGCTTACATACTACGATCATGATAATGTAGTAGTTCATATTAGGAATTTGTAATAAACTAATACAAGGGCAATGTAATATATGCAATGCCATATTCAGCAGGGTAGCTAGAAATTCAATGTTACTTCTTAATATTCTTCAAGAAGCTTAGAAAATTCCTCATGTAAATGCTATATGAAACATGGAAGGAATTTATATCTTTGTGTTCATCCACACATATTGCACATAAATACATGTTAAACTGATACAAGATATTTCATTTCAGAGTACTAATATTGAGCATCATGATGAGGTCAATTCAATGTTGAACACTATTACGCAATTCTATGAGAATGTGATTTTACTTAAAGATGATAATACCAGAAGCTTTGGTGAATATCAAGTTTGAAGAATTGAACATGATCACTTGATTCAACTCTATTACCAAATTCCATGAAAAGGTTGTCTTCAAGATGTTAATACTGGATGCTTTATGAATATCAAAATTTGAAGAATTGAACATGATCACTTGCTTCAACAAAAAATAGTTGAGAATGACGAAGTCCATACAAATTATGTGGCATCTACAGCAGAACCTTGTACAATAGATGAATTAAGAAGTGTTAAATGTAATTTGGAGGATTGTATAGTCAGATTACAATATTGTATGTCCTGTAATTGTGAAAAGTATGATTCACAAGTATGTAGAGCATTATGATATTCAGTTAAATATTCTCACTTCAATGTTCAATGGCAGCAGCTGTGCGCTTCTCATCACATGTTAATCCATTTGATTGTCTTACTCAGATGGAATTGATTTGAGGGAGTGGATATCTGGTTTCCTTGATTGAACTCCATGATGCTATGCAGCAGCTTACAACCTTATATCTTTTTCAAAGTCGTGAAGCTCCATATTGGTGAATCAATTGGTATTGTTCTTTTGCCACAGGAAATGATTACAGTTACATCCCTTTTAGAAATTTAAGTATCAGGTATTTCATTTAAAATTGATAAAATAAATTCTTGTTCTGGCCTTAGATGGCACTAACAAGTTGATCCCACATTTATTTATGTGGGCTCTTCATGGATTTATTAGTAAGATCATTCTCCCTTCCACAGGAGGGAGAAAAAATTACAGAAGGGAGTGAAATAATTCTTCCTTTTAAATCGGACTTTCAACATTTGTTTTATAAGGAGTTTAGCCCGGCAAAAACTCATCTAAATATTCCTCTTCTGCACAGTGGGTCATTCCTATTTCTCTTGTTCGTATAGAATCTAAAATAGTTTGTATGAATTTGTTGCAGCATTAACATTTTACTGTAGGGAATCTTATGCAGTTTAGTCTGCGTTATTGAATTGACTGATGCCTGACCCACTGTGCACCACAAGCATTATTACAATCTTTGACCTGATCATTTTGCAGAGGAAGACCATTATTTGAGATTTAATGCAGAAAAATAGTAAATGCTTTTACCTGAATAGCCATGCTACCAACACCACCTTCTCCACCTACAATGAACACAGTCTGACCCCTTTGAAATTTTTATCTGTCAAAACCTTCTTGGGAAGTTTGAAGAGCCAGAGGAAAGCTGGCTGCTTCGGGCATGTTTTCAGGCTTCAAAGCAATCAGGCTTTCTTCTACTGTTGTGTATTGTGTTAAAGTCCCATATTGTTTTGGCCTGACATTGTTGAAACTTTGAATATTTCCATGCGCTTCATCACCCTTGCTAAACATTGAGACATTAGCTCCTTCATCGACTACTACTCCTACCACATCACAACCTGGAACCACCTGAAAAGTGTTTCAAAGAGAGACATGCGGTTCAGAAAAGAATGGCATTGGATCAAATCTATGTGGTAAACGCTCAAAAATATGAGTGGATGCCACTATTCAGTGAAAGTGATGCACTGCAATATACCTTAAAATTATTGCAAAAGAGTATGTGGTAAACAATGGATGATATGGTTGGATGCACTTATTCATTGAAAGTGATGCAATATACCAGAAAATAATTGCAAAAGAGGGATATATAATCCCAAAACAACCATGGATTCTTGTTAAAATTATGTGTAATGTCTGAAACAGATTTTGTTTCAATCATAGATTGCTGCTGAGTACAGTACGCTCTTTCTGACTCCTCTTAATGAAATGATCCAATAACCACAAAGGAGTATGCAGAATATGATCAGAACGACTAGGATCTACTACTTACAAAAAAGAATCATCCGTTAGATTTGGGAAGAGTGTCAATACTGGTCAGAGTTGTATATGCAGAGCTTGACCAGAAATAGAAATTTTCGATAAAGATTTCTTTGAGAACAGGGTTTTAGCATGATTGTGTCACGAATTAACATATAATAATTAATGTATATTTTGATCGGGAGTGGCATGATTGTGTCACGATCGCCTTCTGGAATTTTCCACATCTGGCATCGTTAGCCTAAATTCTATTTGAGAACCAATGGCAGGTCAAGTACAACGAACGTGTTTTAGCCTCTGTCGCGATCGCCTTCTGGAATTTGCCACCATCTGGCATCGTTAGCCTAAATTCTATCTGAGAACCAATGGCAGGTCAAGTACAACGAACGTGTTTTAGCCTCTCCCTCGCTGTTATCGTGACTAGTAGTTTCACCTGTCGCCCGAGCCTGGTCGTTCGCTCTATTGCCATTCAGGCATATGGGTAGAATATGCAGTAAATGGAGATTACAAAGGCAATATTATGCCCATTCTACAGACCATGTAATGGACCTGGAAGCTAACATGATAACAGGTACAAGCCAAGAGTCTGATAAAAACTTTAGGTAAAATCCATCAAAGAGGTCTCTACAAAATTGATAAATGTGTTGCAAAGATCATAAAAAAACAGAGCAGTGGATCATCATCTGAATCCTTCATTTGGGCAATAGGGTTCTGTGACACATAAAATAGCTTTGAGAACCTAATTTATTGAATTTCATCTCTATATAAAATAAAATGATGGGTTGTTACAAAATTCATAAGAGAGGTTGGGTTCTCACAGGGAATTCCAAACCAGTGTCCTTAAACACTCCATTGCGCAGTTTTAAGTCTACAGGGTTGAGCGCAACAACACAGACTCTTAGAAGGACCTGATTATCCCCCATTTGGGGCACAGGGAAGTCACCATACTGCAGCACCGCTCTGGGTCCATATTCATTGTAAAACCAAGCCTTCTGCATGTAATCCATGTTGCAGGTCACTGCAGAGGCCAAACGAGGATTTAAATAAAAGAGAGAGACCGACTCACCTTCGAGTTTGGTAACATGCACGACCAAAGCGGCCCGATCTTTTCTCTCGAGGGATTCCTGGTCCATAGATCCGGCCTCCTTGAAACGCCTCCAGATCTCGGGCTGGCCTCGTGTGGCCACGATTTCGCCATTATTGTCCAGAAAATTCCGCAGTGGAGCCTCTACTAAAGCCCTACCTCCGCTGCTCCCTCCTGCTGTGGCCGTGGGCGTCGCGACGTGACTCAAACCTGCCACGTCTTCGGTCGGAGGAGGAGAAGGCGTCTTGGGAGACCATCCAGGCTAGCCCTTGCTGCTCCCTCCCGCTGTGGCCGCAGCCATCGCGACGTGCCATGTCTTCGGCCAGAGGAGGAGGAGAAGGTGTCTTGGGAGACCATCCAGACTAGCCCCTCCTCTTGGGAGTCAGTATCTTATCCTAACTAGAAGAAAACCTACCCAAAACAATGAAAAACCCGCACGGTCACATGCAAACCCTAAAAAAACTCTCGCCTTTTAGCTTCTTTTCTGTACAGAGAGCTAGAGTCTCAGTTGGTCTGCTAACTGGAGCTGCCTCTTCTGGGCAGAAATTACTTACTTTGAATCTGGAGGTGCCTCCTCAAACTTGTATGTTTCGTGCATGGTTGAAAGTCCGCGCCAAATAACAGCTATTAAGAAGGCCAAATGGGAGACTAAGTAGAAGAGTGATAAAAAAAATGTGAATAGTGTTTGTTCACCTCAAACCAACAAAAAAAAACGCCTCCGGCATATGCTGCCTTTAACGAATGCCTCCTTTTTTTTGTTAGTGCATTATTGTTATTAATACGATGATTTATTAACTATTATTAATTTAGTTTAAGCTTTTAATTTTATTTTAAGATTTAACTTTCATATTTTTTAAATTGTTTTAATTTTAATTTAGGTATTGTTTTTAATTTTTATGTTTTTTTATTATTGTTGTAATTTGAATTTTTTTCTTAATTTTAATTTCTATATTTTTTTTAGATTATGTTAATTTTAATTTAAGCTTTCACAATCATTTAAATTTATTTTTAATCTTTTTGTTTTGATGTTATTTTAATATTAATTTAAGTTTAACATTATTTTCTATAATATTTTAATTTTAATATGAGTTTTTGTGTATGTGTAATTTTTTGTTTAATGTTATCTTAATTTTAATATGAGTTTCTGTGTATCTCTAATTTCCTTGTTTTCTATGTTGTACCCGACCTAACGATGCCACAAGGGAGCAAACAGGGAACGGGCCGCTCGAACGTGCACAAGGCATCCGGGCGGTCACAACTTAGAGAAACTAATATGGGCGTCTTCGAACGAAACGGCTCGACCCGAACACGCCCGGTCGGGCGACCTCACACGGCGCGACACGACGCGCCTAATGAACAATGCCACAAGGGAGAAAATGACAAACGGGCCACCCAAACATCATGCATAAGGCACCCGAGCAGTCACAACTTAGCAAAACTAATACAGGCACCCTCAAACAAAACGGCCCGACCTAAACGAGCCCAGTCGGGCGACCTCACACGCCGCGACATGCTGCGCCTGACCAAACGATGCCATAAGGGATAAAACAGAAAACGAGCCGCCCAAACGTGCACAAGGCACCCGGGTGGACACAACTTAGCAAAATTGATACGGGCGCCCTCGAATGAAACGACTCGACCTGAACACTCCCGGTCGGGTGACCTCACACGACGCGACACGACGCACCCAAACGAACGATGCCACAAGGGATCAAACAGAAAATGGGCCACCCAAATGTGCACAAGGCACCCAGGCGGTCACAATTTAGCAAAATAATACAGGCACTCTCGAACAAAACGGCTCGACTTGAACGTGCCCGATCGAGCGACCTCACACGGCGCAACACGACGCGCCCAAACGAACGATGCCACAAGGGATCAAATGGTAAACGGGCCACCCGAACATGCACAAGGCACACGGGCGGTCACAACTTAGCAAAACTAATACAGGCACCCTCGAACGAAATGGTCTAACCTGAACACGGCCGGTCGGGTGACCTCACATGGCGCACCCAACGAACGATGACACAAGGGAGCAAATGGAAAATGTGACACCCGAACATGCAAAAGGCACCCAGGAAGTCACAACTTAGCAAAATTGATACGAGCACCCTCGAACGAAACGACCCAACCTGAACGCGCCCGGTCGGGCGACCTCACATGGCGCGCCCGACCAAACTATGCCACAAGGGAGAAAACGGCAAACGGGCCGCTCGAACGTGCACAAGGCATCTGGATGGTCACAACTTAGAAAAATTGATACGGGCCCTCTCGAACGAAACGGCCTGACTTGAACGCACCTGATCAGGCAACCTCACATGGTGTGACACGACACGCCCAACCGAACGATGCCATAAGGGAGAAAACGGCAAACGGGACACCCGAACGTGCACAAGGCACCCGATCACAACTTAGCAAAACTTATACGGGCGCCCTCGAATGAAACGACCCGAACCAAATGCACCCGATCGGGCGACCTCACACGACGCGACACGGCGCGCCCAAACAAACGATGCCACAAGGGATCAAATAGCAAACGGGCCACCCGAACATGCACAAGGCACCCGGGTGGTCACAACTTAGCAAAACTGATTCGGGCGCCCTCGAACGAAATGGCCCAACCCAAACGCGCTCGGTCAGGCGACCTCTCACGACATGACACAATGTGCCCAAATGAACGATGCCACAAGGGATCAAATGAAAAACGAGCCACCTGAACGTGCACAAGGCACCCTGGTGGTCACAACTTAGCAAAACTGATACGGGCGCCCTCGATGCGTATGCATAATCATCGATGGCGATGATTTGTCGCCGGAACCAAGAGAATAATGCAGTAGAAAATACAACTGTCGACTACCCTGCATGTCGACCCATAAGTTCCACCCATCTCTGCATCTGAGGCTCTCTAGGACTAGCGATATCCAGCGTCACATGCTGTGGCTGCATCAATGGAATCCGTTCCAAAGCGAAAGATATGAGGATCGAACCATAACTGAAATTATTTTTCCTTCCTCCTTTTGCTTTATTCTGTTGTTCCTTTATCTGAGAAAGAACAGCTTCAGACCAGTTGAATATTGTTGGCTCAAGACACTCTAATGCATACTGCATATAAGATCTGTTAGCCACATGTAGTGTCATCATGCCAGCAAGTTTTGCGATTGTGAACAGGATGGTTCTAAAAGGCAAATCTCTCACTGTACGGATGTTAATCTTCCCATCTTTGCTCGGTTCTGCCCCTGCATAACAATACTGCAAAATATAATCTCTCACCGACTCTCCTCCAATGGTAGACCCTGAAAGAGAAATGGGCAAACCCCTCCTCGACAAACCTGTGAGAAAGTACACATCCTCAATAGTGATAAGAACCACTTGGTTCTTAATGTGAAATGCCTCTATTGCCGGATCCCATGCACGAACCAAGAACTCAAGAAGCTCAATCTGTTGCCTCATTCCGGATAACTTGAAGTACTTTAAAAGTCCACAATCCCTCAGGGCTCTTACAGTACCCGGGTCATTTAGGGCAATCATGTCTTGTTCTTCATGTTCTCTTTCTCGCCATGTAATCGTCATTGTTATTCGATGGAAACCTGAAACATAAGTAAGAGATCCATTAGAAACCATCCATTGCAAAAAACTAGGTCAATTTTGAGCTAAACATCAAAACAAAAAAATTGAAATGCACCCAACGCAGGCTTAGGCTTGAGACAGTGCGTTGCACATGCAGGTACCTTTCACTGTACCTGTTATGCAACGCAAGTTTCGATGCCTAAGGGTGCGTTGCCCTCTTTTTGGGGAAAATTTAACCTAGGGGTCTTAAAACCCTGAAAAATTGCAAGAAATGAAAATGAAATGATTACCAATAGAAAGAGAAGGTTCATGGCACTAACCTGGAAGAAACGGCGATGAAATCCGTCCACAGAAATGACCGCAATCAATGACTGAAGTTCGGGGGCAAAATCAGGTTCAGAGCTCCAAAATGCAAATGGTAACTATGGAATGGTAAAAATGAATAGTAAAACTACTTTTAAATAGTCATTTAATTATTTGCAAGTTAAATTCATTGTTGTGACTATAGTTTTATTATGTTTTTATCACAAAACATGGATTTTTAATCCGTTAGATGTTGCTCTGAACAGGAAATACAACTGATGAACATATTAGTCATGCAAATTTATTAAGAATGACTTGACCACAAAGCATGATTTTTCTCCTTATTTTTCGAGCTTTGTTAAAAACAAAAATGTATTTGAAGCGCACTTTTATCTATTTTTCGAGCTTCCATAACAGCGAAAAAGGAATCCATGGAGTCTTCTTTCAGCTCTTTTCAGACTCCGATAATGTGAAAAGATTGCCGAGCACTTGTCATTTCGAGCTTGTTAAATTAAATGAATTGATATCTACTCAGTATAAGTTTAACCCTTTTCCGAACTGAGATAGATTATTTACGAAAAAGGAATACCATTGGTTAAACATGACCAAAGAGGTTCTTTCAGATATTATTTTACACTTTTTCGGATCTGAGAGACAAATTTACAAAAAATTAATTATGGAGTTCTCTTTCGTCCTCTTTTTCAGACTCTCTAAATATGAAAAAGGACCAAGCTGTCACTGTCGTTAAGCTCGTTAAATCATAAAATAGTGACAGGCTTCTCACTCATGGCAAGAATTGAGTTTCATTCATCGCTAGACTCGTTAAATTACTAATTAGCGATACTTCATTCGTTATTCGCCCGAAGGGTTGAATTATAGATCAAGCAAATGCTATCCTCTTCAATCTTGTTAAAAAATAATGAGGTACTAGTTGACAAATGACCGGGGAAAAATTTGGGAAGAACGAACAATATTTTCTTTATGGTAGCAAGTCGCTCTTGAACATGACACTTCCTTCACTCCATGTCTGTGACTGTTTGGGTTGGGTAATCATCTTGACAGTTCATTCATCACCTATGGTTCATCATACCTTCACTTCGGTTTTGGGTCAATGTTGCCAACTCATCACAGTGTCGCCGATATGTTCAAGAGGAGAGGGGAGAGAAGGAATGGAGAGAGAGAGAGAGAGAGAGAGGGAGAGGAGTGAGAGAGGTAGAGAAGGGTAAGAGAGGGAGATAGTGACACAAAGATGGAAGGGGGGCAGAAAGAAGGATAGAGGGAGGGATATAGTGAGAGGATTGGAGGGTCGAGAGAGAGAGAGAGGGGAAGAGAGAGCGAGGTAGGAGAGAAAGGGAGAGAGAAGAAGTACAATGGATTAAAACAACAAATATATTAGGCCCACTCTACACAAATCTGTAATCTGAGAATTCAGGATAAAAAGAGCAGGCTCCAACAACAATTGCATAGAAGTCTTTATTACTCAAATAGAAGAATGTCACAGCAAGTTGTCATCTCACAAAAGCTCCTACTACAACCTACAAGCTAACAGTACTCACTCTTATTATCTATTTCTACAAATGTCTAACTAGTGTGCCCATCCTTTTCATTTATAAGTTAAGAGAAGGTGTTGTTAGAAAACATGCTAATGATAGCGTTAGTGGTGCATCTCCCTTGAGCATGAGCAACTCCCTCATAACTTTGCCTTGTATGCAAGGCTTTTCTTTTAGAGTAGTGCATTATCATAATAGATATAACTCCTCTCCTGAAGGTGCCTCATTCCATAAGTGTGCACTCATGAATGCACCTGAGATGATGGTGTTAATCTCCTCAACTAGTGTGCCATACTTGGTGGGTGTGACCCAACAACTAATTCGTCTATCCTCGAAGGTGTCGTTATAAGCTTCTAGCTGTATTTAAGAATCTTTCTGACTGGTGTACCACAATCTAGCTCTGCAATCCTGGTGTTGCTCAACTTCTCAAGGCTGAGGTGAGACCAACTAGGTAATCTAACACTCTTGAGATTTTTTTTTTTTCCAATAACCCAAGATTCTCCCCCAACTTGTCAAACTTCCCCTTTGTTAGGAGCTTTGTCAAACTATTAACCATATGAAACTTTTTCAGAATGTGGTCCAACACTACTAACTCCCTAATGAAGTTGGAATCTTAGGAAATTGTATTGAATATCAATGTGTTTGAAATGGTCATGACACATTGGATTTTCATAGAGCTTGATGTAACTTTGATTCTCACAAGAGACAATATTGGGCTTCAACAATTGATTGGTTGACTCTACAATCAAGTTGCAAATCTAGATAGCTTCATAATAAGTATATGAAACTACCATATACTTTGCTTCAGTGGAACTGAATGCAATTTTTGCTTGCTTCTTGTTGATTTAATAAAAATGATTTATAAAATGATAATAATGATGTTTAAAATGAGCCTTATGATGGTCTACTTATACACATTGATTGTTCACGAGGTGTAGGAGTATGTTTATAACATCACTGCCCTTGAAAGCTTTGTCTTGAAAGCACAATAATTAGAGTTTTCTTTAGTTAAGCACATTTTTGTGGTGGAATGAAGTTTATCAAATATCTATTTATACTTTGTAGAGGTTTGACTTTGTTTGTCCTTTGAGTGTTGGTGAGGTTTCTTTGTATTTTTTGCATCATAGTCTAAAGTCTTTTGACCTGATTGTTTAACATGAAAGCTTTATGCTTATTGGCAATATATTTGAAATACCTGCATGATCAAGAAACTATTATGGTTAATTAAATAACTAATTAGGTACTATAGAAAGAGGATGATGTTGAGAGGGCTTGCATGGGTGACTTTGGGAGCAACCCGGAGGTGGTCAGACAAAGCTCTTCTAAGTTACAAATCTGAAGAGAAAAAACTGGTGATGTATATGTGGTTGCTCAACCTGGGCTGTATGGAAAATCTTGGCAGAGAGTGTTTACCTTTCCATGTCTTCACGAAAGTAGGTTGTCTATCACAGAATAAGATCACTACATGTAGGTGATGGTTCTGTAGTAAGTTCTCAGCCTTATCTTCAGAATGGCTAACAGAGAGGATCAAGTTTGAATACAGGATATAATTTGATGAATTTGGAGATTTAGAGTTGAAGAAAAAATTGTGGTGATGTTTGGATGGGTGCTAATTTGTAGGGTTTTCCATTTTTATAATTTTCTTTGTTGTGCTTTCTACCATGCTACCTAGTTACTTTCCTGTTTCCCTAGCATTTTAACTTTTTCGATGTCTATCTCTCTATTGTTTCTTGCCCCATTTGAAATGTCATCCTTATTTGGTAGGTGTTTTCTTCAATATAGTGTGAATATTTTTCCATCACACAACTTCTGTGGGGTTTGTCTACGCAAATAGCTTGTAAGGCCCATTCATCAGGGTATTTGATGAACTGAAATGATTATCGATGATCACCAACTAATGGTACCTGCAGAGATTTACTCTAACAATTCTATAGTTTTCTTGTGCTAACAATTCTACAACATTTTAACCACATGAATTAGTCTCCTCTATTCTCTTAGTTGATTCTATAAGCACTTATTGCTATTGTCAAAGCTTTTACTCTCTAGTCCCATTGAGCTATTTCAGTTAATTCTGGACATTGATCTATTTTCATTTTATTTCTTCAATTTTTCTGACTATTATGCGTTGCCTTTGGCCAGTGCCTTTCTTACCTATGCTTTTTCTGCTTAAGCATTCCAGCCAGCTAGAGCAACAAGGGTAGCAGGAGCCACATAGTCCAGCCAGAGCCCAACAAGGGCAGCGCAGAGGCAGCAGGAGCCATGCAGGGCTGATGCAGGCCCAGTCAAAGCAGCGCAGGGGTAGTGTAAGCCCTTCAGGTGTGACGCAAGCCCTTACTGAGTAGCGCAGAGGCTGACGCAGGCCAGTTAGGCTGACATAGAGGGATTTAGAGCATCGTATTACTGCCGTTTTTATTTCTCTATTGGGTGAACCAGTTTTGGTGCCCACGATTGTTGTACTTAGATTCTGCATAATAATGAAAACCCTCCAGAGCTAGCTGCACCGGTTTTCCCACATTGGGGTTTTTCCGGGGATAGTTGTCTAGAAAATCCGTGTGTCACTTTTTCTATGAGCATGTTATTCAGTATTTGATTTGTATGTGTAGGTTGCTAGTTGTATTTACTATTTAATTCACTAATTTATTGAATATTTCAGAAATTAACATGTAACTTAATTCAAGTAGGAGAAGTAAATCAAGATATTGCAATAGGGTTTCTTATATTAAGAAATTTTTACATTCCCTAGGTCTATCCCCATTAGGTCACCTAGGGCAACAATTTCCCAGGAATCTAGCTAGAGGAAAACTTCTATCTCCTAGAGGCAGTTGCATTGCTGGGTGCCCTCACTCTCCTCAGAACTTGGGCCAATTCCGACGGTGGAATCTCCGGATACCTCAAGCCCTAGCTCTAGGATCAAGTTTTGCCTAGGTGTTCCCAAGGATAGAACCTAGTAGGATCAATTTGACCTATCGAAGTAAAAACACTTGTCTGATCCTTTCCCATCACCTTGTCCAGGATAGGAACATCATTGGTTGCTAAATTCCATCCCTGAACCTGGGCTGGGTCCACTTGGCCCCGTGTGGTCCCATTTGGTGTCAAAGGCCTTTCATGAAGGTCCATTTGGGAATCCAAGTTCCCAAAGGATTTTAGGGATTGAGAACTTCCTTCATAAGTCTTATTATTCTCCCTCAACCCTTCAATCCCCCTCCTCTCTCCCTAGAAGATAATTCCCTTGCTTAAAAAGAAAGCAAGTCCCACTCTTTATTTTATCTTAGGGAAAGGGTTTCGAGGGTCACTTCCCACCTATTCATTGACCTATACTCTACAAGTGACTTCCTAAACTACTGGGACTCCACCCATCAGTGAAATTCTGTGAAGAGCAAGGAGCCTTAGCTGTGGTGACAATGGGCTAAGCCTCCATCGTTTCCCTTGTCCTAACAGTTGCCCTCTTAGGAACCCCTTTTAGATCCACTACTAGTTTGAGTGGTAACAAGTTGTTCACAATTCCATTTGTGAATAACTCTTTGGTATGCCCACTTTTGCCATACTACAGCTCCAAGATGAGGAGTCCAGGGCTATGGAGGCTACCCTTCTTCTCACTGAATCAATCCTCTACAATATAGTGAACTAGGGCTAGTTGGTTGGCCCACTTGAATGTTACTTTAGTCCTTCAAAGTCTGCACATCCTTAGGCCCTATACACCTTCCCTTCTACCAATTTTGTTGTCCTTCACCAGAACAAGAGTCAAGGCTCTTCTTTGATAGTAACCTAACAACCCTCCAACTGTACTTGGCCTACCATCAATCTACCCAACCACAATCAATTCTTTTTACTGATCTAGGGCCCACAATATTGTCTTCATCTAGGGCTCTTCAAATCTGCCACCTAACAATGGTTTGAGTCCTCTCAAGATCATTGTTCTTATGTGTCGACAATTTGATCTTTGTTGTCCAATCTATGAACAAATATGAACTACTCCTCTTATCATACTTCTAACAATCTGTAGATGACTAAACTAGGGTCACAAATTAGCCACTAACAGTCCATTTACTAATTGTTTATAGGTTTCTTCAGATCTTTGTCTAAAACTCTATGGAAAGTCCACAAAAATCAACTCCTCTGCATTTCAATCCATTCTTCATATGGCACATTTCTTCTGCATGCTCAATCTTCTGCTCAGGTTCCACCCTCCTTTGGATCTGTTGTCTCCACACATACTGAATCTGCAAACCATATTCTAGATCTGCGGTCTTTATTGCAAAAATAAACCTCACTCTAAGGGTCACAACCCATCTTCTTCTATGCAAAATTGTCACAGTCTTAAGGTCATACCTTATGAACTAAACATGCTATAAAATTGTCCTAACTAGGGCATTATACTTATGTACTTCTAATTGTTGTAGAACAAACCCTATCCACACATAGAAAAAACACGACTCTTGCCTCCATAAGAGACTCGTCCTAGCTCATATGGATCCATATATTTTGGCCATTTCTTTGACTGAATCTTGACATGAACTTTAGATCTCAATGTCGACCCTCAAACTAGGGTTAACTCAGTCAATATTACGCCTGCGTCGACTTCTGTTATGGCTCAAAATTACAGTGCAAGCCCTCCTCCATTTATGTTGGTATTTATCACAGACCTTGTGGCCTACTAACCACCATGAGGCAATTAGATGGTATCAACCCTCTCTTCTATTTCATGTAGAAAATATAACCAACGGGATTCAATATGATCTTGTAATCATGTACTAAAACAAGATACCAAATCCTTCCTACAATTTGTGGAAACAAAACACAATTGCACAATCACATATAAGTAAGAGAAACAAGTTATCAATCACACAACACAAGATGTATCTGGGGAAGCAACTGCTCAAAACCCTCTATCTCTATTTTGTATTAATTCAAGGAATCATGAAACAACACAATGCTTAATCTCTCCTAAGATTCTCCAGCACTCTGTCGATTGTCTCCTGCTGATCTAGGAAAAATCAGTCTAGTACTTAGCCAATTCTCAGCCTTCCTTTAGCCTGCCTTACACACGCAATTCCTATGGAATTATCTCCATATTAATTAGGAAAATCAACCTTCCTTGATTGCGCAATCCATCATGGCATCCCAATGAATTTATAATTGCACATGGGAAATTTTCTATAAATACAACTGATATTTATGTTCCTCTGAACTGTGTTACAATAAGGATCAAGGGTCTTTTTATTATTTAAAATAAGATAAAACCCTAAACAACAAAAACCCTATCCTGAGGAGATGTAACACCAAGAGTTTATGGGCCCCATTGGGGTTAGTTGGGCAACCAACTTCCCAGGGTCGTAACTTGGTCATATGATCTTCGTTTAACGCACATGATACCTCGTTAGAAAGATCTCTCTGAGGACTACAACTTCTAATACGATTTCTATGAAATCACCAAACCTTTAATGCCAGAAAAACACTCAAAATGGCTTCGAAAGTTTAGGACCCAAAAAACTGATAAAAATAGTAAATTGTGCTATAATTAAGGAAACTAAAAAACTGAAAGAGACAAGGGCAAGGGCCCAAGTGGAATAGGCGAGTGGCCACCAATATCCACCTTGATCACCTTAAATCGAATTTCTTGAGCTAACTCAATCATCGTGACTTAGTTAATTGACACAAGTTGTTATGAGACAAAATTACAATTTATTGTCCAATTTATTTAAGGGAAAAATAAATTAGATGCCTCACATTCCTCACTCCTGGTACATCAAAATTCCTCACCGGTGTGGGTGCATTTTTTTTTGTCCTTTCTAGTTGCCAATTTCACTGTTTCTTGTTGCAAATTTCAACACTCCCTCTCAACAAGAAAGGAATTCAATCTATCCCCATCCGGTACCTTTGGAATGTTCTGCATGCTACACTTCTCTAGTGTTTTTTGCACCTGCAAATCCTGAAACTGAATAGCCTCTGAACAACTGAATCAGTATAATGCATCTATCATTAGAGTCTTCCGATTGCTACTAGCTACTGCACCTGTCTAGTACTGGATTCTCTGCACTGCTACTGACATCTGCATCCGTGCCCTTTGAACTATTGCTAACTCTATTTGTGCTCCAGTATTTGACATCTGTCACTCTGATTTCTGTCTTGCTGACATCTGACTACATCAATCTAACTAATCCTTCCTACTACTGTTGTACTGTGGGCTCCTCGTAGCCAGGTTCGATCCATGAGACACGCCATCTCAATGGACCTTGCCCAAATTTCTTATCTTGGGATTATGTCTACACATAACCCCACCTTACACCTCGAGGTATGGCTACTCCCTCTTCCCATCTAGCTCGAAATTTCCCCCTCATGGAGGTCTCTTCTTGAGTGGATGCTTCCACTCGGTCTCTTCTCTGCTTCTCCAATTGTGGTAGCTACTCCACATCCTTCTGAGACTGCTTCTCATGAGGATGCATGTTGAGAGGTAATTTATGCTCCCTCTAAACCACCAAGTCTCTAACTTCTGCCTTTCCCCTCAAATCTTTGCATGCATTTGGTACCTCAAGTGCATATAGGTTCTTGACTCGCGCACAGTGTAATTGTCCCGAAGTTACAAAAAGTTTCTAAAAAAGAGTTGATTTTAAATCGATGATATCTCCCTTATCCGAGCTCCGATTTAACCGATTTTTTTTTTCCATTTGGGTAGATTTTCGCAAGGAATCCAAATATTCTATTTGTTTTCGAAAATTTTACACCAAAATATTCAAATATTCTCTACAAACTCGCTGACCAAAAAATTCCTGCTCTGATACCATGTAGAAAATCTAACCAACGAGATTCAATCTGATCTTGTAATCTACTAAAACAAGATACTGAATCCTTCCTACAATTTACCGAAACAAAACATGATCGCACAATCATATATAAGTAAGATAAATAAATTATCAATCGCACAACAACATGATGTATTTGGGGAAAGAAACTAATCAAAACCCCTCTATCTCTATTGTGTATTAAGTCAAGGAATCATGAAACAATACAATGCTTAATCTCTCATGAGATTCTCCAACACTCTGTCAATTGTCTCTCATTGATCTAGGAAAACTTGGTCTAGTACTTAGCCAATTCTCATCCTTACTTCAACCTGCCTTGCTCATGCAATTCCTAGGGAATTAAATCCTTATTAATTAGGAAAATCAGTCTTCCTAGATTGCGTAATCCATCATGGCATCCCAATGACTTTATAATTGCACATGGGAAACTTTCTCTGAATAAAACTGATAGTTATGTTCCCTTTAACCTCTGTCTCAATTGGGTATTCCTCGAAACTGACATGCATGCAATTATTAATAGTGAATTATTAGTTATTTGATTGATCACTCATTGTGAATTAAATCTAATTTAATTCACTGGACCTCTCACTAGCTCATCACTCAGTTAGAACTAGTTAAACTAATTTTAACTCATTTAATTGAGTTAATTACACTTGCACCCCACTAATGCATCAACTTCAACTAGACCCCAAAAATATTAGAATCCCTCTAGATGCCTCATATTAGACCCTCAACTCGAATTTTTTGAGCTAACTCGGTCATCATGACTTAATTAACTGACACAAGTTGTTATGAGATGAAATTACAATTTATTGTCCAATTTATTTAAAGGAAAAATAAATTAGACGCCCCACATTCCTCACTCCTGGTGCATCAAAATTCCTCACCAGTGTGGGTGCATTTTTTTTTTGTCCTTTCTGGTTTCCAATCTCACTATTTCTTGTTGCAAATTTCAACATTTCAGAATTTGATGTGGCCTTCACACAAAGACACCATTGAAATCACATGCCCATATTCTCATGAGAAACCTCTCTTAAGCTTGATCTGCTAGAAGAGAACCAACAATATGCCATCCTACTTCCTAGCGCAAACTGACCATTAAGGTATGCAACATTCTTTTGAACCCTCACATGATGATCTTTCTCTTGGAGGATGATCATGACCTCCCTTTAGCAACCCTTACTCGACCCTCGTACTCGACCTACTTTAGGACTACATCTCTCTTCACCCCTTTGATGTGCCAGATAGTGGGAATACATGTCAAACATGCTAAGATGTGCCAAGTGATAAGGCATGCCAAGATGTGCAAGGGTGTGTCAATGCGTGTCAGGGACTTTCAAGACAAAAAAAGGGAGAAAAAAGTTAAACTACAAGGAAATGAACACATAATAGGGTTAATAAGTCATCAATTTACCTTTTCCAAGAGGGGCATGCTAGGCACACTAACACTAGGCGGCAATAGGTTCCAAGTGCAAAGTCTTAGTGCATTCTAAGTGCCAAGTATTCCTTTGTTGCTTCTCATCTACTTTCCAACAATTGATCATCACAAATAAATTTAATATTAAACCATGCTAAATCATACCAAGGCATCTCAACGTATTCCATAAATGCTAAGACTTTCCAAGTGCCAACACGTGCCAAGCGCCAATATGTGTCAGGGACTAGTGTTGTGCATGTTATGAAGTGGAAGGGAATGTTGAAGAGTGCTAAGGTGTGCTAGAGAGTGATAACAGATGTTGATGAGTGTTAAGGAGTAATAGGAAAAAAAATTAAGGGAGCACTAGGTAAAAATTCATGGAAGTTAATGAATATGAGGAACGTGTACTGCCAGAGACTAGTGTTAATGGTCAGTGTTAGTTGTCATGCCAAGAAGGGAGTGACAAGGTATGCTAAGCATTGGTAAGGCATGCTAGGGAATATCAAGGCATGTTAAGAATTCCCAAAGTGTGCTAGGGAGTTCCAGGGTGTGATAATTATATCATGTGCCAAATAATAGTGCCAAGATATGCCAATACATGCTAGGTGCTAAGGATGTGGCACAGGGTGCTAGGGTATATCAATATGTGTCAAGGCAACAAAAGGAAGAACCAATAATAGGGTTAATAAGTTAGAAATTTATCTTTTTGAAAAGGGGCATGCCAGGCACACTAATAATAGGTCCCAAAACATGCCAAGCGTCATTGTGTGCCAAGTGCTAATGTATGTCAATGCATTAAACCAAGGTGTTCCAGGGCATGCTAGTGACTATATGCAGCATGCCAACACATGCTAGGAGAGTTTCATGTTGTGCTAGCGTATGCCACCATGTGCTTGGGCGTCAATGTCATCACAAGATGTTCTAGGTACAAATATGTTCCAAGACATGTGGGGTGCTAAGAAATGTTAGTGTGTGCCAAAGCATTAATTTAAGGTGTGC
The DNA here is from genome assembly GCA_034641835.2 of Pinus albicaulis. Classification (NCBI taxonomy): domain Eukaryota; kingdom Viridiplantae; phylum Streptophyta; class Pinopsida; order Pinales; family Pinaceae; genus Pinus; species Pinus albicaulis. The sequence goes on along the minus strand of MU968426.1, from coordinate 365,699 downwards.
CCAGATTGTTGAGGATTGTTAGGTCTTTCTCATTAATAGAATTGTTAGAGCTTGATTATGTATTAAACAATATATTTCCTACACACAACAATGGAACTTTATCTAAATGGAATTTGCTAGATAATAAAATTAATAGATATGAATCATGTGTTGACTCATAGAAATCTCTATTCGACTATACATTACTTGAGGGAAATGATACATGCTTATTACTTCTTAAAAAATTGACTGACCCTAACCACTATGGCCTTGGACATATTATAAAAAATGCTCCACAATAATGGTATTAAATCGTTATCTTTTGACAAAAAATATATTAACAGGCACATAGCGTCATCAAAAACTCATTGGAATGATCAATTATGAAAGATATTTTTTGATCGTCACCAAAAGTAACAAAAAAGCATCGGTGAGGGTCATTAAAAGTTCGTCACTAGAAGTGTCACCAAAGAGAGAATTAGTGATGGGCCTTTAACGACCCTCACCAAAAGTGAAATGTCTTTGGTGACGGACCATAAAGGACCATCACTATATACACTTACAGTGATGGTTTTTAGTGATCAATGCAGTGGAAATAATGCTCCATTTTATTAATAACATATGATTGAAATATGCTTTAATAGAAATGAACAGCTAGGGTTCTAGTAGGCTTATCTTTGAGAAGAGATGTCGTGGCTACAGGCCGCTGAACTGTGTTACATTGAGGCTCGGAGGCCTATTACAGACATCATGGAAATGAGCGGGCGAGGGCACTAGTAGCGTATCTTTGAGAAGAGATGTGATGGCTATAGGCCCCACCACTGTGTTACAATGAGGCTCGAAGGCCTATTTATTGTTGAGAAAAAATGTAAAACCCGAAACTTCCAAAAACCTAACACTAGGAGATGAAGCGCCAAAACTGTGGGTCCCGTTTGGGTAAATTGGTGTTTCAACTTCCCGGGGAAGTAACTTTGGCATCCGATCTATGTTTGATGTGCTCAATAGATTGTTAGAAAGATATATCCGAGAACTACAAATTTTGAGTGAGCTGCATTGATCCTTGTGCCCATGTTGTTCCCGATTTTCCCAAAAAAATGTCGTTTAGGGCCTCAAAATGGCTCTAGAAGTTCAGGATCTGAAAAACTACTAAAAATAGTAATTTGTGTTGCAACTTAAAAACAAAAAGAACTGATGGTAGGTTACAAATAGAATAGGTGGGTGGCCACCAATATCCACATGGATCATTACGTCCTGAAAATGGCTCCAGGAGTGCAGGACCCAAAAACCTGCTAAAAATAGTAAGATGTGTTAAAAGTGAAAAGCTGCAAGAATTGACGGTGCGGGTCCAAATGGAATAGGTGGGTGGCCACAAATATCCACTTGGATCATTCCTCCCTCCTTAGGAAGCAATTTTCCCCATTGCGTTAAGTTCCTCCATGAGGGGAAAATTCTGCTAAACTTGGTATTGGATTTGTCCAGGATGTCGCAGACCTATTGGCAAACGTAATGGATGTAGATGTGTCATTAGTGGGCAGCCATTGAGGATCTGAGAAATTGTATCCATCACTGTGTTATTTTGTTTCTCGAGGGCCTCCTCGAGCAAGATTTTGATAGCTTCTCATGCTCCCTCGTCTTTCTTTCCTTCTACCATGGGGGTCGTCGGAGTTCGCGAGGTTGAAATCCTTATATCCTGGCCACTTTAGGGAAATGAAAATAAAAATAGAGAAAGAGTAGACCGCTTTGATACCACTGATCCGAAATTATGCAGGAACGCAACAGAATACACATATAACCATAGATACAGAGATGCAGTGGAAATAGTGCCTCATTTTATTAATAAAACAAATGACTGAAATATTCTTATAGAAAGGGCACTGGTAGCATATACTTGAGAAGAGATGTGGTGGCTACAGACCTCTGAACTATTTTACAAAACAACTAACTGAAACATGCTTATAGAAATAGTGGAAATAAATGAGTCAGGGCACCAGTAGCATATCCCTGAGAAGAGATGTGTCGGCTACCAGCCCCTGAACTATCTTACAATGAGGCTCGAAGTCTTATTTATTGTTGAGAAACAATGTAAAATCCTAAACATCCAAAAACCTAACCCTAGGAGATGAAGCACCAAAATTATGGGCCTCGTTTGGGTAAATTGGTATTTCAACTTCCCGGGGACGTAATTTTGGCATCCGATCTTTGTTTGATGCACTCAATAGCTCGTTAGAAAGGTATATCCAAGGACCAAAAATTTTGAGTGAGAAAAATTGATCCTTGGACCCATGTTGCTCCCAATTTTCTAAAAAAAACGTCATTTAGGGCCTCAAAATGGCTCTAGAAGTTCAGGACCTAAAAAACTGCTAAAAATAGTAATTTGTGTTGCAACTTAAAAATAGAAAGAGCTGATGGTAGGGTTCAAATGGAATAGGTGGGTGGCCACCGATATCCACATGGATCATTACAGCCTGAAAATGGCTCCGAGAGTGCAGGACCCGAAAACCTGCTAAAAATAGTAAGATATGCTGAAAGTGAAACGCTGCAAGAATTGATGGTGCGGGTCCAAATGGAATAGGTGTGTGGCCACCAATATCCACTTCGATCATTCCTCCCTCCTTAGGAAGTAATGGTCCCCATTGCGTTAAGATCCTCCATGAGGGGAAAATTCTGCTAAACTTGGTATTGGATTTGTCCAAGATGTCGAGGACCTATTGGCGGACGTGTTGGATGTAGATGTGTCATTGGTGGGTAGCCGTTCAAGGATCTAAGAAACGTTATCCATCACCGCGTTCTTTTGTTTCATGAGGGCCTCCTCGAGCATGATTTTGATAGGATCTCCCGCTCCCTCGTCTTTCTTTCCTTCCAACATGGGGGGTCTTCCGGGTTCACGAGGTTGAACTCCTTATACCCTGGCCACTTTGGGGACATGAAAAGAAAAACAGAGAAAGAGAAGACTGCTCTGATACCACTGATCCAGAATTATAAAAGAACACAACAGAATACACATATAACCATAGATACAGAGATGCATCAGAAATAATGCCTCATTTTATTAATAAAACAAATGACTGAAATATGCTTATAGACAGGGTGCTGGTAGCATATCCCTGAGAAGAGATGTGGCGGTTGCAGGCCTCTGAACTATGTCATAAATCAATTGATTGAAACATGCTTATAGAAATAATGGAAATAAATAAGCCAGGGCATTGGTAGTATATCCCTGAGAAGAGACGTGTCAGCTACCAACCCCTGAACTATCTTACAATGAGGCTCGAAGGCCTATTTATTGTTGAGAAACAATGTAAAATCCTAAACATCCAAAAACCTAACCCTAGGATATGAAGCGCCAAAACTGTGGGTCTTGTTTGGGTAAATTGGTGTTTTAACTTCCCGGGGACGTAACTTTGTAATCCGATCTCCGTTTGATGAGCTCAATAGATCATTAGATAGATATATTCGAGGAATACAAATATTGAGAGAGAAACATTGATTCTTGGCCCCATGTTGCTCCCAATTTTCCCAAAAAAGCGTCGTTTAGGGCCTAAAAATGGCTCTAGAAGTTCAGGACTTGAAAAACTGCTAAAAATAGTAATTTTTGTTACAACTTAAAATTGGAAAGAACTGATGGTAGGGTTCAAATGGAATAGGTGGGTGGCCACCAATATCCACCTCGATCATTATGGCCTGAAAATGGCTCTGGGAGTGCAGGACTCGAAAACCTGCTAAAAATAGTAAGATGTGCTGAAAGTGAAAAGCTACAAGAATTGATGGTGTGGGTCCAAATGGAATAGGTGGGTGGCCACCAATATACACTTGGATCACATGTGATCCCGACTTTGCCTCTTTTGCATGTGCTTGTTTCAGTATGCCCTTTCTTCTTCTCTGCCCTGTATTAGACCACATACCCTATTTTCTCTACACACGTTCAGACTTTCTTTCATTACCAAGGCATTTCACCAACTTTACGTTATAATCCTCTTTCCTCCCTTTGAGGCAATTTAACACAAAAACTTCTTTACCTCCATATTTGAAAACCTTTGGCGTTCACCTTTTAAACCACATCGCATCCGAATATTGGAGTTTTATTAAACATACATACGGAAGTAATCAACAAAATTTTCTTTAAAATAGATCACACTCAAACCACTTACATACATGCGACACTATGGTTTTAGGTTCCCACAACTTGGTGACCAATTGGAAGAAATCACACTTTGCAATTTATTTTATATCCCATGTCTGAAATTATAACAAAATAGCTTAAATGGTAAACAATGAAATTTCCGATGCGAAGTTGCGATGGTGATGTCACATCGCAACATCACAACTTTTATAACTTATCACAAATCGTTCCCCACAAGTTTAGGGCTATATCGATAAGAATTAAACCATAATTTATGCGATGTGCGATATGTGTTGGTGCACTATGCTGACATGTGGCCCTTCTCCTCACCTTATCGCAATCCAAATAACATACTGCGCAATTCCTTAGTGCTAAACACTAAAATCTGCGATTTGTGAAAATGCTCTAATTACGATTTAATCTTCGTTGTTGATCTATGCCCAAATCCAATGGTCCTCACTGTATTTTGAGTACGGTTTTCTGAATTTTCTTCTTTGGTTGTGCTCATTCGTTTCTTCCTCGTTGTTTATAGACCACTTGACTCATTCACGACTTTTCCCATGTTCACGACTTGACCCGCTTACCGTTCACGACTCTACCTTTGCTAATTAGCTTCCTTTGCACCTTTTCTGCCTTAACTTCCTTTGCTTCCTTTTTTTTTCTTCCTTTGCTGCCTTTTCTTCCTTTGCTTTTTCCTCTAAATTTTATCCTCTCTACTCCTTTGCCTTTGCTAATGGTCTAATTTTGTTGTTGCTTCCCTGACTTTGGTTCCAGTGCACATGTGATAACGAATCCTCATTGTGCTTGTGGTTATCCTTTTGAGCATATTTCAGGTCTTCTTGAAATTCTAACAACTTTTCCTCAACAACCTTGAATTTCTAAGAACCTCTCTTGATTTTTAGCTATGTCAAATTAGGCTACAACATCTAGCTCCAATTGGGGACAACACTTTGGTAACAAAGTGCTGAGAACTTGTAGATCAATATCCTTTACTAGGCATGGAGTCAATCCCGAATGGAAGTTGATCCAGTATGAAATCCCCTTGAGAGCTGCTACACATTGGAGTCCTTCCTTTATTCTGAAGCTAAAAATGCTAAAATGAAAATAATACAAATAAAAATGCTCAACTTCTCAACTTATTTATGCCCTACTCCTATCTATATACATGGCTAAACTTAATTAGGTGATGTTAGTGTTCCAGTGGCACCAACCTAACATTTGTGTGTTAGATTTAATGCCCCCATACGGTGGAAATTTGAAAATAAAAACAAGGATGTACAATGAAAATTTTCCAAATATGGAGCTTTGTACATACCCTTACATAAATGCTTATTGCTGACAAAAGAAAGTTGTCATATAGTCAGCCACTGGATCATCGAACTGAAGAGAAAACTCTTCCGCAACTTCCTTTTCTTGAACATCTTGCCGATGTAGAGTTATTTGAACAGAGCAGCGTCCTTCACTATTTGACTCCTCAATTTGAGGTTGTATTTGAGAAGATTGATTGTATTTTTCTACTGATAACAATTTAGGCCGAAAATATAAATCTAAGGTTTGTTCCTCATAATGCTAGTATTCTTCATATAATGCCAATTCTTGACAACAATCTTCTCCCTCCTGCAAACACACCTGAGAAGCTCCACTAGTTTCTCCTCTATTCACAAAATCATTAAAATTATGAAAATTGTAATGATCTTCCAAACTTTCAATGTGCAATTCAGTTGTTGCAATGAATTTCTGACCAAAATCCTCAAAATGCTTGAATTCTTGTGTTTCAGAAATACAAGAATTGCCTGACAAATTTTGAAAATCCATGTTCATATTTGAATTTTAATTCTTTTGTAAAGCAATTCCAATGTTTTCTTGACAAACCCTCTTGTCTTCAACAAAAATTCTTCTTTCAACATGACAGGAGAAATTTCTACAAGCGCACACATTATCTTCGATTTCCTGTGCATAAAGAAACATCAACTCTAGAGCACAAGGCTTTCTCTCCTTGAGATAAAATGTCAATACAACAGAAAGGGCCCTCAAAAAGTAAACCATAGCGACAACTTCAGGAGGCCAAATCTCTTTTGGCATGCTGAAATAAATTTTTTGAAACCTATTATGAAACTCAGTGATTGATTCAATACTCTACCTCTGAATAGAATATAAGTTCAAAATGTGTTTTCATATTACTTACGCTCGCCCCAATATCTAAGAAATATATCTTGAAAACCTTGCCATGAACTAATTGAACATGCTTTCAAACATTGGAACCATTGTTGAGCACCCTGATTTAATGAATGACAAAACATCCTTAAAGCCACGTATTCATAAAAAAATTGAAATTTATCTAGAAAGCACTCAAATTCAAAGATATGTTGTTCAACTGAAATATCTTCCTCCTCTCCACAAAAACTTGGCAAAAATTTGAATCCTTTTGAAGGATATTGATGGAGTATTGTGGGCAGCACCAAGGGTTTGAAAATCACCTTGGTTCCAAGCTGGAAATAAGCGGATTTCTTATGAGGTATATTTCTATCATCCAAAGATGATGAATCCTCACCATTATGCCTAGAATGTGACATATTACCTTCATGAATTGTAATGTAACAGTCATATCTCCTTTCATATTTAGGAGATAAAGTTGTGTCAAGATCAATAATACAATCGTTAGAAAAATCTTCTTTCTCCAATAAAGAATTTACATTTTTGGCCTTATAATCTTCTGAGAAAATAAAGTAGAAAACAATATTCTTGATATGTAAGGGAAAATAGACCACCAAACTGATAGTGAAAAATAAAACTTCCTTTAAAATATTCCAACTTTGATATCTCTATCTTCCAGAGTGCTTTCTCATTTTCTTACCCGTATACTTCCTCATCTAATGAAACCTTCATCAGTGGAGTCGCGAGGTGAATAATACACAACCAAATTTGTATCTAAATCTTTTTCACCATCAAGAAATATATTTTAATACCCAGGGAAAAATGACTTCGTGCCTTCGTCCCTGGCAACAATGCCAAAAAATATTCTATCTTAAGAGACAATCCCTCGGTTGTGAAAGGAATCAGTGCTTAAGAACATTTAAAAAGTGTGTCACAGGAATGATTTTATCATGAGGTCTTTGTTCTATACCTCTGGGAACTAGTTTTCTAAAACCCTTAATGATATGGAATAATAAAATATTTCACAATGATATTCACTGCTAATATCTGAATGGAAAAAATAACTCCAGGGGAAACTCAAAATGATATGTTGAGGAGCAGAATCTACCACTTTAAAGCTTCAGAGGAAATTCATGGAGAGAGAGTAAACTTCGAAATAATATTTTGTAAACAGAGAATCTATTAGTTTAAAGTTTCATCAGGAGTTTGTGAAGAGAGGGGAAACTCAAAATGATATGCTGAGGAGAAGAATATACCACTTTAAATTTTCAAAGAGAATTGGTGAAGAGAGAAAATTTCGAGTGAAGGAGCGCAAATTATGGTTATTTAACTATTACACATAGATGTAATTAAGAGACCGGATACTACATTACTTCACTTCATTTAAAGAACAAAGGACACAAAATGGCACAAGAAATACAAATCACCATCAACAGTTGCAAGAAACTTGCTGCTACTTTCATTTACCAATAAGAAAAAGAAGTACAAAATGTAATCCCCCAGAGGTCCATAACACAAAACCCTCTTTCTATCTTTCTCTCTTTCTTAAATACAAACAAAAGAAGTTTGTAACTACTCGATCTTATTGGAACTCCTAAACTGCCTAAATTTTTAATCTAATTATTACATTGCAATCGAGGACACCATTCTAGCTTCAACCTTAACAAGGAAAATATAATACACTTGGAATAATCCTTTTGTTGAGTCTGATTTGTTGTTGATGTGTCCATCCGAAGTGCTAAGGTGTCCTTTCTCATTATGGTGCGATAGCTGCACAGTTCTGCAACAACGTCCCTGTGCTTGACTTGCCCCTGTGCCTTACTCTGTGTATGCCTCTGTGCGTTTCAGCTGTGATGTCCCAATAGTCTATATAAAAGCATCTTCACCTAACTCTGCCTAGGATTTTGCATTTCAAATGCTATCATCATGTCACCTGCTACTTGGCTCTGCCTCTTTTGCTTGGGCTTGCTGCTTTATGTCTTTTCTTCTCGTTTGCCCTGCGTCAGACCACATACTCGAGTCTCTCTACCCACGTTCAGGATTTCTTTCATTACCAAGGAATTTCACCGTATTTACGTTATAATCCTCTTTTCTCCCTCTGATGTGATTTAACAAAAAAACTGACTTACCTCCAGATTTGAAAACCTTTTGCGTTCACCTTTGAAACCACATCGCATCTAAATATTGGAGTTTACATATGGAAGCAATCAACAGTGGTCGCTTTAAAACAGATCGCACTCAAACCACTTACATACACGCGGCACCGTTGTTGTAGGGTCTCAAAACATGGTGACCAATCGGAAGCAATCACTCTTCACAATTTATTTGATATCACATGTCGTAAATTATAAAAAAATATTTTAAATGGTAAACAATGAAATCACTGATGCGAAGTTGCGACGACGATGTTGTATTGCAACATCGCAAATTTTACAACTTATCACAAATCGTCACCCGCAAGTTTAAGGCTATACCGATAAGAGTTAAACCATAATTTATGCCATGTGTGATATGCGCTAGTGCGATATGCCAACACATGGCCCTTCTCCTCACCGCATTGCAATATAAATAACATAGTGCACAATTCCTTAGCGCTAAACACTAAATTATGCGATTTGCGAAATCCATCTAATTGCGATTTAATCTCCGTCGTTGATCTATGCCTAGAGCCAACGATCATCTCTATATTTTTACTCCGGTTTGCAGACTTTTCTTCTTTGGTTATGCCCGTTTGTTTCTTCCTTGTTTTTTTTAGAACAGTTGACTCATTCATGACTTTGCCCACGTTTACAAATTAACCCGCTTATTGTTCACGACTTTGTATAGCACGTTCACAACTCTTCCTTTGCTGATTAGCTACATTTTCTCCTTTTCTTCCTTAACTTCCTCCACTGCCTTTGTTTCTTTTCTGACTTTGCTGCCTTTCCTACCTTTTCCTTTTCTTCTAAAGTTTCTCCTCTCTTCTCCTTTGCCTTTGTTGATGGTCTAATGCTGCTACTGCTTCCCTGACTTTGGTTCTAGTGCACATGTGATAATGAATCCTGGTTGTGCTTGTGGTTATCCTTTTGAGCATATTGCAGGTCTTCTTGACATTCTAACAACTGTTCCTCAACAACCTTGAATTGCTCAGAACCTCTCTTGATTTTTAGTTGGGTCAAATTAGGCTACAACAAAATCATTTCCCATAATAGCTATAACTCATTTCACCTAGATTCCCACATATGGTTTCTTTTATTTGGTCGTCATGTTAGAGTTTATTATGATAGGATATAGGTTAATAGAATTAGTGTTAATGTTGTTAGGATTTTATCATCGACAATGGCTTCTATATTAAGGACTCCATTTATTCATAGAAGGTTTTAGGGTTAACATATTTAAATACATCTAGAACATATTTGGCACTTGGGGATTATCATTATACATCAGTTTTCATGTTTAGGGAATCATGGGAACCTTTTTTTATTTATCATATGAATGATCCATGTTAGGGAATATACTTATAGTTTCATTAATGTACTTGGCACGTGTATCTAGAGTTTTATCATTTTATCATACTTGAACAACCTAGGGTTTGTCATCATCAATTTAGGGCTAGGGATTTTCTCCTAGGATTTGCATGAGGATAGAAAAACATCACAAAGGGTAATATATCACAAGAATATTTTCCATCTCCAACAATGCATATTGATTTCAATGACAACTTTGACCAACATCAACAATATAATGCCTTCCACAAGAATAGAAAATTTTGTAAAAACCTTTTAGTTTGTGGTTATCAACATTTTCTTTAACAAAATTTATCTTTTATTTCACATTAATCAAATATTTAAAAGATGTAATAATGTTTTTCTTTTTTCAAACCCTAGAAGTCTTATCAATCACCCCTCATATATAAGGAAGTAAGATTTCTTAGCAATATCATCTATAAGGAAGTAATATTTCTTAGTGATATCATCTCGAAGTTGGGTGGTGCATGGATTTATGTCTCTTTCCTTATAGCCATTATCATTGAACACTTTAATTATCTTGGTCAAAATGTTCTATATCATATATTCTTGTGTCTCTTTTATCTATATTTTTTAGCACACATTTTTTCTATTAAGAGTAGTGGTAAAAATCAACATGTAAATAGCTTCTATGTAGATCTTATTTTTTTATACATAATGAAGCGTACCATCTCTATTAGAAGATCCATCCATGAATGGGATACTCAAACTCTCCGAAAGTTACATAATTACCTATATAACTTTTAAACTCACCGTAGGCTTTCTAAATCATAAATAAATAAAATATTTTAGATGTCGTTTATCCTTAAAATATGTTTACATGATAACCAATTGAAAATCCTCCTATATGTTATGCGATTTACTTTCCAAATGATGTAAGACCAACACATTACATAATAAATCATAACAATCTACTTAACATCATAACAAGGAATATCATTGCTATCCCTGGACTCTTGGAAAATTGACAATTATATAGGTTATATCACCATCTTATACCAAAATTAACATAATAATCACACTCAAATTGGGATCATATAAACATTGAATCAAATATTACATTATAAAAGAGAGAGGCAAGCAGCAATAGTCCCTGTCGCTCTGAAATTAGACATATGAAATTATTTCAAAAGTCAACATCAGCTTGGACTGAGCATTTCCTTAAATTAATAACGTACGTCTGAATTCTGGAGGACAGAGGTAGTCTGAAGGCTTAAGACATAAATCAATAACATTGGTTCGGATTTCGAAGGTAGTCTAGAAGCTGATGACATAAAGCAATAATGTGCTTCTAGAGGACACAAGCAGTGTTAAGGCTTGTAGCATTGTTCAGTAATGATATAAAAAGGTTGGTTGTACCCTTCAGGAATGATTGAGAAAAGCCTATAATGTTCAGTCTTCCTATCCTTCCTCTCGTGTAGTGGGATTCACACCACCGAATGAGTTGGTCTTAGCGCAGCAAGATCGCCTGAGCTATTTGTATGAGAGTACAAGTTTTTCATAATTTTGTGTGAATATAAAAATATTTCATAGAGGAAGTAGACTTAGAAGTGAAAGTCATACATATGAGGTCGGGCTTAGGTCGGGCTTATCAACCTAGTAAGTCCAACAACTATCTGATCTATACTAGTAGGAGCTCAAGGTTAGTACAATACTCTGTTATGCAGCGAGCACCATGAGGTCGATCAATATTATAAAATAATATAAATTTTGGTTTAAAAAAATGAAAATTAGATTAATATCTACCCTATCATATTATTTATCATGTTGCGCAGGCCTTTAAATTTAAAGTTACCAAGAAAATAACATGGTCACCCTACAGAAATAAAATAGAAATAGGAAAAATAAAATTGACAGGAGAGACATGCATGTAGGTCACATGCGTACTCTACAAATATTTATCACCTACTAGGCTTCAAACTCATAACATATAAAACAATATTAAAAAACATTATGTTCTTCAAACCGCACAGCTCCAATCGAAGATGACACAATCCTTAAAACAACACGAGAAATACCAATTTGGAAATGGAGAATTTCCTTCGAGAAGTGATTGCTCACTGCAATTAGGAATCTCTCTATATTGATCCAAGGAATATGATCTAAACTCCGAAACATATGAAAGGAAATGGTAATGGTCACGTTCAGGCTGGGGTCCAGTTCAAGGATTCAGGTTGTGGTTAGATAGAAAATTTAGTTTGGGTCAACATTGTAGTAACCATATTCCATAGGTTGTTGGCTTCACTGCAGGCCCAAGAAGCCTTTCATTGTAAATTTATATTAGCTGACATGACAATTAGATACGTTGATTTCACTGGTTATATTTCTAGTGTTAGGTTTTTGGAGCCTGTATTTTCTATTCTGATGTGTGTTTGGAAAATGATTTTTTTTTATCATATCCCAACCATTATCTACTTGCGCGGAAGAATATCATTATATCTTACCCTTAGTGCCAGACAGGATTTCCACGATAGAAATACATAATATATTTATAGAGACAGGATTGCCAGGATAGAAATACATAATATATTTATACTGTGCCTGTATGAGTTAGGCAAATTTTCTATAATCACTATGAACTGGAAGATGGGAATAGGCCAGTAACTATTCCTTTTTTTATTTTGGAAGTCCCTCATGTTACTCGAACTCATTATTAGCTAATCGATATTTCTGAGGATGGTTTTGTAAGTTTATTTGATACATCAAATTTGCACTAGTTTTTATTGTATACTTCTTTCAGTTCAAATTGAACAAAAGATTTTAGCATACTTTACTAGGTCATCTTTTGTACATATCTGGGCTGGCTTTTGTAAATATGGAAGTAAGTATTAATTCAATAGGTTTGATATTCGCAAACATTGAAGTGTTTACAAATATATGGTTGTTGTAAAAAAAATAAAAATTCTGAGTGATTTGAAAAGGATCATTAGATGCACTTCCTGTCTTATAAGTCAATTTTAAAAACACAGTACATCTGTGTTGAAATAGGCACCATGCTACAGGGTTATATCTATGTAATTTTTTTTTATGAAGTTTATCTTTTATTACTTTGATTAAATAGGAATGACTATTGACAAGATATATAATACTGAAAATTTTGTTTCTTGAGGTTTCATGAAGTTATGATGTATGAATATTATTTCTGGTAAATATAATTAATGAGTGTGTCATTGATTGTCTTTCACGGGTTCCAACAATGTGCATAATTTGTAAGCTTTGAATAGAAGAGCTCAAAAAATATTTAACCACTAAATTGAAAGAATTTCCAATTTCCAAGCTGCCAGCCTTACTTGGAGAGAAAAAAGGTTTACAATATCCACGAAGAGAAGTATGAATCCCCATAAAGATGTATGTGATACATTTTTTTTTAAAATCTTTATGTTTATATGGGGATTTATTTCAAGTTTTGAATCCCCAATTTTTGAAGCCAAAATTCAAGTTTTTTTGCTCTTGCAAAGAGACACTTATTCTATTAGTTACTTCAGCTTATTTTAAGGTTTCTTTACAAGGTTTTGCATAGTACATATAAGAATATTATCTGTAAAACATATGAGAATATAATCTGATTTTTTTTTTAATTGCACAAATTACATGTATAGATTAATTTAATTTCACAAATTACATGTAAATATTGTATATATAAGACTATTAAATGAAAAAGTTGTTAGTATAAAAAAATTAGACTTGTTACAATCCCAAATTATCATGTTCTACAATTATCCATATTTCTAAAAGTATTTTCTAAAGTCAGAAATTTTTGCAAGTGGTTACCTCAATTTGAGCTTTAACTTTATACATTGTTGTTACAGGTTTTCCATCTGCGGGGTCATACATAATTACTACAAATTTTCGATCAAAATGATCGTTGTTGGTTTATTTTACAAGAAATAATTTGCATATTTTTGTTGTCTTATTCTAAAATAAATAACTTCTTTTTGAAGTACTCTTCTTCAAGTGCTTGCAAAGCGACACCTCTTTTTGTTTCTTTGTGTTGTGGGTGTGGGTAGCCTCCATTGCAAAGATACACTTCTTTCTTTGTGTTGTGGGCATGGGTAGCCTCCATTGAAACCTATACAATCTACTCCACCTACAAGGTTGCCGTCGCTAGATTCATTTGATGAAGTTTCAAGTTTCTTTCAAAATTCTCTCAAATTGCTCCTCCGGTGCTTAGACAGTGTGATTTTTCTCTGTGCTATATGTATTCACTAGACATAAATCAGATAATTAAGACGATTGAATGGAAGTGGTTGCATGAATGACAGCGATAACATGTGAGAACATGTGGCAACATGAAAATAATAGTGGTGGCATGAAAATAGTACATCACAGACGAGTGTTATAAAAACTTTGGATATATACCACAAAACATTTCCACAATTGGACTTTGGACAAAATGTACCAAAATGGAGGCATCAACTAATAAATTTCTTGGAATTTGGATAAAATATGTTTTTCACAGCATTACTTTCCTGGACTTTGGATAAATGTAATCTCCCAAAAGGGATAATGTAGCAATACTTCACACAATATAAGAACTTACAACAAGATAAACAATAAATCTAATTAAAAATCAGAATATGCAGAAAGAGTTGAGCCATTTTATTGTATGGGAGAAGAATTAGTTACACAAGTACAAGATATAGGTATATCTATCCAAATAGATGAGCTAGGATCACCCTGAAAACATGTATTAAGTAGGTACATCGTAACTATTGAGGCTCTGCAGCAAATACTGTGCTGTCTCTCCAGCAAGACATAAACATGGAGTTGCAGGCTGAAAAGAGAAATGCATATATACTCAGAACTGGAGCTCTAATGATACCAAGATTCAAGATCCAGCCAATGTGATGGATTCCCAAGATAACCCAGAAAGGATTTTCCAGATCTGAAACTTTGGAAAAATCACCTCCCCAGGGTTTGATCCTTGATCTGCTGGGAAATACAGATCTGAAGCTATATCTGAAGAAAATATGGCTTAAATGTGTGCTCAGATCAGATCTATGCTTGAAGGGCTGATCCCTTCCTCATATCTATGAGCTAGGAGCTCTAGATCTAGCTCTCAATCCTCCAAAAGATGATTGCAGTTGTTGCAACACAACTGCCCCTGAAAATTGCACTGTGAGGGAAAGAGAGGCCTTCTGCCTGCCGAAATATACTGCAATAAGCTCCAGGCTGATGGTGAGACTAATGGCAATGTGAAGTAATGATTCTCCACTGGATTTCTAGATGATGTACTAGCAACTTCCTTCCTCCTTTCAGATCTGCAATATGGACAATGTTATTCTCGGAGAGAATACTTCTGCTAGGAGGTCAATAACATTTGGCCTGATGCTAGATCTGCAATGTGGCTTTGGGAGTACTAATATATAAGCCCAAGTGATGGGAATAATCCCTCACCTTGTTCTCCAGCTGAAGTACTGAAGACAACTTCCACCTTCCAAACTAATCTTCAGAAAACTGCAGTTTTCTAAATATGAATTTTCTGTAGAAAGTAGAAAAAGGAAATGGCACTTAAAGCCTGATGTATAATGAAGTACAAACCTCTTCCTTAGACATCACTCAAATAAAGAGGAGGGATTCCCACCCGGGAACACCCTGTGCTAAACAACACCTGTAATCTCTGCTAAACAGCCCAAGATTGCAGTGGAATGTCACTTGACAATTCCAGATCTAAAAGATCATACATCAAAATAATCCAAGATTCCTTTCACCTTTGCCTTCATCTCCTTTATAATAATTGAGCCATCCCAAGCCTTGGCCCTAACCTCAACTGCACAGTCTCATGTGGACAAGATCCTCCAAGTGGGACTGCGTTATTTGACCAAGTCAACCAAACAGTCTAGGTGTAATTTACACCTCCTCCATCATGTGTGCTTCATTTGCACATGATCCTCCACCACTTGATCATTAATGCTCAATGACCCTTTGTTTGACATCTTCAAGATCTTAGTTGACTGAATCAACCCTCTAAGATCTCTCTCATTAAATGAGACATGATCTCCCATCTCATTCACATTAGTGGTTGCTCAACTACCTCTTTTTGCAGATATAGGCTAAATTAATCCACATTCACATGCATAAAGTGGATATTTATTCTTATTGAGGATTGTGGGTCCCTCCACCCTTTTATTTACTTAATTCATGAAGAAAATCAAGGACTCTAATATTCCAAATGTAATGTGAAAATTTGGGAATATTACAGTCCCCCTGGGAAAAATGTTGCTTGTTCTCAAGCAACTCCAAAAGTAGATGCAAGTCCATCTATTCCCTTCCATATGGCATCCACATAAGGAAGGCTTCCCCCATTTTCCGCAATAGGTTATGTATGTTTAGTTCCAAAGTTGTCTTTTAAAAACATAAGGAATGACCTCCAATTGTTTGGTTAGATGTCCTCCTTCAATCATGAAGTACCAAGTGACAACCATGTGATGTCCAACATTATCAACAATACATGAGAGACATAAAATAAAGTAGCTCTCTCCACAAGGGAAAAGATTCATCATACAATACATATCTTCATCCCATGTTTCATGAATTAGATTGAACATTGAAATGCTCCCATACTTAGCCCTGTTGGCCTTGTTGGATCCAAAATCCATCATCTCAAAGTTATGCAAAAGAAGAAGGGAAAAAGTAATATGGGTAGACAAAGATGTCAAACCATATTCTCCTAACAATAACCACCGGAGTAAGGCCCTTTGCTACCATCCTCCATCTTCTCCATGTAAGATGGTCAAGCCAAAATCCCCCATAAGCAACCAAAGCAACAAGAGATCTTGTTGCCTTCTCTCCTCCTCATGTGCATCATGAAGCAAAAGCATACTAATGGACATATGAGATTTCACATCAGCCCAATACAGAGAAACATCATCAATGCACATCATGAGATCATTATGCCAAATTTTACACAATACAAAACACATACACATAGGAGATGTCATGTGGTGGCCGAACTCTCTCAAGTGAAAACAAAATGAACATGCCTTCCCTTGCTACAATTTGTCATTGAAAAACAAGGCATGACTCAGAAAATGATGGGCTATTGGGTGGTATCCATACTCACCCAAGAGTAGGCAACACAGCGATGCCTCCTCCTTCATTTCATACATGTTTTTCAAGGCATGGATCATAAGAATAGGTGCCTTTGGAGAGTGACATAAATCTCCCAATGGAAACCAGTGTAACCAAGCATACTGGCCCAAAAAAATCTGCAAGTGGTGTGTGTTGAGGAGGTAAATCCCCTCTGCGGACAGAGGCGATCCCTACTAGCCCAGCAGGGGTCTAGCAACAAACAAACAATGCTATGACGCAGGCTCCTAGTTACGAATGAAAGATTTGGGATAAAAACCTACCTGGATTCCAGCGCTCGATCTGAAAAATAGATGCCCCCGTCCTTCAGTCCTGGCAGATCACAATCCTTCCACGATCTCCGTGGATGAACACCTGCACACAGAAAGCACAAACAGATACAAGCATAGGAACCAGCATACGTAACTAAACATCGGTCAGAATAGACATTACTCGCATTAACATAATGGAAAAAGGAGTGGAACCACAATCATAGTCATCTATTAAAATGATAAACGAATAGAAGTTACAACCAAGTTCTGACGCTGCAGCCTCCTTCGTGCGGGTCTCCGGTCGTCCACGTCTCGCAAAGCTCGCCAAGGGAAAGGGAAAGCTCTCCAGAGTCTCGTAACAATGGTCTCCTCGCTCGAATGGGCCTTAAGGGAAAGAAGGGATTCTTTTCAGCACAAAGGCACTTGGGAATAGGAGATGCAAAGCTTCAGCACTTCAAGACTAGCTTGCCTTGGATTTGAGCAAGCTTATATAGATGAGGAAGGAGGGAGTTGGGATCCCTATTATTATGGGATTGGCCCTATCAACAAGGAAGGTTCCATGGGAGGTGGCAAAACCAATTCCCTTCCATAGAACTCCCGCAGCCAAACCTCCCAACTCAAGATAGGCAGTGGTTGTGAGTTTGTTTGAACTCAACTTCCGCCATCCATATTTAAAAAACAGTCCCTAAAATGGGTGGCGCGACCTCTGTGTAGGATTTTCCTCAGTGGCGCGAGTCTTGAATTGACTGCCCGCGCCAATGCAAAAAGGGATGTTTTTTGTGATTTTTGCAAGGAGATGTCTCAGGGGAAAATATAGCTCACATTCAGAGGGATGCATTGGTGGTGATCTCAAAGCATGACAATGTTCACAGGTCATGGAATGGGTCCTCCATTGTGCGGGATGGGGAATGGTTAGGACGGTGACAAATTACTGTGTAACAGATGCCCCCTAAAGTATGAGGCCCGAGAGTGAGAGGGGTGAAATGCTTTACGAGAACATGTCCAACCGAAGGCCCGCCGTCGGAAACCTGCACAGAAAGATACAACTGATATCTCAAGTACATGATGTATATATATGGTATGGACGCAGCCATCCGAAAAAGAGTATGCTATAATCCGGATCCAGGGTATGGGCGCAGCCATCCAACTAAGATCAAACGAATAGACTCAGGCATGGTCGCAGCCATCCAATCATTGAGTCATGTACATAATGACAATAATCCACAATCGCAGCCTGGATTACAACAGACACAATCCAGGGTCTTGCGCTCCATCTCGACCCAAACAAGTACAAGTTCTAGCATGCGAATGTGTGAGCTAATGTCGAACATGCAAGAACATCGTCTGATTACCAGCCAATAATGAAAGCCGTTAACAGACGCGAGAGAAACCACCAATAATGACGATGGTCCTCAAGGTACTACAGGTACAATCTACGGCGTGTGAATAAATGAGCTGACGTCGAACACCCGCAGAATCATCCGATCGGAGGCCAATGATGCAAACCTCACGTCGAATGCGACGAACCTGCCATTGAGGCATGCAGGCTCCAAGGTACCATAAAGAGTCTCTAGACCAACTTCCTGGATAATGAGTTGAAGTCGACAGGAAGTGACCATGATCGAAGGTGGGCCATAATGATTCCCACATCATCGACACGAGGCAGAGGAACATAATGTTTTGTTGTGGATCAGGGTCATATGAGAAACAGAGGAAGGTTGAAATTTGCAGAGGCCAACTTCTCTTGAACATACAAACGGCACGACAATGGACTTGGCAGTATTTGACATCAACGGATCAGAGGTCATGGCGACGAGGCAGTGAACAGATGAGAGGTCAAAAGAGATTACCCAAACCCATGGAGGCAAAGTGAAGTAGTGAGATGAGATGTCCCCAACCCGACACGAATGCAGACAGGTGCCATGTTCAAGAGCGACATACTGCCGATGACAACGACGATGGTTCCATTTTTTCCCACCATTTCTGGCGAGTACCCCAATTATTTTTGATAACAAGCTTGAAGGGGATAGCATATGCTTGCGATATAAGTCCGCCCTTCGGGCGAATCCATCCTAGTGCATTTAACGAGTCCTAGGAAGGAGAAACTCGGAGAACGTCATTTCGACTATATCCAATGTCGTCAGGGTTTAACGAGTCTGACAAAGGAAGAACTCGACGTCTTTTCATGTTTAGAGAGTTTGAAAAGACAGCTGAAAAGAAAACTCCACAAGTCCCTTTTCGTAAATAGTTCCCCAGATCCGAAAAGGTAGAAAACAATATCCGAGAAAACCTCCTAGTCGCGATAGGCTAGGGTATTCCTTTTTCGTAATCAATCCATCCCGGCCCGAAAAAGGGTTAAACTTATACCGGGTGAATGTCGATTCGTGTCCATTTTAACGAGATCGAAACGACAAGGGCCTCGGAAATCTTTTCATATTTAGAGAGTCAGAAAAGAGCTGAAAGATGACTCCAGAGTGACTTTTTCGTGTATTTACCGAGTCCGAAAAAGTATAAAATACGACTCGTTTCCACCTTCTAAGTCGCAAAAACCTGTCACTGCACATACCCAACAAGCGTAAAATCCATTTTCGACATAATATATGCAAATATTCGATAAAAACTATCTTCTAAAGGTCATTTATCGTTGAAAAGTTATAAATATGTCTAATGGTAAAAAAGTGAAATTACTTTTTACTATTTACCTTGTGGAGAGCAACAGTGGTCCATTCGGAGCAGAAAAGATGTTTCAACACCACACCATGTACACAAATGACAATCACACACCTATGTACACACAAGACGGGCATGCCCCCGGCATGATGTCTCAATTCGAGGTGCATGCCCCCCAAGCTTCAGTCTATAGAAAATAGGGTGAAGTTTGAAAACAAAAGAGATTTTGAACTAAATCTATTAAAACTCGAATTGGACATGCTCATGTTTCATTGTTTTAACGAGGTTGACACACTTAAAGGAACTGTCCTCGTTGCATCGTGCTTCTTTATTCGAAAAGCTCGGTACAGACTTGAATCTCCCTGGGAGAATCAGTCACACCAACATGAATGTTCTCAACAATCCCTGGTTTGACAGAGATGTTGATAGGAATCGTTTGAGTAATGTTACTCAGATTGCCCTCTGAAAAGACCTCGTGTGTCAAAATCGGTGTTTGAAGAGGCGGGGAAGGAATCTGAGTAGCATAGCGCTCCAGACAATCAGACATTGCCCCCAAGCTGGGCATAAACGAGGAGCGATGATGCCCATCGCCCCAGGGTAGCTCTTCAAGAGACATAGTTTCGATGATGGCTTCATCTGAAGGAAAAGTCTCTCGGAGAGGATCAGGTGAATCAGCCTGACCAAGCCAGGGGGATTGTGAATAGACGTCAAGAGCCATGCTCATCGGAGCATGCTGAGGAGGTGGAGGATCCGATGCGGCAACAATCTCACAGTAGCTAATCTCTACTAGCGTTAAAGGCATGGATTCTCCAAACTCATATACCTTCTTAGGTGAAGGAATGAGCCAGGGGTCATCAGTCCTGGACAACATGTTGACTTGAGCGGTATCCGGTGGCGGTGCGGGGAATATACCCATGAGAACAGGGTCTTTGAAAAGACCAGGTCCTATGCTGTTTGGGGGATTCGAAATTTGATCCACATACGGCACGTTGTTCTCAGAGCTCGAGGTGAAAAACGACAACTGATCTACTGTGACAATCTTGCCCTCATGGGGGAATTTAATGAACCGAAAGACAGTAGACGGCACGCAGAGCATGGCATGGGTCCAGCTGCGGCCAAGAAGTATGTTGTAGTTGAGTTTCGCGTCAACCACTTCTACTTCCACGTTGACAGTCTTTCCCTGTAGCGTGATCGCAAGGCTCTCAAGAACTCCCAGGGGTTTAGACTCCCGACCATCGAATGCCTCAAGGGCATTAGGAGATGACGATAAGGTTGGAGAGCCGATGGCCTTCCAACACGCGGAGGACATAACACAAGTAGATGCACCCTCATCTACGACGGCCCTGTGAACGTTCAGACCATTAATCCCGACTTGTATGACCAAAGCGATTTGATGCGGAAGTCGAGGAGTAAAATTCTCCAGATCAAAGGTGAGAAGGCTCGAATCGGCGGGATCGATGCCACCGATGGCAGACAATAAAGCCTTCCGTTGTGAAGGACAACTCTGAAGAACCTCAAGTGCCGACATGGCAGATGGTGCTTGTGCCAAATCCTCGACGATACTGTAATGTTGAGCAGCACGAGCATTTGGATTATAAGAGGACCTTCGAAGAACACCCTTGGGAGGTGGTTTCACAACGGGTTCGAGAGTCGGCTTCTCGATTTCCAATGAACCAGAAGCAGGTGGGGGAGGCGGTCCTTCCGCCACTGCCTTCCCGGATGCCTGCTGCCGACTATTGTAATCCTTCGATCTCGTAGCGATAGTGATAGGTGCATTAGTCTTCATCATGAAGACCTGGGACCCAAACGGTGCAGATGATGAAGCTTGTTCGACCATCTGGGTCTGCTGAGATGGAAATGGCTCTTTTAAAACAGCCGGAGTTCCCTTTGAGCCTTTAAGAAGTTGACTGATCTCGGATCGTCGTGGACAATCCTTAGTGTAATGATCACCTTCACAGATGAGACAAGGGAATTTCGGCTTACGTTGGGAGCCATCCTCAGTTCGAGTTTTAGATTCTGGTTTCGGGGCATCAGATTTTGATTTGCCTTTGCCCTTCTTTTTCCCCTTGGAGGATTTGTCTGCAGGATTGGCCTAAACAGCATTTACCTCCGCGGATTGACCAGAATCGGATGAGGCGGGATTAGCAGAGGTATGGTTGGAAGAATTAGCCTTCTGCTTCCCATTCGAAGACTTCTTCGAATTTTGAGAGATGGAACCAATGACGCCATCCACCGTAGGGGTAGGCGGGGTCTTTTTGGCTCCGGGCCGTGGAGCATCAGGTAGGATGTCATAAAGCGTGCCAGATTGTGAATAAACAAGATCCAGATACTGGGCACGCGCGATAGCTTGTTCCTCGGTCACACACGCTCCCATCGCGATATCCTGAGCGATTTTATTGACAAAGGAGGTCGTGAACCAGTGAGTCAAAATCTGATCAGGTATGTGAAACTTGATCAGTCGACGACGGCGCCGCCACTCATGGATGTGATCCGAGATGTGAGTGGCCGAGTCCTGCTTCAGGGAAGACAGGAGGTGCGTCCCAGTCTCATACCGGACTGGTAACTGGAAATGCGTGAGGAAAGCCATAGCTAACGAGTTGAAATCTTGAAAAATACCACGGGATAGCTCTATGTACCACTTAGCAGCAGCTCCTGTTAACGTACGCTGGAAAAGACGCAAACGAATCGAATCGTCAGTCCAAGAGTTAGACGAACACCAGAGGTGATACGTCATCACATGTGCCTGGGGATCTTCGCCAGCTTTGCCCTCAAACTTGGGACAATCTCCTGGTATCTTGGTGGGAACCGGAGGCCAATATGGATTATGAGAAATCGGATCATTGGTCAACTTTGAAACGTCTGGCAGATCCAAGGTAGCCAGGAACGGCAATGGAGGGTTAATTCCCGTGCCAGTCCTAGAATAAGGTCCGGTACCCATGCTCCACGATGGTTGTGAATATCCCTGCCCCCATGGGTTTTGTCCCGTAGGATTCTGACCGTAGGGGGCATGATTCGTATAGCCAGACTGATTAGGATTCTGGTAACCATTGTGTGGGGCCTGATAACCAGGGTTTGAGCCCTGATTAGGTGTTTGCCCTGTATAAGCAGCATTTGGATTTGGCTGCTGAGCATAGTTAGAACCGGGAGGAGGAGGAGGATACTGAGAGCCTCCAGAGTGGTTATAGTTCGATTGAGATTGACCATGAGGATAATAACCGCTCTGAGGATGAGTAGACTGCTGATAAGTGGAACCCTGCGGAGCCTGGTACGTAGGGCGCAGCTGTTGATTTGGCTGCGGCATTGAGTGAGCAGGCTGGTGAGCAGAGTGAACGGAATGAGGGGGTTGGCCTGAATGAACAGGTTGACCCGAATGAGGGGGCGCTCCTGAATGAACAGGTTGGCCCGAATGAGGGGGTGGCGCTGGTTGCGCAGGCTGACCCGGTTGTAAGTGAGCCCCAGGTTGCACCGAATAAGCCGGTTGGCCTGGAGGTGGGACACCAGGTTGTACCGGATGACCCGGTTGGCCCGGTGGTGGAACAGGACCAGGTGCTTGCTGGAAACCAGTTTGACCCGAAGCAGAACCATAAAGTGGTCCTTGCTGATATGCAACGTTAGAGACAACAGGATACTGCGGTTGCATCGGTAAGGAAGGCTGGATTTGCCCCCCGGGTCCATAGGTCGGTCCCTGTTGATACCCCGGCTGAGGCTGAGCAGGTTGACCAGCAGGGTTATAATATGGTCCTTGCGGATTATAGAATGGCCCTTGCTGGCCCGCAGAGTAGCCTTGATTGGGCTGTCCCTGTGGGTCGTACTGATAGCCAGGTTGGCCTGCGGGTTGACCTTGGAAAGGTTGTGCCTGCAAGTTCTGAGCCTGGTTGTACGGTAAACCTTGAACATAAAGATAGGCCTCAGGAGCAGGGAGACGCAAAATGTCCCCATGCTCGTCAAGCTGACCCGGAAAACCATACACGGGAGTGCCGTCTTGTGCATAATGCGAAAAGAAAGACCGATAAGGATCTTGGGGGAGCTGTCCAGCTCCGGCGTTCGGCTGCTGTAAAAACAACCGATACTCCTCCGGAGAGATATTCTCCGGTATAGCAGTAGCTAGATAAATGTCTTCGGGAGTTGGCCCAGCCCTGGTAGCTGAGACAACAGCAGAAGAGGCAGCTACACAAACAGTGGGCCGCATGGGAACAGAAGTGACGGGCGTCGAAGGAGACACCCCGGGTGTAGTGGCAGCTGGCCTCGAAGCAGGAGATGATATTCCCATAGAGGCAGCAGCTGAGATAATCTGACCCAGAGATCTGTATCCCTGTGGCAAAGAAGGACCAGCTGACGATGTGGTAGCCAGCTCGGACTCGTCTCCCTCAAACAATCTACGAGGGATGCGCTGATAGTCATCAGACCCGGGAATTTTCTCACCAGAATCACTCATGGTTGATCCTGCCATTAAATCACGCAGAAGACGGCGAGGACTAGGAGGAAAAACAGCAGCAATAAACGGGGAACCCGATGTAAGAGAAAGGAAATCAGCTCCTAATCTCAATTCAGACAACGAAGTCGAAAAGGACGGTTAAACTCAATTTGGTTCTCCAAAGGGTTGCTCGGCGAGGACCGGTCCCCCGTCAGGGAACTCGGAGACAACAGGCTGCTGTGGTTCAACAGAGGGCTCAGAAGCCTCTGAAGAATCGTCCGTGTAAGGACTACCAGTAGACGAAACCGAGGGTTCCGCCACTGTGACAAAAACTAGAAGAAGAGAGCACACACACACACGAGCTGAAAACGAGTTAAGACACACGATCAAACAGTCACAAGCAATATCTAAATGGGTGTGTAATCGTGGGAGATTGATTTTATCACATTGGAAAATAAACAAATTCTACCGTTTCATGTTTCAAGAGTCGAGAAACGATAAAAAGATGACTCTATCTCTTTCAGAGTTGACACAAGCGTGAAAGGACAAGCGCTTGACGGTCTTTTCAAGTTTAGGGAGTCAGAAAAGACCAAATGACTGCTCAGGAAAAACTAGGCACAAAGGGTGTACCAAATATCCGTGAACTGCAATATACACCTTGGTTTCAAAAATGAAACAGAAATCGACCAAGGACTTCCCGTACGTGCAGGTAGTCTCCCCGAATGCTGTGTTCGGTGTATCACAGGTATAGGGCGAAAGACTCGGCTTCCTATGGATAAATGATTGAAAACCTATAGGGGTCTCCCTTTATATACGCGACGGTACGGGGAGCGCAAGTCCGTACTAGCGCTGTCTAAAGCCAAGAGGCGAACGACAGCTGCTAGGTTTAACGACGCCGGAACACGTCTCTAGCCTAGACCTTCTAAATATGTTGTGTTAAGTTCCAATGTTGCCTTAGGTTAATTGAATAAATTTTACAGTTGATCTTCAATTAAGTTTCAATTTCCAGGCCTTATCGTATGTAGTGTCTCCTAAATGCAAGCTATATGCCATAGTGCAGCATTTCGTTCGATGAAAACTAATTAAATGAGAGTTGAGAGCTTTTATGCAAACGAAATGAACGGAATACAAACAAGAATGTCTCTAATGCAACTAATGCAATTGTACACTTTTCATTCAAACACTAATCACTAGTAATACGGAAAAGATGACAATTTGCACTAATTAAAAAAAACAAAAGAGACTATATATTTATATTTTTTTTTTGATTTTCAATGTTTAATGGCTAATGTGCACTGAAAACAAAAGGAACAATTTGAGAAATGATATCTAAGAGAGCGAAGCAAACAACATTCACTCAACGAAACAAGCAACCAAATCTCTAAATTGACCCAAAGTCCCTCAAAGCAAAGAAAGACTTGAAAACTTCCGATGGACCGTGTGATCTAGGTCCAAAGCAAGACAAACGAATTCTGAATGAAGGGATGAACAATCACTCAAAAAACGCAACAAAACAATCAAAGACTGTTAAGAGAGCGTGGAGATTCAATCAACAAGTTGACAGGACAATCAGAACACCAAAACTCCCAAGGAAGGCTCGATTCACTAAGCCCCTAGATGCCCTAGGGCTAAAAACGTGAAATCGGTAGATAGAGGCAAACAACCAAAGGATAGAGGTGAATTCCAGTCAAACAAGACTCCAACAGGCTCAGGCAGTCGAGAAATCAAGAAGAAAAGTACTGGTCAAGCTCAGAAGGCCGAAAAATGAAGAAACTCAAAAAAGTCACAGGGGTGGCACGACTGTGGCCTTGAAACTAGCGCCAGAAGCCAAGTGGCGCGAGACAGACAAATGCAACAAGCGCCAAGTGGCGCGACTGTCGGGTTAAAACCCGCGCCAGTCGAGTTCTTCAATGAAAATTAAAAAACAAGCTAATCTGAAAAGAGACCAACACAAGCTAAGCAAACCAAGAAGCTAAAGTGGTGAAAGGATCCAACCCAGAAGGTTCATCAAGCAAGGAGAAACAATCAAAGCGAACCAATCATAAACGGGACAAGGAAAACCGGACGATCCCCAGCGGAGTCGCCAATTTGTTGAGGAGTGTGAGATCCCCTCTGCGGACAGAGGCGATCCCTACTAGCCCAGCAGGGGTCTAGCAACAAACAAACAATGCTATGACGCAGGCTCCTAGTTACGAATGAAAGATTTGGGATAAAAACCTACCTGGATTCCAGCGCTCGATCTGAAGAAGAGATGTCCCCGTCCTTCAGTCCTGGCAGATCACAATCCTTCCACGATCTCCGTGGCTGAACACCTGCACACAGAAAGAACAAACAGATACAAGCATAGGAACCAGCATACGTAACTAAACATCGGTCAGAAAAGACATTACTCGCATTAACATAATGGAAAAGGAGTGGAACCATAATCATAGTCATCTATTAAAGTGGTAAACGAATAGAAGTTACAACCAAGTTCTGACGCTGCAGCCTCCTTCGCGCGGGTCTCCGGTCGTCCACGTCTCGCAAAGCTCACCGGGGGAAAGGGAAACCTCTCCAGAGTCTCGTAACAATGGTCTCCTTGCTCGAATGGGCCTTAAGGGAAAGGAAGGATTCTTTTCAGCACAAAGGCACTTGGGAATAGGAGATGCAAAGCTTCAGCACTTCAAGACTAGCTTGCCATGGATTTGAGCAAGCTTATATAGATGGGGAAGGAGGGAGTTGGGATCCCTATTATTATGGGATTGGCCCTATCAACAAGGAAGGTTCCATGGGAGGTGGCAAAACCAATTCCCTTCCATAGAACTCCCGCAGCCAAACCTCCCAACTCAAGATAGGTAGTGGTTGTGAGTTTGTTTAAACTCAACTTCCGCCATCCATATATAAAAAACAGTCCCTAAAATGGGTGGCGCGATTGCTGCTCTATGACAGAGCGCCAAGTGGCGCGACCTCTTTACAGGATTTCCCTGAGTGGCGCGAGTACTGAATTGTCTACCCGCGCCAATGCAAAAAGAGCTGTTTTTCATGGATTTTGCAAGGAGATGTCTCAAGGGGAAATGA
Source organism: Pinus albicaulis (assembly GCA_034641835.2). Taxonomy (NCBI): domain Eukaryota; kingdom Viridiplantae; phylum Streptophyta; class Pinopsida; order Pinales; family Pinaceae; genus Pinus; species Pinus albicaulis. Next base: position 338,459 of record MU968426.1, on the reverse strand, counting down.
AGCTCATACTCAGAGGGATGCAATGATGATGTTTTCAGTGCATGACAATGTTCACAGGTCACGTTATGGGTCCTCCATTGTGCGGGATGGGGAATGGTTAGGACGGTGACAAATTACTGTGTAACAGTGTGGTAACCCCTTGTTTATCATCCTTACCCATTCACTCCCATGGGGATGATGAATGAGGTACTGCATAACCATGGCACCCTCCCTTTGTAGAATGCCATCCTTCCCAAACTGTTGAAGAGCTTTGCATTCCGTGAAATATTGAAATGCATCTCTAATGAGATATCTTAATGAGATTCTCTCTCCATCATAGGCCCTCCAAAACCAAAGAAGTTTTGGATTTAATGCAAGTAGAAGTTTCTCTTTGAGCACTGAGAGGCTCGTTGAGAGAGGGTCATCTAGAAGGGAGAAAAGATTTCAGATTTCAAGATGTCTACCAGTTGTCATATTTGCTTTCATTGCTTCAGGAATGAAGTTACCTCCACAGTGTTCCAAGAATGATGAAGCCCTTTCTTTGTCACAGCTACTAAGTGACAGTGCTATAGATCTGTAGGGTGATACATGCACTGTCTCAAAGCAAGTTACAACATTGATCTCATAATCTGTTTTTGTACATAGGATAATGCTAATCCCATTTTCTGAAACTCTACATCTCAACTCAAGGGATTGAATGTAGCTCAATAATTATGAACAAGGATAGTTTTCAGTCTCCTCCTTGATTAGATCAAGGGTCCTCTGCGCTGTGATATGTTTCTACTTCAAAACAACATCTTGTTCTAATCCTTGGTTATGCATTGATCTAGAAACCATATGTGATGAAATTTTATGCATACCTTGGATCAACTGATATGTGGCAACCTCTTGACAGAACACAAGAGCTCCTCCAATCAGGACAACAATGTCTTCAACTGCTGGTAAGAGTGATGGTCTCTTTTCTTCAAGTGTAACAGCGCTGGTATCTTCCTTCTCCTCCTCATGCATCTCCTGATCCATGCATGGGAATCCACATGTCAAGAGCTCAAGACTATCTTGCAAAGATGCAAGTGCCTCTTCTCTAGATACAAGTACTTTTGTAGTAGGTTGTGAAAGTAGTGACCCCTCCACATCAAACCTCTTCCTCAACTTGTGAAGGAAATCTGAATACTTGGTCACCTTTGCATGCTCTAGGTGCCAAAACCACCAATATTCTGCTTCATCTAAGAGATGAAGTGCTTCAATTTGAACAACCTCTCCTCCAGCCACAGGATGTAGCTTGAAAAATGAATCTAAATCCCTCCTCCAAGCCTTGACATTGCTTGAGGAAGATCCATAAAATGTAGGCAAATAGAATCTATTATGCCTCTTCCTTCTATTGCTACTATATGATCCTCTTTCTTCTTTGATTTTGAGGAATTGTTGGAGAGTTAGCTTCTTGAATGCTCTAGAGTGTGCTTTGTACTCTTCAAGATACAGAATTAGAGTCTCATGAGTCTCAGGTTCATTACTTCCTTCACTTCTATATCTCTCACCTTCTTCAAAGAAAGTGAGCATAATGGGTATATGAGGAGATCTAGAATTCTCCGGTCTTCTTTGTTGCTGATCAAATCTACTTCTTGGATCTTCTTTTTGTTCTTCCTCCTTCATTTGATAGACCCCTTTGGAGAGATATTGCATGGATCTAAAGGAAGGAGTGACATATTTTTCATTCTCCATGATAGACCTCATCTATCTGTTCTTCTTTCAATGTAAAAAGATGAAGTGTCCACAAGCTAAGCCAAAAATCATGCTCTGATACCACTGTAATATCCCGAAAGGGAGAATGCAGCAATACTTCACACAATATAATAACTTACAACAAGATAAATAATAAATCTAAGTACAAATAAGAATATGGAGAAAGAGTTGAGCCATTTTATTATATTGGAGAAGAATCAGTTACACAAGTACAAGATATAGGTAGATCTAGCCAAAGAGATGAGCTAGGATCACCCTGAAAACATGTATGAAGTAGGTACAACGTAACTGTTGAGGCTCTGCAGCAAATACCGCGCTGTCTCTCTAGCAAGAGATAAACATGGAGTTGTAGGCTGAAAAGAGAGATGCAGATCTACTCAGAACTGGAACTCTGATGTTGCCAAGATTCAAGATCCAACCAATGTGATGGATTCCCAAGATAACCCAAAAAGGATTTTCCATATCTGCAACTTTGGAAAAATCACCTCCCTAGGGTTTGATCCTTGATCTGCTAGGAAATACAGATCTGAAGCTATATCTGAAGAAAATATGGCTTAAATGTGTGCTCAGATCAGATCTATGCTTGAAGGGCTGATCCCTTCCTCATATCTATGAGCTAGGAGCTCTAGATCTAGCTCTCAATCCTCCAAAAGATGATTGCAGTTGTTGCAACACAACTGCCCCTGAAAATTGCACTGTGAGGGAAAGAGAGGCTTTCTTCCTGCCAAAATATAATGCAATAAGCCCCAGGCTGATGGTGAGACTAATGGAAATGTGAAGTAATGATCCTCCACTGGATTTCTAGATGATGTACTAGCAACTTCCTTCCTCCTTTCAGATCTGCAATATGGACAATGTTATTCTCGGAGAGAATACTGCTGCTAGGAGGTCAATAAAATTTGGCCTGATGCTAGATCTGCAATGTGGCTTTGGGAGTGCTGATCTATAAGCCCAAGTGATGGGAATAATCCCTCACCTTGTTCTCCAGCTGAAGTACTGAAGACAACTTCCACCTTCCAAACTAATCTTCAAAAAACTACAGTTTTCTGAATATGAATTTTCTGTAGAAAGTAGAAAAAGGAAATCTCACTTAAAGCCTGATGTATAATGAAGCACAAACCTATTCCTTAGAGATCACTCAAAGAAAGAGGAGGGATTCCCTCCCGGGAACACCCTATGCTAAACAACACCTGCAATCTCTGCTAAACAACCCAAGATTGCAGTGGAATGTCACTTGACAATTCCAGATCTAAAATATCATACATCAAAATAATCCAAGATGCCTTTCACCTTTTCCTTCATCTCCTTTATAATGATTGAGCCATCTCAAGCCTTGGCCCTAACCTCAACTGCGCAGTCAAGATCCTCCAAGTGGGACTGCGCTGTTTGACCAAGTCAACCAAATAGTCTAGGTGCACTGTACACCTCCTCCATCATGTGTGCTTCATTTGCACATGATCCTCCACCACTTGATCATTAATGCTCAATAACCCTTTGTTTGACATCTTCAAGATCTTAGTTGACTGAATCAACCCTCCATGATCTCTCTCATTAAATGAGACATGATCTCCCATCTCATTCACATTAGTGGTTGCTCAACTAACTCTTTTTGCAGATCTAGGCTAAATTAATCCACATTCACACACATAAAGTGGATATTTATTCTTATTGAGGATTGTGGGTCCCTCCACCCTTTTATTTACTTAATTCATGAAGAAAATCAAGGAATCTAATATTCCAAATGTAATGTGAAAATTTGGGAATATTACAATAAACTAAGTTTGTCACAAAATTTTGTATCGAATAAGTTAATCCTACAATAAGAGGTCCATCTTTTTACAAAAACATACTTTGGCTAAAAATTTGATAGATGTAAATAACCATTATAAACTTTGGTTAAAGGTGATTAAGTGCAAAAAAATATTTGGTCAACCAAAAATTTAATTCAGTGTCAACGATCTATCGATCATTGTATTCCTACTGAAGGAAGGGAATAATAACTAAAATATCTATAATAGATAGACTTTGAGATTACAAGAACATTTTGAAAATTAAAACCAAGGTGCTGTAACATTTTTAGAGTAAGAACAAAGGTAAAGTAGCAAGAAAAGTGTGTTGGAAAGTGTACCATTGTTTAGGATATGTGTTGGCTTGAGGGGTCCTGACCTAGGTTCAGAGGTTAAGGTTTGCCAAAAAACCCCTATACTACTGGCCCTTTCGGCATTGGCCTACTTTCGCAGGCCAATGTCTCACCCAAAGTAGTATGGGAGGGTGCTAAAACCAGATTTACGCACCTTGGGGGAGAGTAGGTGATGTAGGCTGATCGACATTGCAACTACCAGGTTCATACACATCAAGTCTATTAGTAGGTTTATAATAGTATAATCAGCATATAACCATAACAAAGATACTATCATTAACAAATATGATCAATACATTCGCATCCACGTGCACATCAACAATTACCATCACAGAACATTATAATCGCAGCTAATTCATAGATCACAGATACATTCGCAACTCAATTCAACAAAAAAGATGTACTTCAGTAATAAACACGATCAATATAGATATAAAAAGATACTTAAAATATATTTTTCATTCATTATTATCCAAAAACCTGATTACAACCCAAAACACAGCCCGCACACAGCGGGACTGAGGATCTCCGCACACACAGCCAACAGGAGTCCTTCTCAACAATTTGCACGTAGCATCAATCTTGCTTCTTCTTACTTACTAGACCCAGCTATCTATCTATTTATATCATCATAGCTTTTTCTATCCAATGGTCTGCAAACCATAGTTTTCAAACCCTAGGATTACCATTTAACCCATTACAAAACATTGGGGGCCTTGACACGGCCCAAAACCCCTACGAAAGACCAACTATTACAAAATTATACCAAAATCGCTACTTATGGAACCCCATTACAACAAGCCCCCGACAAAATCTTATGACTCGTCCGAAGTCACAGCAGCCGTGGGGTTTGCATCTTGGCCTGAAGCTACTTGATTGCATCAACCAGAGGAGGAAGCACTCCTTCGCTCTATGTAGCAACATTTTGTGCAATATCTACCAACTTCTGTGAAGTTGGACCTTCTATAGCAGCAGTGACACTTTCCAATGTCTCGTTCAACTGTTTAACAACAACATCCACTTCCTGAGATAGCTTGTGCGCTTCACTGGCCATGGCTTGAGGTGGTCACTGAGAACCTTCTTTTTCTGACGGAGCACTTCGAGGTCATCTCTAAGTGCATGGCTAGTGCACAGTCATGCTAGGTGTTGAGTGTGGACCAAATTGGGCATGGTAGCCTCCATATGCTTGAACTCTTCTTCCTTCTAGCGCTACTCTTGGTTGATTTCACGCAGGAGAGGGTCACGTTGCACCTTGGTCCATAGCTGCATAGCTGTTTCCAACAATTCTACGCCCTGAGAAATCTGAGTTGTAATGGAATTGGTGGCCTCTGTGACTAGCGTGAATCATTGGGCTATTACCTCTGGTGAAGTTTCGGGTTGCAATTTGGCCTGCAAGGCAGCAATCTGCTGCTCCATCTCTTTCTTGACAGTCTGAATCTTGGTCCTAGAAGCCTTTAGGGTTGCAACTAGTCCTTTGATCTTGGCCTGGGCGGTTGTAGAGGGTGGGATATCCTCGTTCACATTTGTGCAGAGCCTACTGATTAGGCATTCCAACTCGGTCTGCTACGTGGCGACAAGGCTACATGAAACCTGTGCCTGGGATACCTCGGTGGTTTTCTCCACGATCGTCTGCTCAAATATACTAAGCTGCTAATGCACCCATCAGTCTTTGTGCTGGATCTCCTCAAAGAGGGATGCGTGGAGGACTTGTAGTGGTTCATGTGGGAGCCGGGCCAAATCCAATTGTACTTCTGCGTAGGCCTAGACTTGCGCACCTAAGGCATGTAGGCTCAAGATAAATGTTGTGCCTAGCAAGGGGAAGAGGGAGCTTTCAGTTGTGATGATAAATTCACTGTTGGTTTCTGGGGGTGACCTTGTCTAAATCATGCTTGTCTACAAGGTGTCAGTTTTGAGCTACAGAGCTCAGAGCTCAGACTAGAGCATAGCGACTGTGGACTTCTGCTGCTCTTCCAAACCCAGCCATTTATCTTCTAAGGAGAGGGTGACTACGTCTGCGATTTTCTCGGGGTCTTCCTCTGTCAAATTAACTTCAGTCTCCCTAATGGGCCTCATAGACTGTCATTTCTTTCATTGGCCTTTAAGAGGGTTGGCGATCCATTTCATACCACGTGGGGAGTCAACACCATGCACATCCAAACCCTTTGTGTCGAGATCCTATTGCGAGTCCTTCTCCGCACCCTTCTGTGCATCCTTTCCATGTCCTTCTGCTTCTTTTGTGGTATCAGGCGGGGGTGTTCTTCTTGGTGCTCGTACTTGTAGTATCAACTATACCTGATTTGAAGCACAGTTTCCAGTGTGGTGGCCAAGTGGCAATGAGTTGGTCGATTTCCTCATCAGCGACCATGTATGGAAGTGATACCCACACTGGATCCTTACAACCTCAGATCTGCACATTATGCATCATGACCTAGAATGCTGCGATGCTCTTGTACTTATTGTAGATTTCCAGTGATAAGCATGGCTGGGAGTGGATTTCTGTTGCAAGCCTACTCTGAAATAGGACCCAGAAGACTTTATTATCCTCAATGTGCTTCTCGTCCCTTGAATCCCATAGATTCGCTAACTGTGCCCCCTGGCACATGTTCAGATTGAGCTCGGGGAGGAGTGAGTCTTCCGAGGCCTCCATGCGACCAACGCGATGAGGAGTAGCAACCAGGAGTAACAGAATGCCCTTCCATGATCCTGGGCCTCACACATGTTCTACAAAAATTCGTTATAGAGGAACTGGGACCAGTTGAAGCAGACTCATTTTTCGCAGCGGCCATCCAACTGAATTACGTAAGCAAGGATGGTCACAACTTGGCACTTTCGCATCATTTTACATGCCAGCAAAAAAGTACCCATGCGCACACGGGGGTCACTAATGGTGCTGATCATGAACCCCCTAGTATTCTACTCAACTTGGTAGTCGTCGCACAACTTGTCGGCGATCTACTGCTCATACTTCTTGCCGACACGCTCTATAGGATTCAGCCCCTCCATAGGGAGGCCAGTAATATGGTGAATGAGTGCAACATCAATGGGAATGTGGTCCTGGATCCATAAGCTGTCGTCATGGACCAAGGCTAGTAGTTATCATACAACTCGGTCGGTAACATTGTAGTGGCCAAATTGGGGCATCCACAACAAATTTAATAACCTAAAACCATCCAACCTGCTTGCCCACAGCATGGGGACTACCCTCAACACGTCATCCTCCAATACCCTTTCGAGATATAGTTCCAGTACCAATTTTGGGAAGGCTTCCAGGTTGGCCAGGTCATGATCATCGAATTTTATCGAGTGAAGCTTTCCAAAGGATTCTCTAATTATGGGAAACTCGCCCAGAATAAGTGGCATTTGTAGATAGGCGTGCATACCATCGACATTATTAGGCGTGTGCACCAAGGGCCTGCGAGGTTGAACATAGGGCGGTAGCCAATTTATTGGTTCAGAAATCCAAGCTTCCTCCTGAGAAGACAGAGGTCTCTTCGATGGGTTAGGTGAACATGCTTGGGGCACCATTCAGGGGGACTTTACATTTCAAGGGGAGGTGCATGGCTTCCCTCCAACCCATTTCGCAACCCTCCCATACCCTTTCTCCTGGGCTTTCCCTTTACCCTTCTTCTTCTCAACCTATTTCCCTTGGTTGGTGTGGACACAACCTCTTCAACTTCAGGCGTGACCTCCAATACTTCATTAGTGGAGGCCATGGTCTGCGACGATTCAACCGGATTAGTTGCAGTCATTATCACTCGGAAAACAAATTCGGGAGTTCTACTATCAAAAGGGGTAGCCCGCCCAGACATTAACAGAGTTCAATGGTTACAAAATTCTGTAAAGCACAAGATATCTAGAATGCACAGAACCCACTTCTGATCTATCGCCCTACTTTTATAGCTTTGGATAGTGACCAAAGGTTGGGTGAGGCTTATTTGAAACTTACCATCAAGAAAATGGTAAAAAATATTTGGAAATAACCTCATTAATTGCCGACCGCTCACTCCTTTCAACGGTAAAATTTTCTTTTTACCCAATTTTACTGTTCCAACGACTAATTTTTGCAGCTGTATATTACCCCTGTGCTCCAAGCACACCTCCTCAAGCTTCGAGAGCTACGATCAACCCCTAAACTCCCAGTGCACCTCCTTAGACTTCCAGACCTGCGATCGACTCCTACGCTCCCAGCTAACCTCCCCAGGCTTCCAGACTTGCTAGTAACCCCATCGCATATAATAGGCTTGCCTTCATTTTTCCTTCAGCCTGTGCGTATGCCACCTAATACAGCTACACTAACCATATAGTCATTTGGTCCGGTACGGTTTGAGCTGGTTGCCATTAACATACCCTAGTATAGTGTCACCATCCAATGTGGCTAACCAGAAATCTTCTCCATTAGTGATTTCCTTTACCATATAGGGACCTAGCCAATGCTGACAAAACTTCCTTGGGTGCTTCGCAAACTGGCTATCATATAGTAGGACCAATTCTCCCTTCGAAAAGATCTTTTTCCAAATATGTCGATCATGCGATGCTTTTTCCCAGGCCTTTTGAACTTGCTGATGAAAGTTAGTGATGAATCGATATTCCTCCAAGGCAAAAAGCTGCACTACACACTCCTTCATGATATCAGCCTCTACCATGTTTGTAAAGGCTACAATACGCAGGCTAGGAACAATATATTCCATGGGCATAATAGCGTCCTTTCCATCAACCATCCGAAACGGTGTTTTCCCGGTCAATTTCTTGCAGGTGGTTTGATAGGCCCAAAGGACCGACAAGATACGCACGTCCCAATCGCTGTGCTCGACATTGCAGATCTTGGTCAACACCTATTCTAGAATTTTATTAAAATCCTCCACAGTTCCATTCGCCTGTGGGTGATATGGGGTAATTTTCGTGTGGTGGATCCAAAATTCTTCAGTCAAAGCCTTGATTGTCTCATTAACAAAATGTGTACCTATATCACTCATAAGGACCTTGGGACAACCAAACCTTGTTAGGATATGTTCAAAAATAAAGTGCGGAGCAGTGTCTATCGTAAAATCCCTCACAGCCTGCGCTTCAGCCCATCTTGTCACATAATTAGCTGTAGTGATGATGTAGTAGGCACCTGTCTTCTTTCCTGGCAGGCTGATGGGTCCAATGAAGTCTATGGCCCATTTGTCAAATGCTTGCAGGGCCATCTGTGGCTGCAAGGGAATTTCGTTTCTACGCGATAGTATTCCTATCCTTTGGCATGTGTCGTAGGCTTTGCAATAGTCATGAGAGTCATTATGCAATGTGGGCCACCACAACCCTGATCTCAAGATCTTCTGTGCTATCGCTTTCCCTGCGTAGTGACCTCTTGCTACGCCGTCGTGGGATTCAGCCAAGATGGCGTACCTTTCATGATCCAGAACGTATCTTCGCAGTACCTCATCAACTCCCAAATTATACAAGTGGACCGCTATGATGGTAAATTCGGTTGCGTGGGTTACCAACTCTTTTTTCTATTGTATCAAATATTCTGCAGGTGCCATCCTCATAGTTAAGAAGTGAATGATGTCAGCGAAGTGCGAATTAACCACTTTAATAGCAAACAACTGTGCATCAAGCAATCCTTCTTCTAGGTTGGTCGGTTCCTCACCACTCTTGATTCGAGATAAGTGGTCCAGCCCAACATTTAGTTTCCCCGACTTCATGATGATCTCAAATTCATATTATTGGAATAATATTAGCCATCGACAAAGTCCCCCTCCCCTCCCCCAACATAGGCTTATTCACTAGGTACGTCAAAGCTGAGTGGTCTGTGAACATCGTGAAGTCCCCTCCCAATAGATAATGTCGATATTTCTACAAGGCATATACCATGGCCAGCCCCTTGCGCTCATTAGTGGAGTAGTTATGCTTCACAATAGAGAGTTTTCTACTAGCAAATGCAACCAGGTGGTCAATGTCCCCTTCCCCAGGCTGCATAAGGATAGCTCCCAGGGAAATCCTAGAAGCATCAACATGAACATGGAAAACCTTCGTCCAATCAGGGAATATGAGGATAGGTGCAAGGACCATCTTTTCCTTGAGTAGCTAAAAACTCTTCTAACACTCTGCATCCCAAAAGAACGAAACGTCCTTCTTTAGCAACTTCTCCATGGGTGTTGTGATTAGTGCATACCCTTGAATGAACTTCTTGTAGTAGCCTATGTGTCCGAGGATAGAACGCAACTGTTTCTTAGTTGTAGAGACTTCCAGGTTTATAATAACTGCTACTTTGGCGGGGTCAACCATCAGTCTCTGTTGACAGACTATGTGGCCTAACAAGATCCTAAAAGGTACACAAAATATGAAATTCTTAATATTGAGGGAAATCTGGTGCTTCCTATAGGCGTCCAACATCATGCGCAGGTTCGAGGCATTATTTTTTACCAAACCAAATACTATCCAATCATCAAAATACACCTCCAAGAACTTCTGGATGAACTCCTTGAATACTGCGATCACCACCCGCGAAAACATAGCAGGGGAATTATTGACCCCAAATGGCATAACGGTGTACTGGAAGGATCCCCATTCAGTGGCGAATGTAGTTTTGTTGTGATCTTTAGGTGCGATCCTAATATGATGGTAGCCTTAGAACTCGTCAGTGAAGGAGTATGCATCCTGCCCTCCCACACTATTGAGAATTTTGTTAGAAAACGACGTAAGGGAAGGGATCATGAACACAGGCATCATTCAATTTTCACATGTCAACACATAGTCTTATCTCTCCTTTGGTATTTTTCTCTTGGACCACCATAGTGCTTACCCAATCTGACTGTTCTACCAATTTGATGATACCTACGACTATCATTTTTTCAAGTTCTTCCCTAACTTTTTGCTTATACTTTGGGTTCAATCGATAAGGTAGTTGCTTAACAGGGTGCAGATATAGTTTTAAAGTGATGCGCATGACCCCTAGGTCCCCTATAATCTCTTTGAGTTCTAAGAATTTAGTAGGAAACAGGTCTTAGTACTCTGTGAGGAGTTCTGTGACTTTCCCAACAGTATCATCATTCCAGTAGTTCCCAATTTATCTAGCTTAGGTTGGTATTTTGTGCCAATGTTAACTTCCCTTAACTTAAGAGGCTTGGTCACATCAACGGTCTATAGCGGTAGTCCAGCAATTGCACTCTCTCCCTCTAATTCTGAGATGGTGATATTTCATGGGTCTTCATCACATTCCTCCATTGATATATTGTAGTAGTTGGAAATATCCTGCATCTCTGTATCCCAAGTTGTTGCCCCATACTCCATACAAGGGCGCAATTCATCATATACCAAGGCATCAATGTCCTGTAAAGCTTCATCCAATGCCTCGGTTCCGCCTATCAACCCGAACGTCCCCACAAAATCGTCCCACATGGTCTCCCATTGGCGGGTGCGTTGGTTTAGCTCTACATCCAGATACCACGTAGTGGGAATTGGCCCCAAGGCATGGATAAACAGGTGGACCCATTCGTTCATGGTCCTTTCACCCCATGCCTCTGTCCATGCAGCCATGTGCCTGTGCGGATCTCCTTGGCGAAGGAAAGCCTCCACACGTAGGTGAACCAAAGGTTCAAACCATAGAATCATCATTTTGTAGCATTCCTCCCACTCCTGGAACGTTCCCTTATGAGTTCCCACCATTGTGCAGGGGTTACGTGCATGGCTAGGTTAAGCATCGAAATTATTAGCTCCCCTGGGACTTCAGCTTTAAATGTTCGTAAAAAATCATTAATACTACCAGAACCATCAAAGTAGGGAAGTTCTCTTACCTCTGAGGAGATACACCGGAAGCTCTTCATGATCCTAAGACATCGCAGTGTAGATACGTCATGCAATCGATTCTGCCAATTTTCTTTCTCCCCATCGAAGTCAGAGAGGCATTCACTATCTTTCTCCCAAAAAAGCACACCATCAGTTGTAGGATCAATCTAATTCTTGTCTCGGGCGGTTAGTTTGTAAATGTGATGCACGTCATCTTCTTCACGCATCGATTTTGCATATCGTTCTCCTTTTGCAGGGTCTAGAGGGACTATCACTCTCGTACCCTCATTCTAAAAAACCATGCTCCTTTTCTTTAAGTTGATAATTCCTCCCATGTCTATCGCCCAATCTAGTCCCAGGAGTGCAGATAAGGGTCCGAATCTTCCACAATCTGAATTACTTCAAAATCGGCGCGCACCTTAACTCTTGCGATATCTACCATAATCTTTGATAGCCTCCCATATGGTATGATTTTTTGTTGGTTAGCCATGCGCAACTATATAGTAGACCATTCCATTTTAGGCTTCCCATCTGCTACCATGTTTTCTTGGGCAAGATGTTCGCATCTGATCCTAGATCCAGGATGACCTGATCCATTTCATAGTTGTTGATTTGCGTTGTTAGCCACATTTCCTGCCCAGTGTGCTTCTTATTCTTGTACAATTTGTGAACATCTCTAACCTTTGTAGGAGGGTTGGTACTTTCCACGTAGCTGTCTATCAGTGTTTGAAGATTTTCCACTCCCTTCTGGTTGCGTAACAACTTCATACATACTTGTAGGAATGTTTTAACTTCGTCGTCCGCTCTTAGGTTTGTTGGAGCCTTGGAAGTAGATGCCTCATCCTTGGTAAAGTCTTTGCGAGCTTCGATGAAGGTTTTTCTCTCCTTCTATAGGTCCAAGCTTTCCTGTTTGATAAAAGCTTTCTGGATAAGGGGTTCAGCCTAAACTTTATCCTCAGCTCATCCACTATCCATGCTTATGCGCATTATGACATTAATGCTTCGTCCTTCATCACATGGTTCCGCCTTAACCCTCTACAAATTCTGCATTGGTGTCTGCTGTTTTCCTACATTTTTCTATCAGGACTAGACAATATTTGATTACATGGTCTAATTGTTGACAATATCGACAATAATGTGGTGCAGGGTTCGGACAGTCCCTTGTGAAGTGCCCTATTTATTCACATTTGTAACAGATCAATTGCCCTCTTCCCCGACCTGCACCTCCACCCCTTCCCCGTCCCCTGCCTCTTGCTGGGGAGCCTCCTCTGCCTGAGAAAGATAGTGGTGAAGAAGGGTCAGCCTGTACCCTGTATAGTTTTCCTCTGTCATCAATTCATAGGTCTGACAGTTAAGTTCGTCATGTCCCACAGATGAGTAGAATCGACACCATTGTTGCTTCAATTATGTAACATAAGAATCAAGACGGGGGAAATGATTGGTATCATGTATTCTAGCTATGTGACAGTCAGTGCACCATAACGTTGGACCACTTGGTACCGCAGCCTCTTTAGGATGCAATGGGCTGCGCCCCCTAGCCTGCATGTAATATGCCAGTAGAGGAGATTCATCCTTAGTGTGGCCAGAGACCCTGCATCTTATGCACCATACGTCTAGGCTAGCTTCTTTCCCTCATTCTTTTTGCAGATTCTAGACTTCGAGGTGCATTGCCTCCAGCTGTCCCTAGATCTGCTGCACCCCAAACTGGACATCATCTCTTGGCATAGCTTCTAGCTTCATAGCAATCTCCAAGGATTTTTCTTGCATCTCAATTGCTTGCTGACCCATAGGTCCATGTAGGTGAGGTAGTAGCATGGCGATGAACCATTCCTTGTGCTGCCTATCATCATACTGAAATTCCCCATCTCTAATAACCTTCTTTAACCACTGATTGGCCTCCCAGACAAACTCAGCGGGTCCCTGTTTAAAATCCTTCAAATCAGTTACTAGCTGAGAGTAGGACTTGGGCTTCTAGAACTGTTGTTTTAATGCATTATTAATATGTTGAATAGAAGGATCCACATACTGGCCTATGTACCCCAGATACCAGTCCAGGGCCCATCCCTCAAAGGTGAGAGATAGTTGCACTCTCTTTACGACATCGATAGCCACATTCTGTGCAGTCCATACTGATTCTTCTATAAACCAAAATCGGTCCATATCTTCACCTCCTACACCCTTGAAGGTGGGTAGCTTCATGTGTGTGGCCATACCTTCTTCTGGTGGTGGAAGAGGTGTGGGGGAGTTCTTGCCCTTATGCTGACTCGAAGGTGGTGTAGCTGGAGGACAATTTCCTGCGTGTGCAACTAACTCTCTTAATGGACTGTAGATAGATCTATCGCCTTCTTGATTGGTTCGGTAGTACTTCCCAATTCGTGTTGTACTCTCACTATGATTAGAGGTCATTCATTCAGTGTGGCTGCAAATAATGCCCTTTTCACACAGTAATTTTTTAATTAACAATGGAAATATTCACAAGAACTTACCCCGAAAACCTTTGAAGAACCTGCGCTCTACCTCAGAATAGTATACGAACTAGTCGACTGTGAATTATGTTACAAATCCTCCCAACACTGTATCCACCCAATTATCTACAATACGAGTGATCATGTTGTCAGTATTCTCCAACTATAGAATCAATTCCAACATCCACCGCGTAACCTGATCGTCCTTCCAACACGTCTGGAATTCTACAAGCCTTGCTAACCACTCATGGAGATCGTGTGCAAAAGTTAAAAAGAAAATTTCATATACTTCCATAAAAATGTATTTGTTCTTCCACTTCTTAGTCGTTAGCTTCATGCTGCGATTCTCCTTTACAGAAAATTTGTGAATCTGTTTTTCGAACTAGTCTTCAAACTCCAAAATTTTAGGTCTCCAACAGCCTCGTGGCATTACCTGATCTCTCTCTCAAAATGCTCCCGGTCCCAGAAAAGGAACCATTTGTTGGCTTGAGGGGTCCTAACCCAAGTTCAGAGGTTAAGGTTTTCCAACAAACCCCTATACTAGTAGCCCTTTCGGCAGTGACCTACTTTCACAAGCCAAGGTCTCACCCGAAGTAGTATGAGAGGGTGTTGGGTGAAAATGTGAAGTTGGGAAACACTTTTTGCCCTTTTTTGACGTTGAAAATTGTAATTTTCTATGTTTTTCAACTTCAACTCCACTAAACTCATATTTTTATTGCAAATTATGCTTTGACATAAAAACAAGAATTGTAGAGAATTTTCTTACCTCCATACCCATATTTTTTTTTTAAAAAAATATTGACATATAGAGGGGTAAATTTCTTGTTTACTAACTGCATATACTTGAACTTTTCAGGCAAACATAAATAGTCACTTTATAATCCTTTACTTTTTTTAGGGAAGGTTATTCATTTTTTGGAAAAAAACCATAGCATCATAATCTGCATATATTGCACTAGTGCACAGACTATTTTTCGGTAATTTTCGGATTAAATCACTATTTTTTATTATTTTTTGAAATGGACGAAGAAAAAAAATAGTGATGTTTCAGTACATTTTATAATCCTTTGATTTTCTTTTCAATGTGACCGTCAATAAGAAAAATGAGAGTACCCTTTTGAAGTAGACAGGGAGAGGAAGTGCAGCATGATTTTTTTGATTTTTTTGGTGTCCTCATTAGAAAGTTATTGAATTTTCATTTAGTGCAATTTTTCGAAAAATGAAATTCCATAGTGACACAGTTTAGTAAAAAATTAATAAAAAATTGAATTTTTTAATGAAACTCCACAAATCTCATATCATCAGAAACTAGATTCAGAGATGAATCTAATGGTACTTGGTCCGACATATAACATTTTGTTTTTGTAGGTGTTCTGCCCCTCCAAAGTTGCAGGTTCCTGAAAAATGTAGAATTTTCTGTGTTTTTCGTTGACCAGAAACTCTCGGCTGAGATAATGTCTCGAACGAGAAATTTATAAAACTCTCGACCGAGAGTTTAACCTGCCTAGAGTTACATTTAAACGCATGGCCAAACTCTCGGCCGAAAGTTTAAAAAACTCTCGGACGAGAGTTTGCGCCCGAGAGTTTACCCAATGAAACTCTCGTATGAGAGTTTTGAAAACTCTCGTATGAGAGTTTTGAAAACTCTCGTATGAGAGTTTTGAAAACTCTCATCCTAGAGTTTTTTCAACTCGAGTTTTATTCCTATAATAAAACACAACAATTATTAAGTTTTTAGAATTGGTACTTTATATAATTTAAATAGTACTTTATTAAAATTAAAAAATGATAAAAAAAATAAAATTATAATTTTATTTTAAATTATTTTATTATTATTAATGATAAAAAATACATGAAGATTTAATTAAATAAAATTTGTTACAATATTTTGTAATATCAATGTTATATAAAAAAATAAAAATATTTTATATAAAACTAATTGATATATTAATATAAATAAAATAAAATTCTAAAACATAAATCAAAATAAAAACAACTATATATAATTTATATAATACTTTTTTTGAAATTAATGAATAAATTTAAATTTAAAAAACAATTGACTAAATGCAATGAGGTGATAAAGGAGACAATGCATAACACCTTAATATCGTTATAAATTCCTGGAAATCTCGAGAAATTTTTGAAGTGAGATGAGCTTCTTGGAATGGGTCACTTTATCTTCCACTTCAGTTTCACACGATTAACTTGAAAGGAAGTCTATTTTCCTAGGTATGGATGTAAGGGAATGAACAATATTATTTGAACATTGAGTGAGATGCCCTTCTTAGAATGGGTCCTCCTATATTCCACTTTAGTTTCACAAGATTAAATTGAAATGAAGTTTATTTTCCTAGGTATGGATGTTTAGTTAATACTTCTTTATTTCGTTTGAATTTAGTTTCTTTAAAAACGAAAAATAATAAAAATTCTGTGTTTTTTTCGCGTTGCTGTTCCTTTCTAACGGAACAGCACTTCCGCCGTTCCTTTCGAATGGAACAGCAGTTTCGCGCAGTGTTTTTGTTGTTCCTTTTGAATGGAACAGCAGTTTCGCGCAGTGTTTTTGCTGTTCCTTTCAAATGGAACAGCATGTCTGCAGAGCATTTCCTTGCTGTTCCTTTCGAATGGAACAGCAGTTTCGCATAGTGTTTTTGCTGTTCCTTTCAAACGGAACAGCATGTCTGCAGAGCATTTCCTTGCTGTTCCTTTTAAAAGGAACAACAGTTTCTCAGATTATATTTGCTGTTCCTTTTAAAGGAACATCACTTTTTGAACGATTGTTTTAAGTTTGTATTTTGAATTTGTGAGCATTTTTTTTTTTATGGACACCTGTGGGCAGCAGAGCTCTGTTAATAGTATTGAAGTCATACTTATACAAATCAATAGTTATTTAACCCTCTTTCCTATAATTTTTATTGAATATCAAACGAAATGCATAAAATTCCTTAAGTTCTATCCCCGAACCATCACACATGAAAAATATTATTAATCGGTCATATTACTTTAATGTGGTAAATAGTGCAATTACATTAATCTTTTGCTTTCCCTTCACCTCATACTTGAATTATTACAACGTGATTCCCTCATTATTACCGATTTATCTTATGCATCGATTTCAGTAATTACTTAATTTGATTGACTTTATCATGATTGCGCCTGTTTTTTCACTGCCATCCTATTGCTGTTCCACACATGCCACCTTAATCGATGGTCGAGGTCGCCCTTTCATTCGTTTGGGGGGCGGAAATATCTGCATGCAGATCAGATACCCAAAATTTCTTCACCTGTATCTCTGCAATAGATTTTTATGAATTAAAACCCTTGCATTTTCAGAAAATAACGAATTTTAGCGAACTGTGTTGTGCTGTTCCATTAAGGTTACCGTGTGTTGAGAACAATTAACGAAGAACAGAAATGGGAGGACGTCCAATTCGCAGCGAACCTCAGACGTTGGTTGTCTCTGATGCTGCACGGGCAATATTAGACAAACTGGGATGGATTACATACTTTATGAGAATGCAGCAACGCCATGAAGCAGTGGCTACTGAATTCTTGTTAAATCTGCAGGAAGGTTCCTCCATAGTCAGAGGAAGGCAGATAGCAGTGACAGATGAGATAATTGCAGAAGTATCCGACATCCCCGCACAAGGAACTGTCTGGACTCAGAAGAAAATCAAAATTCGGGAGGCCATGCAAATCTTTCAAGATGAAGGACAGAGGCTAATAGTCAAAGGGAGAGGAGTACACCCGGCGTCGCTAGGCGAACCATGGACAGAATTAGCCAGGATCGTGCAGGCTTACATAACATGTGACGGTAGAAACGATGTGGTAAGACCTCACCATCTTAAGCTGTTAGCTATGCTAAAACAAAAATGCACTATCAATTTACCTGCATTCTTAAACTCTTTATTGCATGATATTGCTCGTGGAATTAGAAAAGCACAGCATGCAGACATGGTGGTCAGCCACCATTGCTTGATTCGGCTAATAGTAAGTTACAGCCTCGCCCAGCAGCAAACCAGCTGGGAAGAGCTAATTTTTTCTATTGAAGGAGGGATGGCTTTACCCGCTCTGAGACAGAAAAGGATGATCGGCTCAATAGCCGGGTCCTGAACTTGCAGACAATCCTTTCGAGGGGTTACAGGTTTAGAGGTTAATGGGTTACAGGTTTAGAGGTTTAGGGGGTTAGGGGATTTAGCAGTGAAGGATTTAGGGGTTATGGGTTAGGGTTTTGGGGGTTAAATGGAATCCACACTTAAATGGTTTAGGTTTTTAGGGGTTTAGGGTGTTGAATTGGTTAGGGGTTGGGAATTAGGGTTTAAGGGGTTAGGGGTTAAGGTTTTAGAGGTTTAGGGTTTAGGGGGTTAAATGGGTTACATGTTTAGAGGTTTAGGGGGTTAGGGGATTTAGCAGTGAAGGATTTTAGGGGTTAAGGGTTAGGGTTTTGGGGGTTAAATTGAATCCACACTTAAATGGGTTAGGTTTTTAGGGGTTTAGGGTGTTGAATTGGTTAGGGGTTGGGAATTAGGGGTTAAGGGTTGAGGGGTAAGGAATTAGGGTTTAAGGGGTCAAGAGTTATGGGTTGGGAATTAGGGTTTAAGGGGTTAGGGGTTTTGGGGTTTAGGGGCTTAAATGGGTTAAGGGTTAACGGGTTAGGGGTAGGGGTTAAGGGTTTAGAGTTTTAGGGTTTAGGGGTTAAATGGGTTAGGGGTTTAGAGGTTTAGTAGGGGTAAATGGTTTGGGGGTTAAGGGTTTAGAGGTTTAGGGTTTAGGGGGTTAAGAGTTTAGGGTTTAGGAATTAGGGTTTAAGGGGTCAAGGGTTATGGGTTGGGAATTATGGTTTAAGGGGATATGGGTTAAGGGTTTAGAAGTTTAGGGTTTAGGGGGTTAAATGGGGTATAGGTTTAGAGGTTTAGGGGGTTACAGGATTTAGCAGCGAAGGATTTTAGGAGTTAGGGGTTAAGGTTTTGGGGGTTAAATGGAATCCACACTTAAATGGGTTAGGTTTTTAGGGGTTTAGGGTGTTGAATTGGTTAGGGGTTTTTGGGTTTAGGGGCTTAAATGGGTTACAGGTTTAAAGGTTTAGGGGGTTAGGGGATTTAGCAATGAGGGATTTTAGGGGTTAGGGGCTAGGGTTTTGGAGGTTAAATGGAATCCATACTTAAATGGGTTAGGTTTTTAGGGGTTTAGGGTGTTGAATTGGTTAGGGGTTTTGGGGTTTAGGGGCTTAAATGGGTTAGGCATTAACGGGTTAGGGGTAGGGGTTAAGGGTTTAGAGGCTTAGGGTTTAGGGGTTAAATGGGTTAGGGGTTTAGAGGTTTAGTGGGGGTAAATGGGTTATGGGTTAAGGGTTTAAAGGTTTAGGGTTTAGGGGGTTAAGGGTTTAGGGGTTATGAATTAGGGTTTAAGGTGTCAAGAGTTATGGGTTGGGAATTAAGGTTTAAGGGGTTAGGGGTTAAGGGTTTATAGGTTTAGGTTTTAGGGGGTTATATGGGTTACAGGTTTAGAGGTTTAGGGTGTTAGGGGATTTAGCAGTGAAGGATTTTAGGGGTTGGGGGTTAGGGTTTTGGGGGTTAAATGGAGAGACTCTTAAATGGGTTAGGCTTTTAGGGGTTTAGGGTGTTGAAGTGGTTAGGGGTTTTGGGGTTTAGGGGCTTAAATCGGTTAGGGGTATGGGTTAAGGGTTTAGAGGTTTAGTGGGGGTAATGGGTTAGGGGTTAAAGGATTAGAGGTTTAGGGTTTATGGGGTTAAATGGGTTAGCCCGGTTAGGAATTAGGGTTTAAGGGGTCAAGGGTTAAGGGGTTAGAGGTTTAGGTGTTTAAGGGGTTGAATGGGTTATGGGTTGGGAATTAGGGTTTAAGGGGTTATAGGTTTTGGGTTTAGGGGTTTAAATGGGTTAGGGTTGGTTTACAGGTTTAGGGGGTTAGGGGATTTAGCAGTTAAGGATTTTAGGGGTTAGAAGTTAGTGGTTAATGGGGTTAAATGGGTTAGGTTTTTAGGGGTTTAGGGTGTCTAATTGGTTAGGCATTGGGAATTAGGGTTTTAGGGGTTAGGGGTTAAGGGTTTAGAGATTTCGGGTTTTGGGGGTTAAATGGGTTACAGGTTTAGAGGTTTAGGGGGTTAGGGGATTTAGCAGTGAAGGATTTTAAGGGTTAGGGGTTAGGGTTTTGGGGGTTAAATGGAATCCACACTTAAATGGGTTAGGTTTTTAGGGGTTTACGGTGTTGAATTGGTTAGGGGTTGGGAATTAGGGTTTAAGGGTTTAGGGGTTAGGAATTAGGGTTTAAGGGTTTAGGGGTTAGGAATTAGGGTTTAAGGGGTCAAGGGTTAGGGGTTGGGAATTAGGGTTTAAGGGGTTAGGGTTTTTGGGGTTTCAGGGCTTAAATGGGTTAGAGGTTAACGAGTTAGGGGTAGGGGTTAAGGGTTTAGAGGTTTAGCGTTTAGGGGTTAAATGGGTTAGGGGTTTAGAGGTTTAGCGTTTAGGGGTTAAATGGGTTAGGGGTTTAGAGGTTTAGTGGGGGTAAATGGGTTAGGGGTTAAGGGTTTAAAGGTTTAGGGTTTAGGGGGTTAAATGGGTTAGGGGTTAGGAATTAGTGTTTAAGGGGTCAAGGGTTAATAGGTTAGAGGTTTAGGTGTTTAAGGGGTTGAATGGGTTATGGGTTGGGAATTAGGGTTTAAGGGGTTGCAGGTTTAGGGTTTAGGGGGTTAAATGGGTTATCGTTGGTTTAGAGGTTTAGGGGGTTAGGGGATTTAGCAGTTAAGAATTTTAGGGGTTACAAGCTAGGGGTTAATGGGGTTGAATGGGTTAGGTTTTTAGGGGTTTAGGGTGTTGAATTGGTTAGGGGTTGGGAATTAGGGTTTAAGGGGTTAAGGGTTAACGGTTTAGAGGTTTAGGGTTTAGGGGGTTAAATGGGTTATAGGTTTAGAGGTTTAGGGGGTTAGGGGATTTAGCAGTGAAGGATTTTAGGGGTTAGGGGTTAGGGTTTTGGGGGTTAAATGGAATAAACACTTAAATGGGTTAGGTTTTTAGGGGTTTAGGGTGTTGAATTGGTTAGGCGTTAGGAATTAGGGTTTAAGGGGTTAGGGATTAAGGGTTTAGGGGTTAGGAAATAGGGTTTAAGGGGTCGAGGGTTATGGGTTGGGAATTAGGGTTTAAGGGGTTAGGGGTTTTGAGGTTTAGGGGGTTAAATGGGTTAGGATTGGTTTAGAGGTTTAGGGGGTTAGGGGATTTAGCAGTTAAGGATTTTAGGGGTTAGGAGTTAGGGGGTTTGGGGTTTAGGTGCTTAAATGGGTTAGGGGTTAACGTGTTAGGGGTACGGGTTAAGGGTTTAGGGGTTAAATGGGTTAGGGATTTAGAGGTTTAGTGGGGGTAAATGGGTTAGGGATTTAGAGGTTTAGTGGGGGTAAATGGGTTAGGGTTTAAGGTTTAGGGGGTTAAGGGTTTAGGGGTTAGGGGTTAGGAATTAGGGTTTAAGGGGTCAAGGGTTAAGGGGTCAAGGTTTAGTTTTCTGCAATAACATAATTCTCCAATACCATACACTTTTGCTTGGAATGTCACACTTAACATTCATTTCCTTTTCGGATAATATTCTTTATCCCCTTACGTCCATACCTAGGAAAATAAACTTCATTTCAATTTAATCTTGTGAAACTAAAGTGGAATATAGGAGGACCCATTCCAAGAAGGGCATCTCACTCAATGTTCAAATAATATTGTTCATTCCCTTACATCCATACCTAGGAAAATAGACTTCCTTTCAAGTTAATCGTGTGAAACTTAAGTGGAAGATAAAGTGACCCATTCCAAGAAGCTCATCTCACTTCAAAAATTTCTCGAGATTTCCAAGAATTTATAACAATATTAAGGTGCTATGCATTGTCACCTTTATCACCTCATTGCATTTAGTCAATTGTTTTTTAAATTTAAATTTATTCATTAATTTCAAAAAAAAATATTATATAAATTATATATAGTTGTTTTTATTTTGATTTATGTTTTAGAATTTTATTTTATTTATATTAATATATCAATTAGTTTTATATAAAATATTTTTAGTTTTTTATATAACATTGATATTACAAAATATTGTAACAAATTTTATTTAATTAAATCTTCATGTATTTTTTATCATTAATAATAAAAAAAATAATTTAAAATAAAATTATAATTTTATTATTTTTTATCATTTTTTAATTTTAATAAAGTACTATTTAAATTATATAAAGTACCAATTCTAAAAACTTAATAATTAATTGTTGTGTTTTATTATAGGAATAAAACTCTCGAATGAGAGTTGAAAAAACTCTAGGACGAGAGTTTTGAAAACTCTCATACGAGAGTTTTGAAAACTCTCATACGAGAGTTTTCTAAACTCTCGGTCGAGAGTTTTTTAAACTCTCGTATGAAAGTCTTCCCGAGAGTTTCCGTCAATAAAACTCTCGGACGAGAAAATGCATAACTCTCGTTCGAGAGATTTTTAACTCCGATTAAACCCAATAAAACTCTCGGACGAGAGTTTTTAAAACTCTCGGTTGAGAAATAGAGTTGACTATTTTCTCGGACGAGAAATTAAAAATTTCTCTCAAATTCTAGCCGTCCGCCAAAAAGTGTTTCCCAACTTCGCGATTTCACCCTGTTGGAACCAGGTTTCTGCACCATGGGAGAGAGTAGGTAATGTAGGCAGATTGGCGTTGCAACTACCAGGTTCACACAGATCGAGTCTATTAGCAGGTTTCTAATAGTATAATCAGCATATAACCATAAAATAACTACTATCATTTATAGATCTGATCAATACATTCGCATCCACGTGCGCATTGGCAATTACCATCACAGAACATTATAATTGCAACTAATTCATAGATCACAGATACATTCGTAGCTGTAATTCATTAATAAAAATGATCAGTCTAGATATCACAAGATACTTGAAATATATTCTGCACTCATTAGTATTCAAAAACCCGATTACAACCCAAAACACAGCCCGTGCACACAGCCAGTGGGGTCCGCACACAACAGGACTGAGGATCTCCACGCACAAAGCCAGTAGGAGTCCTTATCCTAAACAACCCAAAACATATCTCAAAACATTGCACGTAGCATCAATCTTACTTCTTCTTACTTACTATACCCAACTATCTATGTATTTATATCATTGTAGCTTCTGCTATCCGATGGTCTGCAAACCATGGTTTACGGACCCTAGGTTTACCCTTTAACCCTTTACAAAACATTGGGGGCTTTGACCCACCCCAAAACCTCTACACAAGACCAAATATTACAAAATTATACCAAAATCCAAACTTAGGTAACCCCGTTCCAACAATATGATTAATCGAGTTTATTTTTTATAGATTTTATATTCTTAAAATATCCATGATTATATTTAAATTTATTATCTGGTCTTTATTGTTCTTGGGTTTATTGTTGGAGGTATGATGATGATTTTCCTAAGAATGCAAGGATGATTAAATGCTTATTTAACTATTTATATATATTAAATTTTGAAAATTAAACCAGTGGAGATTTAGTGTTATAATTCATATTAACAATTTTCATTATATAATATTAATTAATGTGAGAAATATTTTGAAATTTCTTGTTAAATTTAAAGTATTTTATTAAAAGAATTTGGGTCCTAAGATCATATTCATTCAAATTGTTAAGGTTATACATTATTATTATGGTTAGCGATTAAATCACATGTTTCAATAATGGATATAAAGCCTAGTAACCACATGAGACTTAATCAAAATGGATATTGAAACCTTTATCAAATTTGCATGGAAAAATGTTACTCATCAAAATAACACTTTGTCTTGTATTAGATATCTATATTTTATAAAAATAATGTTTATTACTTTGGTATGGCCTTGTTGGTTCCTCATATTTCACTGCAACAACATGTGGGTATGACCATCCGATTCAGACCTTAAAGCAGTTCTTTTTCCATTTGGAATAGTGGTTATGACTAGTTTAACTAGGTCTAGTTACATTCTCTCAATCTCCAATGGCCTAAAATATAAATTTTTCCTACCAATGAAGAAGGGACATTAGATCATCCCTCTCGCTGATGAGGCAAGAAAGTGATCCTTAAGCTAATTTGGGGCTCGCCCAAGCCACAAATAAATTTTTGTCTCTTTGGGAAGAGGACTTCTAGTAATGTAGAATTAAATATAAATGAAAAATTATTCTAAAATGCAAGCCAAAAGGAAATTTAACCTAATCCTATCTCAATTAGGTAGATATAGATATAACCTAAATAAGAGAAATACATTTAAATAATTGGGATTTAAATATGTCTGGCTTACAATGAATATCAAGCTAATGAAGTAGTTGAGTAGCTGACATTGTGTATAACAAAGCATATTCTATTCAGAGACCTCTTAATTAAAATAATCAACCAACAACATTTGAGAAGTAGTTCATAAAATGATATTGATTGTTAAATCAATAATTCGAATAATTAAACAATAATATGAGGAAATAGCTCACAACATAATATTGTTTGTTAAATCAATTATTAAAAGACAGATTTTTGAGTAGATATTTAATCAGAATCATAATTCAACCGATAAGAGAAGAGGTAAATAATAACATATAATTGAGACACATTACTCATATTGACTATAGTGCACAAATATGAGTAAAATGACGCATTCCTTCTATCATAAAATGAAAACAATATTTAAAACAACAATATTATAAATACCAATTTATTGAAACCATTTCTCTGGCTTTGTTCTCTAGCAATCCTTTACAATGCTTAAACTTATGATTTTAAAACAAGAGTTGCAATAGTACAAACTCCGTTCACCATACATAATTCAACATACAAAAGAAAAATATTGAATAATCCCCAGATCTGAGTTTTCTCTCCTCTACCCTACAACTCTAAATCCTCTATACAATAGTGCCTTCAAGAATTCCATAATTGCAGAGAAGAGGAGTCCTCTTTTACATTCTACAATCTGTTATTTATAATATTTACAAAAGAATTTAAAATAGGAAAGTTTGTTAAAGAATAAATTTTCTCCATCAATTTTCATTGGGCCAAAATCTCATTCGTCTCTTGCTGGAGAATTGTCATTGATTGAGATTTTCTCTTCTCATATCTTCAATTGCTTCCCTGCAAAGAACAAATCCAGAATTAATTTAAAATGGAAAATCAAATTAAAATACTAAATCTGGAATAAAATATCTTCAATCAAACTTAGTTAAATAATTAAATGAAAAGGAAATCTAAGCTTTCAATTGATGTCCGTGGTGATATAATTGGCCAAGGAGAACATAGATGAATGGATTTGCACTCAGAAGAAGCTGTGGGAAAATAAGAACGCGGAAAATTAAACTCAGAAATTGAATTTGTTTAAACATTTGGAGCTTGATCTTCTGTTAAATTTTAGACTCATTAAATGATCAAATATGAAAATGAAACTACTTCAAAAATGTTCTCCCTAATTTTATCTATCCAATAAGCAGTCGTGAGCCTCATTTGGCCAAGTAAAACTCAACTTATGAGCATTTAAAGTTGAAGGATGAAAATTGTCAGAATTCTGAAAATTTTGTTGTCTAAGCTAAAAATCAGAAATTTTTAATTAAATTCTAATTCTAAATTAGATTATAGTTTTTCATTAATTAATTGTAATTAATTACATCTACATTATTAAATTTAATTAATTGTAATTATATATTAACATAATTAAATTAATTAAAAAAAATTAATTTAATGATTAATTAAAATATTATTATATTAATATTATAATTGTATTATATAAAAATTATAATTAATATATAGATATTATAATATTAATATAATATTATATATAAAAAAATTTAAAATACAAAATATTTAATGACAATCACGTATTAATATGAGGGTGGAGAGTATGGAGCTATAGGGATTGGAGGGTATGGAGGGATAAGGGAAGTCAATGGAGAGAGAAGGGATGAGGAGAGGTGGAAGGAAAGTGATGTGAGGGTGAGATAAGGCTAGTGAGTCGAGAGAGTCGAGATTTATATGGTGTAGAGAAATTTTACAATAAAAAATTTAACCCCTTGCATAAACCAAATCACAATCGCGATATCATATTTTTCTTAAACAAATGCTTAAAAAATATTTGTTATTTCTGATATGCTATTTGCGATGTATTGCAATCACAATGCATCTCAAGTTTTAATCGCAAGATTTTAAAATCACAATTCTCTTTTGGAGCACATTTTATATTTCGGCACTTTTGAAATCAAGAATTTTTGGAAGGAAAGAGGTAATGTGAAGCGGGTCTCATGTGGAATTAACAATTCTACAAATTGTATCATAGTCATTTTTCAATTTTGAGATTATGGACTTGGCAATTTGTTTTAAAAAAATACATTAGAGTAAATTACCAAGATCTCGAAACATGTTTTTGTCTATTGTACAATTTAGCTGGGTCATTTTGTAGGACCATTAGTGAAAAATGAAAATTTTCGTAAAAATTAACTGGGGATTAATATTTACAATGAATGACTATTTTAATTGTAAAAAAATAAAATATTATATTTTATACATTTTTTAACTCAGGTGACGAAAATAATCAAACTTTAAGGGAGTTCTATTTACAAACTGGTTCACCAAATGAGGAGAAATAAGTATCGATGGAAAGCTTGCTAAAAATCAGGGTCATTGAAATGATCAAAATGGAAATCTACCAAAAATGAAAAATTGGTAAAATTTTAGGATGATTAAGTTAATGAAGATCATAAAAGATGGTTAGACAAAAATTAATAAAAATGGTCCCCATTATTGAAGTAAATAATTCAAAAATGGAGGGTTTTGGGTTTTCCCTAAAACAATGGCAATGCACGGGAGAATGACCAGTTATCTCTAATTAAAGATAATGAATTTTAATTTACTCAAAGGTTAAAAATAATGGAAATCACGAAATAGTCCAACAGTAAAACATTTCTATAGGTCCCACATAAATAGATTAAGTAATACGAGTTTGTAAAAATAAGTACTTAAAAAAGACTCGAGTAAAAGTGATGAATCCAAATTTGGGATTTTTTTTTTAAACTTCCTCATATGAAAAAAAATAGAAGAAAATAGAGATAGGAGTTTGTGATAAAACATATATAAATTTTACGATTGGTCTCTGACAACGCTTCGCTGCCAACAATCTTGAATAGTACCCCAAGGAAGTTGTTTTCTATGCCATACAAGCCTAATCCCACTGCAAGTGAGTGTTCATAGCCCTGACGAGTTTACTTGTATTTCACATGCTTCCTCTTTTAATCACCCTTTTGATAAGCGCATTTGCAAGCTTTTAGTTTATAACGTATTTGATTCAAAGAGGCGGGATGGTAATAGAGAGTTTTGTTTAATGGACATAATACTTTCATAATGTTGACTCCAAATTCTTTCCCTATATCTATCAATAAGAGGCTTTTTATGTGGAGCGGTGGGAGGGATCCATTGTGTTAAACTCAAATCAGTTCTTTGCTTGAAAAAGTAAACTCAATCACTTAGAATGGATGTCATTTCCTCTATGAAAAAAATTTAAAGCAAGAGGACTTTATGGTTCCATAAAGATATGCCTTTTAATGATAAATGAAATTCACTAAGATAGATAGAGTCAAAATATTTCCCATGTATGCTAATCGTTGTTGGGGAAGAAAAATGTTTTTCTAATAAGTGATGGCAGGGTCACCAAAATCAAATAAAAACCAAAAACAAAAGGAAAAGAATTACGAAAATAAATCAGCAAAAATAAAAATGAAGAGGGTGAAAGGTTAAATACAAAATCCAAATTTAAATGATAAAATACAACAAGGCTACTTATACAAATTTCTCAATAAGGGATATAAAAGAAAATAAGCATATTTGCATTCCTTCCTATGTTTATATATATATATATATATATATATATATATATATATATGTTACAAGAACGATTATTGGATTATAATAGAAACTTGGCATAAATGCCTCAAATCGGAATACAAAATTTGGGAGCAAAGCCCAGAGCACCTCTCCAACAAGGAGAATCATGGTACTTATGCTTATGTTCCAGATCTTCTTACATGCAATAATGGAATCCATTTCCGTGATTTTCCCAAGCTTGTGAATACAAACAAATTTCTTCAATACAATGCAGTAGAACATGGCAGATAGAGGGTTAAGGAATTGGATCCCATGATTCGTCTCTGTCTCTTCGAATAGAACCAACAGATAGGAGGACTACCTTATTTTCTTCTAAATATGCATCATTATTGTTCACTCTCAACACATGGAAGAATTTCAAATTCTAAAAATATTTTGGTAAAACTTTGATTCTTGAGATCAACCTTTCAAATCTTAAATCTGACGGAGCATAATTGATCACTATGGTTTTTATAATGGCCTGTGAATCCCCAAAAACATTACCTCACTGATGCCCAAATCTTTGAGATACTTGAGACCTTGGAAGAGAGCCATCGCTTCAGCTTGGATGCAAGAAGTATGGTCCAGGCCCCAGGTGAAGCTGTGAATCATTCTGCCTTGTAAATTATTTATGACTCCTCCTGCACCAACTTTTCCTGGATTTCCCTTGGCTGCCCCGTCAAATAAGAGAGAGTGTCTTGATTGCTTAGAGATCTAGTCATGGAAATCTTTCTCTTTTTCTCTTATTTTCCACTCTTTGGAAGGGATGATGGTACTTACAGCTTTTCGGAATTGAAGATCAACTGAGGTACCCCAACCAATGTCTTGCTAGCATAAGTTTGAGTCATCCATTTGATTTCCCAGGCATTCTTTCAGTTGGAATTTTATCTTAATCACAACATACTTAGCATCCTGCTCTTTATTTATGAAAATCCTTTTGTTCCTGTTTTTATGACATCCCTCACCGAGCTGGGATGTGTAATGATAAGGAACCTTATACTGCAAAGAAAATACAATAAGGACTGCAAGGACTGTCAAAGCCCCTTTTTCACCTATCGGAACCCTTGAAAAGGCTAAAAATCCACCTTTTAGCTTTAAAAGAGCTCATTTCAACATATCAGGCCTCTAAGCTCCTTTCGACTTAAGCCCTTAGCCCCCATTTCTCATATGACCCCGCTTTGTGACCGACGGCTAAAAGTCCTTAAGCCCTCTTCGACCATCGGACTTCCTTGGTTCCCAACTCCACTCATTTTCTCTTTTGTTTCACCGCTGAGGTTCATCTTTGCCAAAGAGATCCTGCTCGTTGATCTCCGCAGATCCAATGGCCATCGCGTGTTGCGTTTCTGCCTATCGGCTATCGCACATCGATCATCGCCACCCTAACATTCCTCATTCATTGAACTCCTTTTCTGCTGATGTGTGAAACCCCAATGCAATTCCGACTGTTTATCTCTGCAGATCCAACGGTCACCGCTCATCGCGCGTCACCTATCCATTGCAAATCGCACTTCGCTTCCTCCAAAGTTCTCATTCCCAAACACTTTTCTGCCGATGTTCATTCCCCGTCGATATAACCTGAGCCGTTGATCGCAATCAATTCAACAACTATTAGGCCTCACTCATCTCCATTGATCGTCCCTCGTGATGGAATCCCGACTGTGGATCAGCCCGATCCAACGGTCAGCGTTGTCTCGCTGTTTCGCTATCCTCCGCCTCATTCATTCATTTATGCAAAGCCGCGATATGATCTGGACCGTCAATCCTCCAAATCCGACAGTCATCGTGCCTTCGCGTTGTCTCCATCCTCCCGTTCAAACCCCTTCTGCCTAACATTCCCCAATGAGATTTCAACCGTTGATCATCTTGATCCAACGGTCAGCGCCGTCTCGTTGTTTCACTGTACTCCGCCTCATTCATTCATTTATGGGAAGCCACGATATGATCTGAACCATCGATCCTCCAGATCTGACGGTCATCGCACCTTCACACTGTCTCCACCCTCCCGTTCAAACCCCTTCTGCCTACCATTCCCCAATGAGATTTCAACTGTTTATCATCCTAATCCAATGGCCAGCGCTGTCTCACTGTTTCGCTGTCCTCCGCCTCATTCATTCATTTATGCGAAGCCACGATATGATCTGGACTGTTGATCCTCTAGATCCGATGGTCATTGCGCCTTCGCGCTGTCTCCATCCTCCCATTCAAACCCCTTCTGCCTACCATTCCCCAATGAAATTTCAACCGTTGATCATCCTGATCCAACGGCCAGCGCACCTTTGCCTTTCACCCCGCTCACTTTTCTCCAATTTATCTCCACCATTGATTTCCTCATGATCCGACGGTCCTCGCTCCATCGCTCCTTCACTACTTTCTCGATCACTCATCCAATATTGCACTTCCCCGCTCTGATCTAGACCATTGATCTCCCTCATCCAATGGCCCACATCACTCTTCGCCTTAGAACCCTGAACTTGATCACCCCACTATGCGACATCTATGCTAACATCATCGTTGGTCCCACCCAACCGTGCAAGTACATCGGTCGCGTTCATCTGCAACCGTTGATCTGGATTTCCCAGATCGGACAGGTCCCGCTCATTTTCATATCTATTTCATAGCAGCTCCCCAACGCTCAACTCCGACAGAAAATGGGCGGTTTTATTAGGACACACATCACTCCCTAACACGTATCATGTGCCCCAGCCCGATACCTCTTACCGCTCAGCTCCCACGCAAAAAACACCCCGATTTTCTGCAAAACTGCCTTTCACATAGTTTCACGCCAGATTGGATTCAAACCATGTTTTCTCCATGGAAATGCATTCGCTGCTTTCCTTGCCTCCGCACTGCTCCTCCACCTTCACCCGAGCCTTCTAAAGCAGTCTACCCCTCATCGCAGGATTTATTTAACTGGTTTGCTGTCTATGCAGGTTTTCATGGCATTTTAAGTACATAGGCCGTCTCATAGCCAATCACAGCGGGTTGAGGCCGAGGATGACGATCCTCCATGCCCAAGAAAGAAAATAAAAAGTGATAATAAGGGTCAGTTTCACGTCTTAGTCAATGGATCATGACCATTGGCCATTCTATAAGACCCTCTAGTGCAAAAGGCCAACTCTTGCTCTACTAGCAGTACCGCATTCTTCAGCATAGAAGGCCAACTCTCCCACGACTAACGGTATTGCCTTCGCCAACAGTAGTAGGGGCTCCACCTCATAAAAAAAAAATTATCATTCATGACTGGGCCTGTGTGGCATTTTACCTTATGTTCTTTTCACTATGTCATTTCGGGTGAAATATTTAGTTCACTCCTGCAGTTTTTACTTTCAGATTAGTAAATTGTTTACATTTCAGTTAGAAACGACTTTAGGCCTACGTTGTAAGATGATGAGAGGCAGTTCTACCTCATCATCATTTATGTTTTTTATTTATACCTAAAACATCATACAAGCGCACGAGGAAGATATTTTTCCCAAAATATCTTCTCACGCATAGGAATCAGAGGTTATAAAAACAGGAAGAAAACACTAACAAAAGGTTCCAGATTTTCCAAAGGATTCACTAGCTCGAGTATTCTATATGCATTTTTTATGAACTTTGATCATGGATGATTGAAGTTCCTGTAGGGATTCAGTATTAAGAATTTTTGTTGGAATTGGGGATTCTGCTCGGGATGATTCATAGTTTGTAACTCTCTGTCTCTCTGTCTTTTAATATAAGTGTTCATTTTGTATTTCTCCATACTTCTCGTATCTACAGGTTTTTGGAATGCGAGTGCTCCCATGTTTGGATGTGAATTTATCATAGTAGATACTCATGTTTTATACATCCATAGCACTATAAATATGGCCTAGGTTTGATACATTGTTCATTTTCTATCTCTTTCGCCGTTCTTCCGATACTAACAAAAATGGATTCTTATCTTTGAACGAGCCTAGATATATGGATTCTTATCTTTGAATAAGCCCAGTATATATGGATTCTTATCCTTGAATAAGCCCGGTTATAGTTGATATCTTACTCCATCTTCTGCCATAGTCATCGCTCATCTATAACTTGATAACTGTGTATTCATTTTAGAAGTTAGCCCCCTTTTACAGCATTCTGTTTTAGAGCTATTTGGTGCATTTACTTATTGCAGTTTGTACTCAGTTTCTACATTTTTCCTAGTTTTTGTGTTTAAATTTG
Organism: Pinus albicaulis; assembly: GCA_034641835.2. NCBI lineage: Eukaryota > Viridiplantae > Streptophyta > Pinopsida > Pinales > Pinaceae > Pinus > Pinus albicaulis. Next base: position 306,275 of record MU968426.1, on the reverse strand, counting down.
GGGTTTTGGTTACACCCTTATTAAAACCATTAATCTAAGTGATAGTTGCATGAGAGCCAAAAATTTCCAACTTCAGTCAGTTGAGTAATATGCTCCTTGAATTTAAGATGTCCTAGGCACTGGTCTTTATACAACTCAAGGTTGTCTCTAGGAGCTACAACATATTTTTGGCATTGCTGCTGAAGAACTAATTTAAAGAACTAAATCCTTGGGCCTCGACAAACATTCATCCACCCTTCAGAATAGGTGAGTAGGAAGGGTTGGGAGTTGTAGATCCCTCACCTTGGCAACTCCACTGCCATTCAAAGATAAATATATTTGTAGTCCTGGCTTCCTGAAAGCCACACCTGGGGTCAAATACATCCCAGTTGAGAACACCTTCAGTGTCTAATCCAGAGAAGATTTTGCAAAAGAGAAGTTGGAGAGAAAGACAATCATCTTATACAGATATTACCAGATTCTCCCTGGAAGACTCTCCATCCTCCTCTCAATTAGCTCAAGATCAAGGTCCCGATTTTACTGCAAGAACCCTTGACTATACTTCAGATAGCTCCTCCCTTGAAAATATTGAAGTAAAAGATGAGACAGAATCTGTAGATACCATGAGCTTCTTTCTGCATCCCACTCTCGAAGCTAAAGAAGTTGAAGAAGTCACAGAGATTTCCACTTCTCATATTCCAGTAGTTCAATCAACCCATCAAGCCGTTGTTCAGTGTATCCCCATTGTCATACATACTTCTCTTCCAACACCCCCTATTACACATGAGACTCTCCCGCCACCTCCAAAACCTCTTATGGCTATTCCTGGATTCCCACTAAACAAATATGCCCCCCTGGCATTGCCTCAGATCCTGAACGACATGCCGCAGGATTACTTAAAGGTCCTACCTCGTTTCAATGGAGAAAATGATACTGACGCTTAGAAACACCTGGAATTTTTCTGTGCCTTCGCAGAAAATTTCAATGTTGAACATCTGGATGTGATGTTCAAATTTTTTGTCCAGTCTCTAGATGGAGAGGCTAGAAAATGGTTCAAGACCTTAGGGGACCACTCCATTAATAACTGGGAAGATATGGAAAATGCCTTCACCAAGAAATGGAGAGAGAAGAAGGACCACAGATACTGTCTTACATAATTCAACGCACTTAGAAAGAGACATAATGAAGATGTGTCCGAATTCATTAAGAGATTTAATAAATTATATACAAGTCTTCCAACTGAAATGAAGCCTCACTAGATCATTGCTAAAGTGGTGTTTGTAGTAGCCTTTGAGTCAGAATTCAGATTTCTCTTTAAGAGAAAGGAATTTTGCTACTCTGGATGAAGCCAAGACTAATGCATTGGAATTGGAAGCCAACTTTGCTTTTATGATTAAATCAAAAGGGAGGTCAGACCATGATGCTAGACGTAGAGGGAAAGAAGAAGCATCTACCTCAAGTCAAGATAGAGAGGTAGAAGATTACAAAATAAAGGAGATGAGTAAAATGATCAAGAACCTTTCCAGCAAGCTGGTGAAGCTTGAGCTCAAGGCAAAGAAATCACCCTCCAAGCCATTCCAAAATGCTCCAAACAAAGGATTTAACTCACAATATAGAAAGCCTCCTCTTCAAATATTGCAGAGAGAGAGGAAGGAGCAGCAAGATCACATACAACCCCCGCTGTATCTGGAAGGGTATATGGATGGCCCTGCCAAAGACATTCCTGATGGGCAATAATATCAATATCTTGCTTACTCAGACGATGATGAAGTTGATACTTCTTTGCAAGAAAGTGAAAGAGTGGAGCTTTCGTTGCAAGAAGAAGAAGAAAAAACAAGCGTTGGTGAAGATCCAGAGATTGATGATTACTGCAAGCAATTTGTGGAATTCATGTAGACACAATTCAACATAAAATATGATCTCAGGTCCGCTAGGAAGAGGACGGGCACACAAGAACAAGAAGAAGAGATGCCTCAGAAGGAGACAGTTGTTCAGAAAGTCGGAGATAAAGATAAGAGACCTATAACTGAACCTTTACATTCTAAGGATTCCCTTCCTTCCTCTTCTAAGTTGGCCTCTAATCCAAATATAAATGTTAAACCTATTTTGAGGGAAGAAAAACCTTCAACAATGATAAATTAACCAAAGGAAAATACCATAGAGAAGTCTCCCTCTGCTTTTAATCTTCAAAAAGAACTGGAAAATGTTAAAATCCCAGTCCCCCTAACTAAACTCTTGAAACAGCCAGTCTACCAGTCTCAGGTGTCTTCTTTCATGCTTCCTCAAGGAGCAGCCCCAATCCTAGATAGTTTAAACCTCCAGGAAGAAAGGCCTATGGTAATGTTCGGTCCTCATGTTGAGGAATTAGATGCTTCAACTCCTCCTTTCTATGTCTCTTTAGTAATTCATGATTTTCTGTTGCACAACTATATGTTGGATTCCGGGGCATCCCATAACCTGTTACCTCTGTCAGTGATGGAGCAATTGGGGCTGCAGATCACTCACCCATATAAAGATCTCTACTCCTTTGATTATAAAAGAGTCAAATGTTTGGGGATGATCAAGGATTCGGTGGTAAATCTAGCCCAAATACCAGCTAAGAGCATGGTAATGGACAGAGTAGTGGCCGACATCCCATCTCGATTTGGGATGTTGTTGTCAAGATCATGGGGTAAAAAAATCAGAGGATCTATAAAGCCAGACCTAACCTATGCGACCATCCCTGTGTTTGGAGGCCAAGAGAGGAGATTATACCGGGAAACAAGGTTTGTGAAGATGGTCACTAAAGTTGATAATTCAGTAAATTCACCGGTGTATAGCAAAGAGGGTGAGTTTTCTTGTCTAATGCTTGAGGAAGACCAAGATTAATTGCAGGAGCCATCGTTTTGTCAAGTAAATACCGAGCAGTCTTCAAGTAATGAAGAAGGTGGGATTTGGACCTTGCACTTTGACGGAGCCAACTCAAAGGAAGGGAATGGAGCTGGGATTCTCCTGATCTCCCCTACTAGACAACTAGTCCAATTATCTTTCAAATTGGAATATGAAGCCACGAACAATGTGGCCGAATACGAAGCCTTGCTTCTAGGTCTACAAACAACAAAGAATATGAATATTCAGAGCTTGAAGGTTTTGGGAGATTCAGAACTGGTGGTGAGACAAGTAAGAAATCAATGTCAAGCTAAGCACCCATGACCGAGAGCTTACAGAAATGAGGTATGGGACTTGGTAGAAAATTTCTTCTTAGAATTCAATATTCAATTCATGCCAAGAGACCAGAATAGAATGGAGGACTCTCTCGCAGTAGCTGCAAGCAATTTTCGACCACCTTAGGACCCCTTCCTGAGGTATGAAATATAGGTTCGCTACTGTCCTTCCATCCCTAACAATGTCAAATACTGGTAGGTGTTTGAAGACGAAGAGCAAGTGAAAATATTCATGGAGACTGTTGGGGAATTCTCCAATATGGACATAGATGCTGCGATGAAGTGACTAAGGAGCTTCCTCAGAATAAATGGTAGGATACTGTAGATGGGCACAAGGTGCTACAGCTCAAAGGGAATGTAATACCTAGAGGAATGGTCCCCCTCGAGAGACTATTTGATAAGAATGATGTCCCAATCTGACCAAGTAAGGTTGTTGAAGAAAATCAGGTAGATGACTTGAACCTCGGCACAGAGGCTGATCCCAAGATGGTGAAATTGTCTAATAAGGTAACCAAAGAATACAAAGAGAAATATTGGAAGCTCTTTCTGACATATAAAGACGTATTTGCCCAGTCCTATCAAGATTTGAAGACCTTTGATATTAGAATTATCCAACACAAGATTCCATTAAAAGGAGATGCTAAGCCACACAAACAGAAATTAAGATAGATTAATCCTTTACTCCTTCCCTCCATAGAAAAGGAAATCAAGAAACTGTTGAAGGCTAAGATTATTGTGCCATTAAGATATTCAGAATGGGTGGCCAACTTGGTCCCAGTCCGAAAGAAGAACAGAGAAATAATATTGTGTGTTGACTTTCGAAATTTGAATAGATCATCTCTGAAAGAAAATTATCCGCTGCCAAAGATGGACCATATATTGCAGAAGGTGGTAGGAGCTTCAAGAATGTCTATGATGGATGGATTTTCTGGGTATAATCAAGTAGCAGTGCTTCTGGAGGACCAAAAGAAAACCACATTCACCACTCCTTGGGGAATGTTTATGTATGATTGAATGCCGTTTGGATTGATCAATGCGAGGGCTACATTTCAAAGGGCCATGGACATTGCTTTTATGGGAGAACAAGACAAATTTGTGGTAGTGTACCTGGATGATATCACAGTCTTCTCAAAGGATGATGCTGAATAGATAGAGAATTTACGCAGAACCTTTGACAAGTGTCGTAGGTATGGATTGTCTTTAAACCCTCAAAAATATTTGTTTTCTTTAGAAGAGGGTAAACTGTTGGGGCATATTGTAACAAAGTCAGGGGTAAAAATTGACCCGGAAAGGGTAGAAGTCATAAATGGTATATCCTTTCCCAGAAACAAGAAAGAGGTCCAAGTTTTTCTTGGACGTATCAAATTCTTGAGAATATTCATACCGAACTATGCAGAGATAGTCCAGTACATAACTGAGATGCTGAAGAAGGATAACGAAGTAAAATGGACTAATAAGTCGTGGGAAGATTTTAACAGAATTAAAAATGCTTTCGCAGAAGCCCCAGTATTGGCAGGACTGGATTATGCGAAACCCTTCATAATATTTTCGTTTGCATCTCCCCACACCGTTGCAGCCGTATTATTGCAGAAAAATGAGGAAGGTCATGAACAACCCATTTCCTTTTTTAGCCAAGTGCTTCGCGACACTGAGCTAAAATATAACATCTTGGAGAAACAGGCTTATGCCTTGGTCAAATCCCTAAAGGCTTTTTGGATGTATGTATTGCAGTCATCTATAACTACATTCGTACCCACAACGGATGTAAAAGATATCTTGATTAAGGGAGATAGTGAAGGAAAGAGAGGCAAATGGATAGCCAAGATATAGGAGTATGAGTTGAAAATACGCCCCATTAAGCTAATAAAGGGACAGGGATTAGCCAAGATCCTTTCTGAATCAAAATGTCAGGATTTGGGGATAAATTTGTCTATGGTGGCCAATGAAGAGCCTGGAAGAGTAGATGAGCAGCACGAGATAGAAACCGCTACACAAAAGACCCATATGAAGTACCATCTTAGTGCATGGTACAAAGAAATTGTAGAATACCTCTTACCTCTTAGATGTCCTCCAAGCTGCGACAAGACAAAGTATAGAATGCTGAGGATAAAATCTATAAATTCATCGTAGAAAATGGTCATTTTTACTAGAGAGACCCATCGAGCATACTACTTTTATGTCTCACATAAAATGAAGTAGGAGAAGTAATGGTGGAATTCCACGAGGGCATTTGTGGTGGCCACTACAATTAGAGGGCCACGACACATAAGATTCTGAAAGCACGCTTTTTATTGCCTAGAATTTTCAGAGACATTTATGCTCAAGTAAGGGCCTGTGAAAAATGTTAGAAATTTGCTGAAAGGCAGAAGTTCACACCTTTTCCTATGATCCCGGTGCACATAGAAGAACCTTTCCAACAATGGGGAATCGATTTCATCAGTGAAATTCATCCCGCCTCAAGCGGGCAACACAAGTGGATACTAACAGCCACCAATTACTTCACTAAATGGGCAAAGGCCGTGCTAGCAAGGAATGCTATAGACACAATGGTGATCAAGTTTCTAGAAGATAAAATCATCTCAAGGTTTGGCTGCCCTGCTAAGATTGTCACAGATAATGCTTAGGCTTTTAAGTCTTTCAAATTTATGAATGTTTTCCAACAATATAATATTGTGTTAGGACACTCTACTGCATACTATCCACAGGGAAATGGATTGGCAGAATCCTCAAACAAGAAATTGGTAAGGGCATTGAAAAATGCCATAAATGAAAACCAGAAGAACTGGGATTCTCAACTCAAGTTTTCTCTATGGGAAAATAGAATCACTAGTAAGAGGTCAACAGGAAAATCCCAATATGAATTGGTCTATGGTAGAGCAGCGGTTTTCCCGATACAATTGGCCTTACCTGTGGCTAGGTTCATGAATAATTTCAAGAGGAACCAAACGATCTTACTAGAAGAATTAATCAGTTAGTAGAGTTGGAAGAGACTCGAAGTCGAGTAAATTAGAGGTTGACTAAGTACCAAGAGAAAATGAAAGATCTGTTCGATCAACATGCTAAAGATAAAGAGATGTAGGTTGGAGATCTGGTGCTAAGATGGGATATAAGAAGGGTTGAGAAAGGAAAGCATGGGAAGTTCAATCCTCTATGGTTTGGACCTTTCAAAATTGTTGAAGAGGGAGGAAACAACACTTTCAGACTGGAAAATTTGTAGGGTGATCTGATCGAATCCCATGTGAATGGGAAATTCTTAAAAACCTTTTTCCAACATTGATTCTGGCCGAAAGCTCTGCTATATGATATTGTACATTATCCAATTTCTTTTATTATGATGTTTGTTGTTTTGATTTGTCATGATGAAAGAAGAGAAGGCATCAAGGGACTGTGTTTGCAGGAAGGAAGTTAACAGATGGTCTGATGAGTTCTCAACACTTTCGAGGACAAATGGGTCATCCCCAAGTGGAGCCAGTTGATATCTTACTCCATCTTCTGCCATAGTCATCGCTCATATATAACTTGATAAATGTGTATTCATTCTAGAAGTCTGCCCCCTTTAACAACATTCTGTTTTAGAGCTATCTGATGCATTTACTTATTGCAGTTTGTACTCAGTTTCTGCAGTTTTCCTAGTTGTTGTGTTTAACTTTGGGGTCTTGGTTCCACCCTTATTAAAACCATTCATTTGAGTGATAGTTGCATGAGACAGAAAATTTCCAACTGCAGTCAATTGCGTCATATGCTCCTTGCATTTAAGATGTCCTAGGCACTGGTCTTTATACAACTCAAGGCTGTCTCTAGGAGCTACAACAGTTCCTCTCAAGCCAAATTTTCCAGCTAATGGTTTTTGGGAGGGAGGTCCAGGTAGCTTTGATTATTTTTTTTTTTGAAAAGGGGCTAGGATATCTGGGCAACCAATTTGCAAACAACTCAGAAATGGAGTTGGGGAATACAAATTTGGATCTCCAAATGCCTAAGAACTCATGCCAGATTTGTGATGCAAAATGTTCACTCTAGCATAAGATGGCGGGCGCACTCAACGTTTTCTCTGCACAAAATGCACCTAGAAGGACCATAAAATCCCCTCTTCTGCAATCTGTCATCTGTCAAAATTTTTCTATGACACAACAACCAGCAAAAGTGGTCAACGTTCGGGATGGAGGAGTGATTCTAGATCCCCTTCCAAGGTGTTGGATCTGGTGGAATGTAAGGCTGCTCCAGCAGCTTAGCATAGCCCTGCACCATAGAGAAACCACCAGCCAACGAACCCCAGCCACAAGTGTCCTTCCTCCTCGTGTGAATGGGAGCCATGCCATGCAATAGAGAAAAAAACATAGCGCAGTCGTGCTGGAGTTCTAGGGGCACTTGAATTTTCTTCCAGCTCACCTAGCTTAGACCATTCCATAAGGAGAGGTCCCATAGAATTTTGTATCCAGCATTGTCCAACCACATACATAGTTGTTCCACACATTGATGCTTTTTCCATTTCCAGGAATCCAGAATGTATGAGAATTGATCAGAGGGACGACTTTAGCGGATAGATTGAGGAAGAACGATTTGATTTGGGGGAGGGGATTGTCCATGCATTGAGTTCTCTGACATTTGAAGTATTTCTTCCACAATGCGAGCTACGCCCAACTAGGATTGGGGGCAATGGTTCTCCATAACATTTTCACTTCCATAGCTATATTTTGGGAGCAAAGATTTTTAAAGTTCAATCCCCCTCCATCAGTGGCTTGGAGACTATTTCCCAATTGACGAGAGGATTTTTTTTCTCACTCTGCTTACCTCCCTTCCAAAAAAATTGAAGAATGTAATCCTTCATCTTCCCGAGAATGCCAACAGGAGCTAGAAGGACAAAGAATTGAAATAAAGGGAGGTTGTTGAGCACAAATTTTATGAGCACTGTCTTACCTGCAATATTGAGCCAGGAGAATCCCTATGCCTACATTCTGTTCTTGAATTTATCTAACTGGGGAAGCCAGTCTCTGTTGAAGGCCCTCATGAGAAAGATAGGAAGCCCAAGATACTTGAATTAAGACCAGGATGAGGAGGAATCAAACCCAAAGCATCTGGAAATAGCATTGAGAGAGGAGGCTGAGATGTTCCAATAGTAAATGTGACATTTTCCATTGTTTAGTTTACTACCATATTCCTCATAGAATTCGTCCAGCACTCCTTTGAACCTAGTAGCCGATAGCACAGTGGTAGCACCCAACAACAAAGTATCATTGGAAAAGAGGGCATGATTGATGTTTTTAACCCCTCTTTCTATACTTAGCCCAATGATATCATGATCTTGCTGCTTCTTATCAAGGTAAAAGCTGAGGACAAAAGCTTGAAGAATGAATAGGAGGGGTGAAAAAGGACACCCCTGCCTAAGTCCTCTCGAGGCTTTGAAGAAGTTAGCATCCCTTCCATTCAGCAGGGGAGAAATCTAGGGCTCCGAGATACAAGCCCAAATCCAATTTATAAAGCTTGATCCAAACCCAAGCTTATGAAAAACATCCAACAAAAAACTGTGTCTAACTCAGTCAAAAGAATTTGCTAGATCAAGCTTGTTAACCATCCCTTTTTTGTTTTGATGCAAACTTGAGTGAATCGCCTCTTGGACTAAGATGAAGTTGTCCACAATCTGCCTACCATGGATGAAGCCCCCTTGATTCTTCGGAATAATTTTGGGGAGGATGTTCTTCAGCTTGTTGGCTATCACTTTGGTAATCAATTTGTACCCTATGTTACACAGAGAGATCAGATGAAATCTGTTGAAGGTATTGGTTCCTTTCTCCTTAGGGATGAGGGAAAGGAACACAGAGTTAGTACTGCCTCTGATTTTCTGACAGACTTGGGATTTTAATACCATTTAAAAAAAATCCTTTTCCACAATTTACCAACAAGATTGGAGGAATCTAGCTGTAAATCCGTCCGGGCCTAGGGCTTTGTCGGGGTCCATAGCAAAGAGAGCATCCTTAGCTTCATTTTTGGTTACTTTTTATTATAGCAGTTGATTCATCTTAGCTGTTATCAAGAGGGGAACTACTTCCAAAATTTTAGAGTTCTGGCCCATTTCCACTTTCTCACTATATAGATTTTTAAAGTGAAGGAAGGCTGCCCTTTTGATGCTTGCATTGTCCTTGTAAATGGTATTCTCTTCCTTAATTTCAGAGATGGAATTTGGGAATTTCCTTGCTTGGGCTTACTTGTGAAAGAAGGAGGAGTTCCTATCCCCTGATTTGAGCCACAGACTTCGAGATTTTTGCCTCCAGTATTCTTCCTCAGCCAAGCATGCCTTGTGATATTTCTGTTGAACATGTGCCTCTTTGTCTAGGGCCTCTTTTGTTATTTTAGCATCTTCCGGCTGCAAATAGTGGAGTTCTAATGTACTTTGGATTTTTTTCCTTTCGGTTGTAGGATTGCGTAGAGATTTGGCCTAGCTTTTCAGAACAACTTTCACTCTTCTGAGTTTTTCCTCCCAAACAAAAAAAGGGGAGCCCTTGACTGAAAAATTCCAACTTTCCTTGAACATATGCATGAAGTTCGGATCCTTGACCCAAAGAGGGCTAAATCTGAATGTAATTGGGCCAAGGTCAATATGTGATAGCAGCTCAAGCTTGATGGGTTTGTGATCAGAAACGCTGCAAGGGATAGTATGCATTCTAGCCTCTAACCCAAGATGGAGGAAGGATCTTTGAACGAAAAATATATCTAATCTTGCTGCAATGTGACCTGGTCTGACTCTTTTATTTGACCAAGTTTACTTACCAATGGAGGGATTGATGTCTAGCAAGTCCCAGTCATGCATAGGATACTCCACCCATTCCCTTGCCGGATCCCTTATGATCCTGCCTCCTCTCTTTTCTGCCGAGAGAAGAGTGAGGTTGAGGTCACCAGAAATGATCATATTTTCCAGATTCACTAGATCTGCCAAGCTTCTTATGGAATCCCAGAATGCCTTTTTCTCCCCAACATTTACTGTGACATACACATTAAAAAGACATATGATCTCTTTAGTGACGAGATGCTACATTTTTAAAAACAACTAGTGGGTGTTTAGGGTCTTAGAGACTATCGATAATTTATTACCATTCCAAAGGGTGCCCAACCCTATCGAGGCTCCATGGGCAAAGACTGCTTGTGCTCTGCCTTTATTCCAGAATTTCTTGCTTGCTTGAAGGAAAACCATGTCCTTCATTTTGGTCTCCTGAATGAGAATTATACCTGGGGCTTCTATCCTTATTAGGCTTCTTATGGCCTCTTCTTTGGCTCTGCTCCCCATACCCCTACAGTTCCAGGAGACAACCTTCATCATTTGTTTTTGTTGTGATGGGCTCCCTTGGAGCCCTGAGTCTGGTGTCTCGTCATCTTCAGAGTATTTGCCAATAGCTTCTCAAGGGTTGGTTGTCGTCCTGAAGCTTGTCTTTGTACGTTTCCTATTCTCTCTTTTCCCGAGTAGTATTGTGGCCTCTTGTGGATCTTCTGGGAGAGGTTTGAGAATCTCCTATTTCTCCTTCCTCCTCTGAGTCCTTCGATTCTTGATCTTCCTCCTTAGCTTCTAAGAGTTTTTCTTTAGAGATCTCTGTGGCACTTCCACCTTTTATTGAGCCAGAGGGGGTTCCTTTGACTGGGGAGTTTACCTTTTGAATCTCGACCTCCTGCGTTTCCTCTATTTATGAGCTTAGAGGCCCAAATTTGTTTTCTTGTCCCATCAAGGGAGGGTTTTGCTGGGTAGGGGCCAACTGAGGGCCTTTGCCATTTGAGGCACCGGACTTGTGGGATTTATGGGAGGTCTTGGTATGCTTGACCTAATTCCATCCCTCCTCCTTCCCTTTCTCCGCCTCACCATTGGTCAAACAACCCCTGGAAAAGTGGCTGTAAACATGGAATTTCTAGCATTTGAAGGGCAGCTGCTCATAATCTAGTTTTTGCACATGGGTCCAACTGTCGACATTGATTTTTATGGCCTCTAGGAGACCCACCTCTAGATCTACTTCCACACATATTCCGGCATAGTTGTATTGATCCTTTTTGTCTGCCCGGTCTATAAATTTACCAAGGGAATTGCTTATGTGATTTAATGAATCCCAGTTCCAACAATGGACTGGGAGCCTAACCCACACCGAGATCGCAATGGGAACATCGATTGCAGGGTCGAAATATGGAGTTCACTTATTAATATACAAGCCCTAGGGGCCCATGAAGTAGGGGCCATTCTGAAATATCAGATCCTTGTCCTCTTTTGAAATGAATTTGAACAAGATGTAACCTCTCCCCAAGAAATAAGAGGTTACATTATTTTTGATCAATGGCGCCCAGTTCTTGACGACCCAGTTCTTTGTGGATTTTGGAGAGGGCCAGAGCCCTGTGAACTGGCCTACGAGAGCATGATTTGCTAGGGACAGAATAACCTGGATCGGTCCCTCTAGGGGAAGAGATATTTCGGTAATATCATCTAGTTTCTTCACAAACTTTGTCGTTTCACATTTCTTTTTCTTTGGCAAGGATGCCAGCAACAGATTGAATGCGTATGCAACAGATGGTAGAGGTGGAGGAGGGGGAGGCACCTGGGGCGTGCCCAACACCTCCATGGGAGCGAGGAAACCCTGGCTCGAGGTTCAAGCTCATGGCACAGACAAACCTGACGCGGTAGTGGCCAGAGCCGGATCTAACCATATATATATATATATATATATATATATATATATATATATATATAGTTTTTTTTATCTCGTAGAGTCATAAAACATGAGGCTCTCAAAGAGGGTGAATAATAGTTATGAGGTAAAATTCAGCCCAAATGACAAGGTCTTTGTTTGCTGCAAATTTTCCTTCTTCAAGACAAAGCCTGCATAAAAGCATCTTAACGATTTTCTAATAAAATCAATGCTTACAGAAAAATACCATAGGTCTAAAAACTCCCCAATTTAGCTAATTTGATGAGGCTCATTACTGCTTCTCTTAAGAATCTCAAAATGAAATGATCAAAAGAGAATCAATTTCAAAACTGATCTGGTAGAGGTGCGAAAGGTTCACGAAGACCTGTAAAAACAAAGTTCAAGATCAGGAAAAACTAAAAAACAAAATGAAATCAAAAGTGAAATAATGAAAATAAATAAAGGTGGGAACATGAAACTTACCACTGGAGAATTACATTTAATCTTACCTGAGAGATATTATTTTCTCCTTATAAGTTAACTTGTTCCTTTAATTAGAATTAGAAACATTAAGAAGTTGAATTGACTGAAATATCATTGACCCAAAATCATTATTTATTGAATCTAAACTAAAGCAAGCAGTAAACTAAAAGAAACCAATGTTTAATGTTCCAAGAATCGGTAATAATTCGAATCCATCAGAAATGAATGTTTCTTTATGAGTTGTAGAGATGAATGTTGTAGTTCCTTCTTCCATTCTGAATATATATCAACCCAAAAATATTAAAGTTGATTCAAAATTCCAAATAATGTAGCACTTACGTATATGAGAAGAACCTAAATCTTTAAATGATAAATATGGAGAGAAAATCAGAATAAAAGAGATTTAAAATATGAATTAACCATCAGTACATTACCTTTATTTGTTCCAAATTACTTATTAGTGAAGGAGATTTTCGAGAAGAGTAAAAGAATTCCATGTACATACACCATGAAGAATGTATATCGCTTTAGTGAGAAAGTCATATCTATGAATGAATACTTGGATTTGAAAAAATTATGATTGAAATACATCCAAGTTTTGGACCACCACGATAACACGAAAGTAGCATATATATATTCAAAAGATAATTAAACGAGACTTCATGTATACATAGTGAAATATGAAAATGTAATGATCAGAGATCTCCAAATATTAATAATGCGATATTTTAAAGTTCTAATTTTCTGAGAGAATCAAAGCAAAAGATAAGAGCTCAAGTTTTCCAAAAAGTCTTGATGGACAAAACTTATATAAATAAAAAATATTACTTTATAATGTTTCTAATGACATTTTTTCTTAGAAGTTAAATGAAATTTCACCTTCGTTACAGAGGTCTTGGTAATTAGAATATTAAGGGCAACAAGATCTTGCAACAAAAGATTTTGTGTAAGTTATACGAATACAAATTATGATACTAATTATATGCAATAAGAAATGTTTGATAAATGTATAATGTAGAAACATTTCTTTCATCAAACATTCTCATATCAGAGGTAAAAATTTCATAAGAGTATAAAATAACTACAATGACTTTCATTCCAATAATAAAAAAAATTTCAAGTTTTGTAAAATGATTGCAAGAGCACTTAAATTTACCTATAAAATTCATTTTGAGGAGAGTAATTCAATATTTAATAAATATGAGAATAAATCAAGTGTCAAATATCTAAAAAAAAAATTCCGAAGCCAAAATCATTTTTACAAAACTCTAAGACCACAAAATTACAGTTAAGATAGTAAAATAGGGGTCATTTACTTTTTAAAATGTGATGGACAAGATAGTGGAAAGAGAAGGAAATGTTACCCTCAGAGAAGTAAATATTTAGAATTAATTTTAAATATTTATAGGATAATACAAACCCAAGAGTATGATAAGAGAACAACTTTGAAATTTTGAGGAAAATATCGAAAAATGAAAAGTAGAAAATCGAGATTCCAAAATTCATTAATTAGAGGTTCTGAGTCTCTTTGGGAGAAATGAATATAACTAAAGGGAAAAAATTTTGGCGAGTGTGATTCAATGGTCCAAATCATCCTGGAAAATTGTAATACTTGGAACAAGCATAAATAAAATCACGGAGAAGATCATTCACTGCAAGCGTTTTTACACGGAATTTCCTTGGTTTGTAGAAATTTTAAAGCAATAACAAGCATAAGAATCATTCCAGCTAGACCAATGAGAGGCAGAATATGAAAACATGCGTTCACATGGTCTTTCGTATAGGTCAGTGCCTTACTGAATGTTTCACATAGCAATTTTCTTTGTCATGCATAAATTAAAACCTGTGAATTTCACCCTTGCTGATATGTGATTGAGTGTTATATAACAGTTAAATGAAAATGGCAGAGAGGAATATATCGGCATTTATCACATCGGAAGATCTTAATACAAGGCTTCATTTGAGTTTGTAATGCAATATAAGTGTTGAATTAGAAAATATGCGATATGATCATATGCAGAAGGAAACTGCTATGGAACGATGGAAATATCAGACAATAATCATATCGGGATATTGGAGTTGTTAATAAAAGGAAATGCTGATATTATTTTTGCGATAGGAGGAATGCAATAGATGACCTGGCTCATTAGTGGGACCGAATTTGGATTCTATGAGAGATTGGCGATCAAAAGGTTTCAATACGGGATGTAACATCGTTGATACACTGATGTGTGATGAAGAACAAACCCGATCATTTTATTATATGAATTTAATTTCATATGGATCCGGAACATCAGAACTTATGGGGACATGAAAATTTTTAGCGAAGTCATTTTATTGGAGAATGAGCGAGAAGGAATATCAGAGGTCTTGCAACAAAGGTTTCCTATCGGGAATTGTTAATAGGTGCTTCCAATCAAATGTTGAGATATGGATGATGTGATATCAAACAAAAAGGTTCATCGTAAATTAGAGGGAATGGGCATATTGGGGGATCAAAGATATTTGGAGTATACACATTTGAGAACCTCCGATATGTGAATTGCAATATATGACATGCCATATGTGGGGCCGACGATTTATTGAAAAATTTAATTCAAAAATAAAGTGACTAGTTTAACTTTTCTTTTAAATAAATAACCCTTTAACAATTTAATTGATTGTCGAAATATTTGATCGGAAATTAATTTTATCATAAATTTCTTATGAAGAGAACTATGAAATATACTGATCTGATATGATTCCTCCAATAATTTATTAAGACTTATCAGGATTTCAATTAATAGAAGTAAAATTAGATAACCCTCAAATTTTAGATGAAATCATAAATACTTCCTTGAACATGTTGCAGATTTGAAAAGATATAGCTGTTTTCTTATCTTAAGTTTTCATAATAAAGTCAGTGAAGAACTGCAAACAAAAAAAAATAGAAATACAAAACAACCTTTGAAAATTAAAACAAACAATTGATAACGGTGGACATGTAAACACATGCCTGGAAGAAAATTGACTGTAAATTTTACTTCATGAATATTCAATTTCCCCCATGTTCAATAACATCTACTTATTTAGTTTTATTGGCAAGTAATGTGTTTTTGAATTACATCCTTTTCAAATTTACATTAGAGGGAAAAAATGGTGAAAATGAGCTCTTCATAAGTATTCATGAATTAAAGATTCCCAAGCTTTAGCTATTCTCTAGAATTTCTTCATATATGATTTTTTAAGGAAATCTTGTCATTGTGACATAGTTTTGCAAAAACAAGAGAATCTATGAGTTCATAAGTGTTTGATATTTTTAGGGCCACTTTGTCAGCAAATGAAAGGGATTCGTAGAAAACTTTAGATATATTACTTTCTTATTAAAAATCTGAATAATAAAATAAATGAAAATAAAAAAGAAAATTAATCTATTCCTATTTCTAACTTAATGAAGGAAACATGACTAGGTATAGTCATACTTCTAATGTAACCACTCTCTCATTTTAATTCCCGAATTTATGTACACGTAAAACATTAATGATAAGAGCATAAATATAATTAAAATAAGAAAAATAAATCTAAAAGCAGAATGTACATTTATTGTTAGCGACTTATTTACAGTCACCTTCTTTTGAAATGTCCTTTCCAACTGAATTTTGATTCGATCATAGAAATTTGGATGGATTTCTATTATTGATTGGGAGAGGTTCAAAGAGGGGATGACAGACCAAATTGTGAATAAGAAATTTTAGATACAATGGCTTGCAAGATTTTGTTAGTGTTATGTTCAAGTGTTAAATTATTAATGATCTTCCGTGAAGGAAAACTTTCCAAATGTATTTCAAATGAGTCAATGAAAAATGGATGGAAATCCAATAGATCCAATCGAAAATTATTAGTTAAATTAGAATGTTACTCATATTGTGAAAATACACTCTCTTGTTGGTACTAATTTTGAGAAGAAAGAAGTAATTAATAAGAAATGAACATCAATTGGCATTGGAAGTTTAATAGATCTTGATTTTCACGGTTATAATTTGAATCTTCATTTTTACATTGAGGCAATGCATTAATTAAGTGTTCAATATTGAGCTACTTAATATGCCAGCACAAAGTATCTAAAAATATAATACTAAAAACAAGAAATAAATATGAAGTTAAATAAAATAAATGATGGAACAATAAAAAAATTAAACCATAATTTACACTAGTGTTACAATTATTGTCACAACATAATTGGGACTGACTAAAAGTAATTTCCTCTTCACAAGAATTTGGCAGAATAATGCAATTAGAATTATTACTCATACCAAATTGTGAATTCCAGAGAGAATTATGACTACGAATAGGAATGCGAGCTTGATCATCATATAAATCATAGATTGGAATGGTTTCTTGAATGCTAAAATCATAAGTATGGTTAATTGTTTGAAAATGAGAACTATTTGAAACAATTTATGAACTAGGGTGTACTTCATTTTCACATGTGATTAGACTCTGATCATGAAGATTCAATTGTAAAGAAGACAAATCAATATCCTAAATGTCAAAGTAACCATCATAAATGACCTCACGACATTCTTTAGAATTTCTTTCGATCTCATTAAATGTATTAAAACAAGAAGGAATATTGAGATCATGTTCATTAATTCGAGAAGAATGATCAATAATTAATTTATATCTTGACAAAAACTAATCAGCAATTCATTTAGACCAACCTCTCTCTTTTCTGAAATATCTTTAAAGTGAAAAGAGGATAAATTTCTATTAGGAAAATGATGAAGATAAAGGGAAATATATGAACCCAAAACAATGCATTTGAAAATGTCTCTATTTGAGAACTCTTGCATAGTTTCTTCATTACGAATTTCAGATTTAAGATCATTTACTTGGCTACTTGTGCTTTCATGAAGAATGTTACTTTGGCGTCCCAAATTTTGCATTTTCTCATTGTAAAAGAACTCTAACATTTGTACCGTTGATTGTGTATTATTGGAAATTTTAGTTGTTGCTTGTACTTACCGAATTATGCTCTGATTTTATGATTCTAACTCACATTGATTTTCAGATTTCAAATCAGTATCTTATTCAAGTTTGTTGCTAGTATCTTCTTGCGGTTGATTAGAAAAAATTTCCAAACTTTGAGATATTATTTCATTAACATGTGAAGGTGCACCCTGATCATTATGAATACTATAGGAAGTGTGCACCAAATGAAGGAACTGATGATATATAATAGAGGCCACTTCATCATCATTTGTTGTCAACTCCATATTGGAATTCTTAATTATGCTAATGAAATTGGAAGGAGATTGAGTGAAGCTTCATAATATTTCACATAGTTTATCAATAGGAGGAAGAGAGCAAATGTGTTCAAACCAATCTAAAAATTCCTCTCTCGAAGGTTTGTTTTTAATTTTAAATTTTAAGAAATTTTAATGAAATCTCTAATGGTAAAATCAATTAAAGGATCACTTTCAAACCTTCGTATATCTTAATTTTTTGTCACATACTTGTTCATAGTCATAACCGTCAAATTTACAAAGGGACATTGTAATAATTTGATCCCAACTGTGAATTGAGGCAATTGGAAGTGATTAACTTTTGGCTTTTCTCAAGAATGTAAGAGTAAAGTCTTGCATAAAATATCTTCATCCATTTCTTGAAATTAAGAATTTGTAAAATTTTGAATGAATTATAAAACAAGATTAAATGCATAAGTATTCCTCTTACTGTTAAACTTTACTTGAGAGAAGAGTCTTGCTAAATCTGTTGGAGTATTAGAAGATGCACTTCCAGAAATACAACTCGAAATTGGAAGTTTAACAGGAGTCATTCTGATTAAAAATAAAATTTTAGATTACAAAGACTCAAATGGACAACAAGTATCAGGCCCTCCTTATAGCACCAAAATGTTTATGCCTCGAACTTCGCTGCAACAACATGTGGGGATGACCACTCGGTCCTGACCTTAAAGCACTTCCATTTCTATTTGGAATGGTGAATCTCACTAGTTTAATTAGGTCTAGTTACCTTCTCTCAATCTCCAATGGCTTAAAATTTAACTTTTGTCTACCATTGAGGAAGAGACATTAGATCATCCCTCTTGTTGATCAGGCAAGAAAGTGATCCTTCAGCTAATTTTGGGCTCATCTAAGCCACAAATAAAGTTTTGTATATTTGTGAAGAGGACTTCTAGTAATGTAGAATTAAATATAAATGAAAAATTATTCTAAAATTCAAGTCAAAAGAAAATGTATTCTAATCCTATCTCAATTAGGTAGATATAGATCTGACCCAACCGAGAGCAAGATATTTAAAAGATTGGGATTTAAATATGTCTGACTTATAATGAATATCAAGCTAATGAAGTAGTTCAGTAGCTAAAATTGTGTATACAAAAACACATTCTATTCAGAGGCATCTTAACTGAAATAATCAACCAACAATATTTGAGAAGTAGTTCATAAAATGATATTGACTGTTAAATCAATAATTTTAATAGTTAAACAATAATACGAGGAAATAGTTAAAAACACAACATTGTTTGTCAAATCAATTATTAAAAGATAGACTTTTGAGTAGATAGTTACTTAGAAATCATAATTCAACACATAAGAGCAGAGATAAATTATAATAACATATAATTGAGACACATTACTCATATTGACAATAGTGCACAAATATGAATAAAATGACACATTCCTGCTATCATAAATGAAACCAGTATTTAAAACAATATTATTGTAATTACAAATTTATTAAAATTGTTTCTCTGGCTCCAGTCTCCAACAGTCCTTTGAAATGTTTGAACTTGTGCATTTAAAACAAAAGGTGCAATAGTAAAAGCTCCGTGCACCATACATTATTCAACATGCAAAAGAAAAATCCTCAATATCCCTAGATCTAAGTTTTCTCTCCTTTTCCCTACAACTCTAAATCCTCTATATAATAGTGCCTTCAAGAATTACAGAGAAGAGGAGCCTCTTTTACTTTCTACAATCTACTATTTATAATATTTAGAAAATAATTTACAATAGGAAAGTTTGTTGAAGAATAAATCCACTCCATCAATTTTCATTGGACCAAAATCTCATTCTTCTCTTGCTGGAGCCTTCTCATTGATTGAGATTTTCCCTTCTCATCTCTTTAATTGTTTCTATGCAAAGAACAAATCCATAACTAATTTAAAATGCAAAATCAAATAGAAATACCAAATATGGAATAAAATATCTTCAATCGAAATTAGTTAAATAATTAAATGAAAAGGAAATTTGAGCTTTCAATTGATGCCTGTGGTGATCTAGTTGGCCAAGGAGAACATAGATAAATGGATCTGCACTTAGAAGAACTTGTGGGAAAATGAGAACACAAAAAATTAAACTCAGAAATTGATTTTGTTTAAAAATTCGAAGCTCGATCTTTTGCTGAATTTTAGACATATAAATGATCAAATATAGAAATGAAACTACTTCATAAATGTTCTTCCTAATTTTAACTATCCAATGAGTCAATGCGGGCCTCATTTGGCTAAGTAAAACTCAACTTATGAGCATTTAAATTTGAAGAATGAAAACTGCCAAAATTCTCGAAATTATGTTGTGTCAGCGAAACTTCAGAATTTTTTAATTAAATTCTAATCCTAAATTAGATTTTTTTAATTAATTAATTATAATTAATTACATCTACATTATTAAATTTAATTAATTATATTTTTATATTAACAAAATTTAATTAATTAAAAACAAAGTAATTTAGTGAAAATTAAAATATTATTATATTAATATCATAGTTGTATTATATAAAAATTATAATTAAAAATTATAATTAATTTATAAATATTATAATATTATTATATATAAAAAAAATTAAAATACAAGATTTTTAACAACATTCACGTATTAATATGAGGGTGGAGAGTATGGAGTTACAAGGATTTGAGGGTATGGAGGGATAAGGGAAGTCAACAGAGGGATAAGGGATGAGAAGAGGTGGAAGGAAAGTGACGTGAGGGTGAAGTAAGGTGAGTGAGTCTGGAGTTATAATATGGAGAGAAATCTTATGATAAAAATTTAACCTCTCGCATAAACCAAATCGTAATTGCAATATCAATTTTTTTTAAAACAAATGCATAAAAAATATTTGTTGTTTGCGATATGCGATTTGTGATGCATCACAATTGCAATATCACATCACAAGTTTTGATCGCAATATTTTAAAATTGTAATTATTTTTTGGAGCGTTTTTTTTTTTTTTTTTGGCACTTTTGAAATTGAGAGTTTTTGGAAGGAAAGAGGTAATGTGAAGTGGGTCCCATGTGGAATTAAGAATCCTAAAAATTGGACTATAACCATTTTTAACTTTTGAGATTCTAGGCTTGGCAATTTGTTTTAAAATAATACATTGGAGTAAATTACCAAGATGTCGAAACATTTTTTTTGTCTATTGTACAATTTAGCTGGGCCATTTTGTAGGACTGTTAGTGAAAAATGAAAAAATTAGTAAAAACTAATTGTGGATTAATATTCACAACGAATGACTATTTTAATTGTGAAGAATTAAAATATTATATTTTATACATTTTTTAACCGAGACGAAAAAAATAATCGAACTTCAACGGAGTGCCATTTACAAACGGGTTGACCAAATGAGACGAAATAATTATCGATGGAAAGCTTGCTAAAAATCGAATTCAATGAAATGATCAAAATGGAAATCCAAAAAAAAATAAAAAAATGGTAAAATTTTAGGATGATTAACTTAATGAGGATCATAAAAGGTTCTTAGCCAAAATTTAATAAAAAGGGTCCCATTATTGAAGTAAATAATTCAAATATGGGAGGTGTTGGTTTTTCCCTACAACAGGCCCACATCACAAAAAATGGATCACCCACCTGATTCAATGTAATTAATCTATTCCATGTCCATGGAATGGGATGACTTTACAATCTATGCCATGTATATGTCATGGAATTATCTTACAGTCTTCGTTGTTGACCATGTCTCCCTTTAGTGAATCAAATCAAAGAGTTAAATGTTATGGCTATGATTATGTGTATGCAATCTCTTAGCTTGAAAAATAACATTAATTATCCTACATGGGTGGATTAGGATAGAATGGTTGTGGCTATGGTTATTAGTGCGGTAATCAATAATGAATTTATATTTTATATGATGATGATGATGATGGTGAGCCTTGTAATTGAATTTGAGTAGTTTATAACATGTATATTTTTCATATGAAATATTAAAAAAAAACATCATAGAAATAAATTATTTAATATTTTATATCAATTTTATGGTTAACTGAATTTATACATTATATGTTAACACGGGAAAAATGTTTTCATATAACATTAAATTGAAAAGTAAATTAAAATAATAATAATAAGTTATTGATTGCTTATAATACAAATAATTAAAAATGAAGAAAATTTACATATCCAATACCCAAAAAAATACATGTGATATAAGGATAAGTTATCAATAAATTTACATTAATGTTAATATAACTAATGAAAAGTAAAATAGATATTTCTTATTCTTTGTTTTGGAAGTAATGCTTTCATGTTTTTTCAATTTTCATTGTGAGTCTCTAGATGTCATTCTATAAGTAGTTATTTCCCTATGTGTGTGAGTTGTCTATGAGTCATAGATCCACCTTCTTCGGATCTTATAATCTAGAAGTAGATGATCTAAAATTGTGTGATTGGTGTTGCATGATATTTTTGGCCCTTTTCAGACTTCTAATATGGTATCAAAGCTCATTTGAGCCTAACTCTCTCACGAGAAATCTCAGCAAAATGGAAAAATCCAAGAGTTGATCCATAATATTAATGTGTATATAGTAAAAATAGATTACTACATTCTATTTCTTGTATGTTTTGTGTCAAATTTATGTGTGTTGTGTGGGTTTCTTGCCATAAATATCACCATATCGGAAAATTTTTGCGAAGAATTGGATGACACCTTCATTCTCAACATTGTGTAGCTAGAAGTTACTTTTGCTGAAGTCATTATCAGTTGCTTGTTGATCTCGTGGAAGTGGAGAAGAGCTTGTTGCTTATGTAATAATTTATCTTTTAGCCAACATGTCGCTAGCCACGAGGCACTGAACAGAGTGCATAAAGTTCTTGACTTATAATTGCTGGCTAGATCTATATATCTGTTAGTTGTGTATTTTTGAGCTGGTGGGGCTGCCGATTTATCAAAAGAAACTTCCTACAAAAAGACAACTACCATTTTCAAAGCATGTGCTAACTTGACCTTATCTATTAGATCTCCAACTCTTCATAAATTGCTTAGGTGTGGCATGAATTAATTGGTTTGGTTAGACTGTTATAACGTGGAATCAAGTGTATGCTCCATATGTTTGGTATTAGGAGCGTAATATCCTCTCATCACATACCATTAGTAAAGTTTAGGCTCCACTCTACATTTCTAAATGATGAAACCCAAGCATGGTATATTTGGCAGAAAAAAAAATTATCTGGAACACAAAGTGAACACGTTATAGTCACGAAAATTACTTTATATAAATGACTCGAAATCATTCGTTGCAGGGTTATGGTGCATTCGCTTTCTCCACAGTGCGAGGCACTAGTAAAGGGCCTTGCAATTGATTGCAGGGCTGTCGATTTTGTTGTAGTCCTACGGGACTTCTCCTATGGGATCACAGTTAGGAAATGTAGTTTATTTTTTCGTTATAACCAATTGTACGTCATTAGGGGAATTTGGAAGTCTAAAATAGGCCTCGTAAGGAAATTATAAAATAATAAAGGAAATAATAAAATAAGATTAGATTACATCATCAATTTTTGGAGGGAAAAAATAAAAAAACTACTTTTTCAACTTGTATTTTCAACTTATCTCCCTATGGGTTTACTCAAATTTTGAGCGGAAACACTCATTGGATGCAAAATTTGACTCCTCATCCAATGAGTACCCATGTTGCATACTTTTGATGGACCCTGCTACACGAAAAATGAGAAATACATGAAAAACGTGATTGTAATCATGTTTTTCATGTATTTCTTATTTTTCGTGTAGCAGGGTCCATCACAAGTATACAAAATGGGTACTCCTTGGATGAGGAATAAAATTTTCCATCCAACAAGTACTTCCACTCGAAATTTGAGTAAACAATTAGGGAGATAAGTTGAAAATGCAAGTTGAAAAAGTAGTTTTATTATTTTATTATTTTTTAATCATTTTACTTTTTTACCCCAAAAATGATGAATCATCCCCCATGGTTGACATCATCATCTTGAATCCTATTGGTTCTTATAAAGTTAATTTTGGTTGTACATTTTTCTTAGGAGGCCCATTTTAGACCTCAAAAGTTCTATAATGATCGATTAGAATACCCAACTGTCTGTTGTATAAATACAATTCTCATTTGAATGAATAAATCAATGGTGATCACACTATTCAACATAACAATGGTATCAGAGTGATTAAGATCCAAGGAGGCTGGCTGGTGGTTGGTGTTGAACGGTTGGAGCAGTTGATTGTCTCGATTGCAACACTGTTGTGCTAATATTGCTAGATTTTTTGTTTGCCAACAGATTGCCAGTGTAGTGGATTGCCAGTGTAGAAGAGGAATCATAACCTCCAACATTGTGGAGGAATGTCTTATGTGATTTCACTATGGAAGCTGCCAACTATGTGCTCGTTGTGGAGGAACGAGGTTTTTCTATGTTTTCTGTGGAGAGACTGATTGCCAGCGTGAACCCCAGGAGCAATTTTTTTTTTTGGAGAAAAAAATTGAATTGTGAAGATGTCTATTCCAGTATCAGTTTTGGGCATCAATAAGTTTTGTTTTTAAACATTTTTTTAAAAATAAAATCTACGTCTTGAAAGTGTTAAAATGGATTTCTTTGCCAGTTTCAGTTTTGGGGATCAGTAAGTTACATTTTTTAAACATTTACAAAAAAAAAAGGAAGAAAATATGTGTTTTGAAAGGGTTAAAACAATTTTTTTAAAAGATTATCTAAACAAGATGAACTCATTGGTGTCTTTAATTGGGGTTATCCTTTCCAGAAAGTAAAATTACCAGGAGTGGTTTAGGAAAGTTAAAAATACTCTTATCTTTAATTATTTAAGGGATGGATTCTGTGAAGGAGAAGGAGAGAATGCACCAGAGTAGCCTGATGAGTAGAAACAACTCACAATCTGGAAAAGTAAGGATAAGAAGTCCTTTGCCTTAATATCCGCTTTAGTCTCGGAAGAGGTAAGCGGATACATTACTCAGAGTAAAACAACTTATGATGCCATAAAAAAATGAAAAAAATATTTATGATTCACATTCTAAATTGGAGATAATTCAGTTATTGTTGAAGTTATTTAATTTGGAAATGAGCGATAATGATCCTCTAAAACTTGCCTCTGAAATTAAAGCCATCACTCATGAAATTAAATGTACTGGAGTTAAATTTGATTTTCTTCATACTACCTTTATAAAAGCTCTTTACCCTAGTTATTCACACTAGGAATCTCGCCAAGCTAGTGGGAAATTAAAAGATATAGATTTTGACAAATTAGTAAGGAAAATTTCAGAAAGAGAGGAGGTTTTTGGCAAGAAAGAAGCATCACATAGTTCTGATACCAAAATTCTATTTCTTTCTCAAAAAGGCCAAAAACCTTAGGAGGAATCTTTCAAAAATACTAGAGGTAATAGAGGTCGAGGTAGGAATAATTATAGAGGTGGGGGGGCAAAAATATTCAGGGAGATAGACACCATAACGAACAAAAAAGAAATTTTTCTGATAAACCAACTGTAAAATGTTTTAGACGTGGTAAACTTAGACATACTGTTGCAAATTGTAGAATTCCCTGGAATAAAATTAATGAAAAAAGAGAACAATTATTGAAAAAAAGCTCATATAATTCCAGATAGAAGACAGTCTTCTGAGAATGCACATTATGTTGTCGCACATTGTAATTTCCACAGGGTAGATGTTTTAAGTACTTCTTTTTCTTCATGGTATGATAGCAGGGTTCTAAACACAGGTGACACATGTCATATGACCTTTCGAAGAGATTTGTTTGATCAATTCAGTGCTAATATTGACAGATTAGTGTATTTTGCTGATAAGTCCCAAATCAAACCATCAGGGATTGGTTCAATTCAGTTAAAAATTCTCAGACTTTCAAATTATATTTTGAATGATGTTCTTTACATTCCTTAGTTTCAAAGAAATTTGTTATCTCTTACACAAATAAGACAACAGGGACATTACATTGACATATTTGATAGTAAAGTAGAAATTAGAAGCACAACTGACAATAAAACTGTAATGACTGGTGTGGAAGAAGATAAATTATTAAAGTTGCATGGTATGTCATATGTTGCATTGAACACAACTTATTTGGTTTAACAAAATGATACTTTGTCATATTATTTATTATGGCATGCACAATTCGGTCATGTTCATTATAAAAGTATTCACATTATGAAACAACAGGGGATTAAGGGACTTCCAACAGTTCCCAGAAAATTGACCCCATGTAATGCTTGCATATTGGGCAAGAATCACAAATAGTCTTTTCAGATTCTAAGTCTAGAGCTACAAGAGAATTAAGTCTCATACACTCTGACTTATGTGGTCCAATTCCTGTACCAAATGAAAATGGAAATAAATACATACTCACTTTTATTGATGATTATTCGAGGATGTGTTGGATTTATCTGCTTAAATAAAAATCACAAGTTTTTGATGCATTTAAGAAAATTCATCTCTTGATAACAAATGAATAACGACTTAATATTGGTACTATAAGGATTGATAATGGAGGATAATATACTTCACATGCTTTTGAAACATATTTTCAAGAGAATGACATCAAGCACTAGACCACAATACCATATAATCCGCAACAAAACGGTGTTGTTGAAAGAATGAACCAAACATTGCTTAATATGGTAAGGTCAATGATGTTTTTTAAGAATGTAAAATTAATTTTTTTGGGAGAAGCTGTGCTCTGTGCAGCATACATTAGAAATTGGTGCCCTTCCTCTGTCATTAACAACAACACTCCATATGAAATGTGGTATAGTTGTCTTCCAGCTATTAAACATTTCCGAATTTTTAGTTCTCAATGTTATGCTTTGATTCCTAAACATCAGAGGAATAAGTTGAGCGAACGAAGGAGAAAATGTATATTTTTGGGGTATTCCATGACTTCTAAGGCATACCAATTGTATGATGAAGAAAACAAAAAGTTTATTTTGTCAAGAGATGTCATTTGTCTTGAAACTCATAAATATTCCCTCACGGTTGATAGACAACTTAATCAAATAGAAAAGTTTGTACCTCAAAATTTTTAATATGAATCAGATAATATACTTCCCCATCCTGAAGGGGGTATTCCTATATTAGATCACTCTGTGGAGTTTCCTTCTCTCAATGATGAGAAATTGGTTGTGGTTGATGATGATAATTTCATTTTTGTTGATGAGGAATTAGTTGATGCAAGTGTTTCTACAGAAACAATGACAGAAATGGAACGAAATGAGCCAGATGAAGAAGATGAGAAACTTCCTGAACAACATCCTACACAACCTTTGTAAAGGTCAACTCATATTCAAACATTTCCAAAGAAATATGATGATTTTAAGGTTGGAATTTCCTCAGGTAGCAATTCTCATTGTGAATTTAATTTTTCTATGGATTGCGATCCTACTTGCTTTGAAGAAGCTGCTAGTTATGAACAGTGGAAAGATGCAATGCGAAAGGAATATGATGTTGTCATAAAAAATGGCACATGGAGGCTGGTAAATCCTCCTGCTAGCATAAAACCTATTGGTTGCAATTGGATTTATAAAACTAAGTTTAAAGCCGATGGTTCGCTAGACAAACACAAAGAAGGACTTGTATCAAAGGGATATGCATAGAAAGAGGGTATCGACTATACAAAGAATTTTATCCTGCAGCTAAATGGGGCACTAATAGATCTTTGTTTGCTATTTCAGCTTAGAAAGAATGGAAAATTCATCATATGGATGTCAAAATTTCCTTTTTAAATGGAGATTTGAAAGAAGATGTTTACATGTTTCAGCTAGAAGATTTTTTCGTTAAAGGGAAAGAAAAAAATGTTTGCAACCTAATTAAGTCTTTGTACTGCTTGAAAGAAAAAACTGTTTGCAACCTAATTAAGTCTTTGTACGGCTTGAAACAAGTGCTAAGAGCATGGTATGAGAACTAACTGAACATCATCTTAAATTAAACAACAAACATCTTGACCTAGATGATGCAACTATTTTTGTTAAAAAAGTCGGAAGATCAGTTGTATATCTAGTTGTATATGTTGATGATTTGATGATCACAAGAAACAATGATGAATATATATCATCTATAAAGAAGGAATTAAAAAAGGTTTTTGATATGACAAATTTAGATTTACTTCATTATTATCTTGGTATTGAAGTTGATCAAAAAACACAACATATTTTCATCTCTCAAAAGAAATATGTTGATAAGTTATTGAACAAATATAGTATGACATAATGTAATCATGTTGCTACTCCAATGGAGCAGAATTTGAAACTCACTTCCAAAGAAGGAAAGTCGTTTGAAGATCCAACAAAGTACAAGCAACTTGTTTGAAGTTTGATTTATTTGTCTATTACTCATCCTGATATAACCTTTGTTGTCGAAATACTTTCCAGGTTTATGCATCATCCTTGTGAGGGGAATTGGGTAGCAGCAAAAAGAGTTTTGAAATATTTAAAAGGAACTCAAACTTACGACATCAAATATTCCAAAGTTTTAAACTTCCATCTTGCTAGTTATTCAGATTTAGATTTTGATAGAGATAAAGAAAATGGATTTTCAACTTCTAGATATTCGATGAATCTTGGATCAACAACCATCAGTTGGAGATCACACAAGAAATATGTTCCTGTTTATTCTACCATCGAAGCTAAATATGTTGCAGCAGCTCAAGAAACGAAGTAAATCATTTGGCTTCAGAAAATACTCAAAGATTTGTAGGAGAAACAAAAAGCTTCAACTCCTCTATTTGTCAACAACTCTTCTGCAATATAGCTGGCTAGGAATCCAAATTTCCATGATCGGTTGAAGCCTATGAACACCAAGTATCATTTAATTTGACATCATGTAGAGGCCAAAAAAATTCATTTGACACATTTCCCAACTTCAAAACAAATTGCAGATATTTTTACCAAAGCATTGGGGCGTGAAAAGTTTAAAAATTTTAGATCTTTACTTGGTATTTCAGATGTCCCTTCGAATTAAGGGGGGAAATATTGTAATCCTACGGGACTTCTCCTATGGGATTATAGTTAGGAAAGGGAGTTTATTTTTCAGTTATAACCAATTACATGTATCGGTTAGAATACTCAATTGTCTATTGTAAAAGTATAGCTCTCATTTGAATGAATAAATCAATGGTGATCACACTATTCAATGTAACAAATTTCCCTTTTAAGAGGAAACATGTGCGTAGATCGATCTGATGGATTGAATTGGCAGGTGTTGGAGGAAATTTCTTCATAGGAAAGCCCCACCACACGATGCACATGTAATTTAACATGCAAAGAAATCAAATTCCAGAATAAAGAAATGGCGACATTGAGTTCTGTGCCAACCTGTTGTGTTGTATTGTATTAAGGCAGCATAAATGAGGCATTGACCTATGCCATGGCCAAATTGACATTCGATGCAATCTTAGCTGCATGAATTCTATCCTCCTAGAAATTGGAATCCTATTATGATATTTTAATTTGTGATGTATGATGCGTTAATAGTTTAGTGTGTGAATTAGTGAGCAGCTACTCCCCTTAGAGGCCCCTTAGTGTGCATTAGTGACTAGCTAATGCATTAGTGTGCATTAGTTTGTTTTGTTTATGTTTTGAGCTTGGAGTTGATTAGTTTGTTTCTATGTTATATTTTATGTTCAGAGCTTGGAGTTTCTTACTTTGTTTGAATGTTATATTAGTTTAAATTAAAAGACTATTTAATAAACAGAAAATCATTATTCATGTTAATGGTTCTCGACTTTCTTTGGTGTCAAGAGAACATGTCATTGACTTGTTTACGTGACTATGTTATAGCCTGATGGGTTTTGTTGTGCTTCGGGATTGAAGAAAATCAGTTACATGATATTTTTTTGTATGTAAGTGTGTATGTAAAAAGGTCAATTGTGTAAGTGTGTATATAAAAAATTCAATTGTATGATGGACTACTCGATAAGCTTAGTACATAGACAACTTACCTATATAACTAGAAGTATGTATTTCGATGAATACTAATAGGATGGAAGCATGTCGACAGAGATATATAGACTATCACTACTACATGTGGGAGTGTTTTAAGACAATATTTAAGGCAATTTTCTAGTCAAATATCTTAACTAGAGACAAAAAGAAAATTGTGTATCATCCTAAATATTTCTTTAAGCGGGTGTCTCAAAAAATTGTCTCTATAAAGACAATATAGAATACATATTACTATTGTCTCTATAAAGACACATGCATTATTGTCTTTTAAGAGAAAATTTCATTTGTCTACAATTTGTCTCTGTAGAGACACTTTCATTTTTGTCTTTGTAGAGACAATTACATTTGTATATTTATGGAAAATAGCTAAGATCAAAAAGGTATTGTCTCTATAGAGACTATATGTCCATAATTCAAACTAGTGTCTCTCTAGAGACAATATGAAAAAATATTTTGTAGAAATTTTAATACACGATATATTATTCATAGGAATTCTCCTGATCACACACTATTTTAGCTTCATGCATAATAAATAATCTCTTCTACCATTGATCATCACATGCGGAAATAAAATCAATTGCATGCATACATTAAAACCACAAACAATCACACATATGAACACAATATTTAATTGGAAAGCTTAAAGCTGAAAACCCCAACTATCTGTATATTATATGTCATGGATATCATGTAACAATCATAGTACAAAAGCTCCTCACAAGCTCTCATGCACACCCTCAATTGCTACACATTATCAAGCTAGATCTAGCAAAACACATGCTCCAATCTTTTGCCACTTGATAGCCAGCCTCTATTGCGTAATTAATGCTATGGGATGGCTTCATTAAATAGATAAACCACCTGGCTTGAATTGCGCAATCCTCATGGGCTACTCCACCTATCTATGTGTTGCAAATAGCAACTGTATAGTCACAACTGATAGTTAACCTGCTCTTTCACCTATTTCTGCACTGGTCTCCACTGAAACTGTCCATGCACTGAAGTTAACTGATGCATTCTTTAGTTGATTAATGAGTTTATAATTAGTGAATTAATTAATAATTAATTCACACCACTCCCACTAATTGTATCAATTAGTTAAACTGAATACAAATAGCTCAACTATGTTTAGATTAGTTAAACTGAATACAACTCCACTAACTTCCTCAATCAACTCCACCAAACTCTGTCACATGAGTTCTAACTAAAGTATCCATACAATAGCTCCACATAACCCTCAGGAATAGCGTAATTCCTTCTGTCAGCTCCTGTGCCACATCTGTGCACTTAACTGAAGTGCTCCAAGAGAATAAGATAATGTTTATAGTCCAAATATTATTAAGAGCTAATAATATTCGACATATCTATTTTTAGACTGGCAATCTAAAAATATATTCCGCCCAATATGTCTAAAAATATAAGTCCATCTATTTTTTCCGACTTGACCAACCATCCACAAATAGCATCCTGCAACTCATAGAACATGATCCATATGTCTAAAAATAGACATAGTCTAAAAATAGGCTTTGCACCAAAAATAGCCTGCGGGCCCACTTAGTGAAGCCGACTCTTTTCACTAAGCTCATCATCTTGTTGCAATATCAACAATTTTAAAAAAATAAACAAATAATTTTAAATGTTATTTTAAGGTGGTTTCAAAATTTCAAGTTCCCAAATAGTTATTTTAATTACCTTAAATCTCTGTTTTTTATGGAAAAATAAATAAATTCCATTTTTTTAAAGCTAGCAGCAGTCATTTTAAATCTAAGTGAAATTTTTTTTTTCCAAAACTTAACAATTTCGGAAAGCAACCTTGAAAATAATAAGGCATCACAGTTATATTTGCTGAAAATAAATTCATGTCATTGAATTTGAACATGAAAGATCCCCATTTGGAACTTCATTTCATGACATATTATGAGGCAAAAGAAAAATGTACAATATTTCTCCATCTTACAAGAGAGTTTAATCTCTGACATATAAATCGAAAAGGTTGAATCACATTAAATGCTAGAAAAATAAATTTATATCCAGTGGTTAGCTCCACCATTTCAATACCTTTGTATAATTGGAATTGACTTCCTTGATAACAAAAAATAGAAAAAATGTATATGCATTCGAATCTGCAATTGATTGGCCAATTTACACTTAATTTCAGTACTCTCATAGTATAGATCTGTGTTAAATATCAACCTCGAATCAGTGTTGAAAATCAACCTGAAATATGTGTTAAAAAATAACCTCAAATTAGTTGTGTCATGACACATCTATATGTTAAAATAAGCCTATGTGTTAAAATAAGCCTCAAATCAGTTGAGTCATGGCATAGATCTGTGTTAAATATTAGCCTCTAATCGACTTCATAGCAAGATGAAGTTGCAGAGAAGTCTATATCACTAGTTTTGTTCTGGGAAGTTAACCGTTTCTTGGAGGCACAACAAACCACCCATTCTTCTTCCTATTAAGAATAAAATAATAAATTTATGTAAGGCAAGTTTTATACCATTTCTCAACCATTTTCAAGAAAGATACTTACTGAAATAAAATAAATGAAGTATTTCGTACCTAGAAAAGAAATTGTGCACTCTTAGTATTTCTTCATTATCACTTGCCTTGTGTTGCCTGATTCCCCAACAATGTCTAGTAAAAACTCAAATGGTAGGCCATAAAATATTGTGGAATATCCAAACACACTTTCTTCAGCACCTTCATGTTTACCTGTTGTTAGTGCTACAAAAAAACCCACAACTTTTAGAACCAGGAAAAAATTTAGAATGTCAAGAAGTAACTTAAAAGAAAACTATCAAAAGGAACATGTATCAAATGAGTTTTCACATCATTATTCGTTCCTAGGTTAAAATTTAATGAAATGTTGAATATTCATTAATACCAAAGAAAAGGTTAATACTTAATAAATATATTAAACATGAGTTTCTTCATGAAATTATCCATGAAAAATACAATCTAGTTGACCATAAGGGGGTTATGAACAAGGGCTTTGTGGTTTTGGGTAGAGATAGCCTCTTTTATGAACCTTTATATTCAGAATTCAATGTTGCTACCGTTTCCATAGTTTTCAGAAGGATCTTATATCTAATTAAATGGCATATTGTTTTTCATATATTAAAAAAAATTTTAAATCATCCTTGTTTGGCATATATTAAAACAAATTTTAAATCATCCTTCTCATAATTGTTGGTATATCAAATTGTATGGTTGTGATTCTCGTTACTTATATGGAATGAGTTAGATAGTCCAATGCATCTCTTTACATGGACGATATTATATTTCTTAAAGTTCTAAGGATTTTAGATGATAAAGGTTCTAGCTTTTGTCAATTTATAAATTTGATTTACTTATTATGAAGAGTGCCAAATGTTTAAAATACTGAATATGCACACTAATAAATTGCATATTTTGACATCAAAAGGGAACATGCGATTGTTTTTTAATATTGTGTGAATCAATTTCAATTTTACAGATTGATGGTAAGGAAAATATATGAGTATAATTAGAGATTGAGAGAGATGTGTACTTGATATTTTCATGTCCAAGGAGAAGGCAACATTCATATTTTATTCACGCTATTATAAAAACTGGAACTCCATATAACCAAAGAAGGAGTGAGTTGTTTGTAGCATGATGGATTGTTAATGACATTAACAACCTAATGGCAATTAGCCTACGCCAATTTTTTAGAGATGGTGAAATCTGCAATAGGATAATTGTAGATGGTGAACAACACCACATTAATCATGATAGTCAAGTATATTCAAGCATTGAAGACCTTTGTATTTTGATTGACATAGCTAATTTGTAGATATATTAAATCGAAGAAATGGTAGAAATGAATACAACCAAGAGGGAAACAATAACATTCTTGGATTACAGAAGATCCTAATGCTGAGAACACTTGACAATTAAACCTAGTCTTCAAGTTTTAGATTGAATCAATTTCAAGTTTTTATATTGATGGTAAAGAAAATACATGAGTACAATTAGATATTGAGAGAGATGTGTACTTGATATTTTCAAGTCCAAGGAGAAGGAAAAATTCACCTTTGCAATATGAGGGAGAGGATGTTTACCTCTATAAACCAAAACAAAGATCACTCATTGGTGAACATGATGGTGAGGATGATGCGAGGAGAATGAAGGAAGGTCTCATGAACTGTATAAAAATTCTAGAACATAAGAATAAATTGTTGAAAAAGAGTGAGGCTTGAGTGCCTTGCGATTTTAAAACTGAAAAGTTTATGAGAATGTAGGTTTTGCAAATAATGAAGATGGAAAACCATTAACAACTATCATGAAGGAGGAAGGGAAAGCATAATTGTCTCTAGGAAGCAAAGATAATGAGACTTCAACAAATGCAATAAATAGTAGCAAACTTGTAACAGTAAAAAGGAATGTGATTCATGGTGTAATTTCCAAAAAGAAAGTTGTAGATGCTAAGGTAATGGAGTTAGAAAATTGAATTTTGCTAAATGACTGTAAACATGAGATGACAGGTGAGGTGAAAAATGTTTTCCTTGAAGGTAGAAACTGATATAATCATATAAATAAAAACTCGTCCAATGAAGAAAAAGAAAAAATCCCATGAAAATAATCAAAGGGAGCCCTAAAAACTATTGGAAATATCGACAATACTAAAAACATTATAAAACCAAATATAATACAAGTAAAGGTGATTGAAAACATAGTGAAATCAACCTACCAAAAGAAAATGTCCAACTAGTGTTTTAGAATCACAAACATGGAAGATTAGAATCTGCATAAGTGAATGGATGAATTCCTTTTACCCCACCCATAAATGAAGGGAGTAGAGCATGTTGTTCTGGAGGGATCTCTGGATCCTACAAAGTAAACAAATTATCCTCTTATGATGCTTCCCATTCCTTTTTTATCTAACTCATTGAAAATACAAGCCTCTCTAATAAACTAAAATCTTTATTGTTGTTTCCTTCAAGCTTACATGGAAAATAAACATTGAAATTGACGGGATTCTTTCTCAAGATAGAGTACAGAAAGAAAAATAATATGTATATGGCTATGTTGATACCCGCAGAAGTCAACAAAGCTGCAATATCCATGGCTTCTCAAGGTATTTAAATGTTCTTTCCTCTTTATCATACCTGAAACCCAACAAATATGAGAGCTAAAACAGAGGTCTATCAGCCAAATATAAAAATAGAATAAACTTGAATAAAACAGATTATTGTTGGCAATCATGGAGCACCGTTGATTTACCTCATTGACAATATATCTAGATAATTTTCCCTGTCAATCGGAATCCACTCTGGAAACTCATCAGGGATCCAAGAAAATGCAAACCAGATTTCACAAATGACTGAAGTGAGCCACATGCCATATGAATCATTCATAGGATGCATTACATGATAATGAAATAAGAAGACAATAACCATAAGCTAGAGTATGATCACCATCCAGTATGGATTTATCCTGCTGAAGGGATTAGCTAGAATTTTTTTTGACAGAGGCTACCTTGTTTCATCCATTTTGTTCAATTTAATCCATTATCAAAACACCATGGATTTCACTAACAAATAAAATATTGTAAAACAATGCAATTTACCTTTCAAACTAAAATAATGAAAACCAATCACACCAATTAAACAATACTTCATGCATACATTTCATTATAAACATTAAAGGCACAGTCTAGATGTCCACTTGAAACAGAAGCTAGTGCATATGGCACATGATGATTAATAATTACCGGCCATCCTATAAAACCACTGGGAGAAGGAGCAAATACAAGTTGAAATGGCTACAATCAGTTTCATGAAATTTTACTAAGCAAAGCTAGATACAGCTGGAATAATAAATGTATGATGCATATAAAAAGGTGAAGAAACATAAAGAAAATATTCAAGATGTTAATTAAAACTATGACTTACACTATATGTTATAGGAAAGGGAGGAAAATCCACCTAGTTTGAAGTTGTCCCTGTAAGAGAATTGTTTTCTTAAGATGGAGTTCGAGCTCCATTTGCAGGCTCACAATTTTGTTCCATAAATATTGTTGTGACATTTGGATTAGATTGAGGATTTTGCAACAATGATGCTACCAATTAATACTATAGAAAAGCACAACATATATAGGAATACATCATATGGTTGTTATAAGTTGTAATAGATTAAAGGTGAAGTGTTCTTGGAAAGAAACGAATTTAAAATCAAGAAGTTGTCTTTTCGAGGTTTTAGAGAAAAATTGAATCAGTTTTAATCTGAAATGATTAGAAATGTAGAACCTCTGATTAATGAGTAATATGAGCCTGGAATTCTCCATGGTAGGGAAGGTTAGCTATTGTTGGATGGGATCATTGCTTTCAATAAGCTTTTTAGTATTAAAAAATGCAAGGGTTGGTTGAGCCTTTGTATCTTGACTATAGTCTTTAAGTTCTTCATTTTCCTTGCATGTAACCAACTAATCGGTTAGACAATTATCAAAGCAAAGAAAATATGATATATGGCAGTGAAACATAGTAGACATGAATATACCTGAAGTCGTCCAAGGTGAGAAGGTCTACTAGCTAAGGGTGGACATCTGGACTAAACTCTTTGAACACTTTCATATCATTTCGCATTATATCCACATCTCTTAATGAATCTTTGCTGAAAAATTAGAGTCGGTTAGAGAATAATCATTTTTTTCCTTATTAAATTATTAGTTTCATTATTACTATGACATTCTAAGGACTAGAGATATGCATAATTACAAGTATCAAAGAATTGTCCTAAATTTTTTTTGAATGAAGACAACAAGCCTATATCAAATTTTCTCCACCAAAACTCAAAATTGTCAGACAGCAAGCAACTATAATGATGTTGATTGGGTTACAGACATTGATGGCACTATGTTGATTAGGTTAAATAAATTGATATAAGTCTCCTCTGTGTATAGTCTCAGAAATATAATTCTGGCACTGTTATTTCAGTACAATATATTGATCTCCACACCTTATATACATACATACATACATATATATATCAGACATGAAATAGTGACCTATATTGACCATGACATGATGGATGAGGTATAATACATTATAATAGTGATGTATACGACACGTGGACAGTAATACTACGAAAATATTATGATAGTGACTACAACTATGGACTGTGACTTATATGTATTGTTGTAACCTCGTGTTATAACAATAATTCATATTTCAGTGACTTAGAGTTAATCAAGCTCAAAGCTTGAACCTCAGATTATAACGGACTATATGCTAATATCTACATGATCTTATACATCTTTATGATTAAGGCATAAAACTTCGATTGTTTATCAAAGGTTTCTTATGGAAATGAAGACCTTATTTTCTACAGACTATAATATGGCAAACTAATGAACAATATTTGAAGCAGTTTGAGATAGAATTTAGTCAGAGATAGCTTACTCCTGTAATGTGGCATTATTACAGTGCCTTGATATTTGTAGCGGTGATATATCTCCTATATCTGGGTTGCAATTTCTCATCAATCTTGCATAGAAGTATCGTTGAAAATGTTGAATCTTTAGCACAGTAAACCTTGTAGTTATTGATATGTGATGTAAATATAAATGGAAAAATTCTGTGTGTGAATATAAATGATAGAGGTGTGTAGAAAATCATATGTAACATCAAGGGTTTAAGTTGAACACATCCTTGCATTGTGACAATATTTGAAGATCTAATTTCATTAGTTGAAATACCTCTGTGGCTCAAATCTTAAGAGTATAAGCTTAGGTAGTCTGTCAAAAGCTTTTATGGCATCATATCATTCTTTGACCTATCTTGTAGAGAACACCCTTGGAACATTTTGATGATTACCTTGTTCACTTGAACATCCATAATTGTTGGTAGCTTACTACTATTGAATTTTGCTATATCCCTTCTGGAGGTTGGAATATCAAGTGACTGTCTCTAAAGAAATAGCTTGAAAAATAACATAAATTGCCTCTCCAAATATTATATTGACAATACATTCATATAGTTACATTTTTTGAGTGTAGGTATTGTATGTCTTCTGCAAAGTCTGAGAATTGTGAAAGGTGTGACATTGAGATATAACAAAGTCATTGTACAAGAGTCTGTACTGTTGAATACACTACACTATTGAATACATTGTTCAGTCATGGAAAAGGAGATGGGCTTGGTGGTTGGAGATATTAGTACAGTTGAGGTGATCTAGGTGGATATCGGTGGCCACCCACCCATTCTATTTGACTCGCACCATCAATTCTTGCAGCTTTTCACTTTCAACACAACTTACTATTTTTAGCAGGTTTTCGAGTCCTGTACTCCCGAAGCTGTTTTGGGGCCTTAATGATACAAATGGACATTGGTGTCCACCCACATACTCCATTTGAACCCCCACCATCAGTTCTTTCAGTTTCTAAGTTGCAACACAACTTACTATTTTTAGCAGTTTTCCAGGTCTTGAACTTCCGGAGCAGTTTTGAGGCCCTAAATGACATTTTTTGGACATCGTTTGTCTAGAAAATATGATTCTGTTCCAAAATTAATATTTGTGGCAACAGTTTTAGTCCTCAGATAGATATTTCTAATGGTGTATCATACACGTCAAATGGAAATCGTATGCCGAAGTTACGTCCATGGGAAGTTGAGACACAAATTTACCCAAACGGGGCCCATAGTTTTGGCTCTTCATATCCTAGGGTTAGGTTTTTAGATGTTTAGAGTTCTCCATTGTTTCTTAACAATAAATAGGCCCTCAAGCTTCATTGTAACACAGTTCATAGGTCTGTAGCCGCTACATCTCTTCTCAGAGATTCGCTACCAGCACTCTAGCTAGTTTATTTCCATTCTGTCTGTAAGAAAATTTTAGTTCTTTGATATTAATGGAATGAAGTGTTATTTCCACTGCATATTTTTATTTATGGTTATATGTGTATTCTATTGCATTCCTTCATAAATCCGGATCATGAGGTGAATAAGGGCTATGTAGACGACCGTGGTAGGGTGGTGGAGCCTCAATACAATGGAACTGTAGAAAATGATAACTAGGTAATAGTGTTTTTTGACTCTGTCTTAATTTATATGCCATAAAATTCTTGAGTATGGTTGTTTCCTTTTATTTTTTATTTTTTATTATTTATTAAATGTGATATTAAACTTGTATCAGGGACCATATAGGTTTGGGCTAGTGTTAAATAATGTGTGTTATCCTACATTATAATATCATCGTTCAATCTGTACACTAGTTCTTTTATAATTCACAGGACAGTAAGAAAACATATTTTGATTTCGAGCTAGTGAAGCTCAGGGCTAAAAGGTAACTTCATGCTCACTTATCAGGTCATCATTGCCTGGGAGGTTCACATTGCTTACTCTTGACATGTTGATCATCACAGTCTAGCCACTTACGATTTTTGTCGTAATGATCCATATTGTGTAGGGCATTCCAAAATCACTCACCTATGAAGTTACCAAAAATGCTACTTGAGGGAGGGTCAATGGTAACAATACATTTGTCTACTTCTGTATTCCTTGAAGAGGACGCAGGTTGTACTCACACAAAGCCTAGAGACCTATCATCACTAATAAATAGTTGTTTGGTGTTACATTGATTTAGGGTAGATAAAATGGTTTTATTTTTAGCCATATGATAACATTCTTTAGAATCTAGAATCATTATCCATATCTTGAATGCATTGA
Organism: Pinus albicaulis; assembly: GCA_034641835.2. Taxonomy (NCBI): domain Eukaryota; kingdom Viridiplantae; phylum Streptophyta; class Pinopsida; order Pinales; family Pinaceae; genus Pinus; species Pinus albicaulis. The sequence continues at coordinate 267,046 of MU968426.1, read as the reverse complement.
AAGAAAAAACAGAGAAGAGCATGTTATTTAGAGGAAAGGTTAGAAGAGTAGAAGGAGAATTATCTAGATGGATGTTGGTTTTTTTCCTGTTTCGAGGACTTTCTTTTTTTTGAAACATTTGACCCTAGATGATTACTTCACCTTGAAAAATATCATTTTTCACAGGTTTCATGTCTTTTACATAACTCATTTATCATCTTTTGGTGCAAGAGAAAGCTAAGAGGGTTTGTAAACCTTAAATAGTTTGTGTTGTCAGGATGTTATTTTTTGGAGTGCTCCAGGCCTTGGATTTGGTGTGCCACTAAGGTTTTGTTAGAGTTACTTGCAACACTGATAACTCCAGGATGTGAGAGATTATCTTGCTATCGTACTGGAGAATCAAAAAATGTGTCAAAAGAGGGAATTCTATAAGAAACACCATTAAAAAGAAAAAGGATCCATAGTAGAGGGAAAAGTGGATACAAAAAGAGAATAGGAAATTCCAAAGTTTTAGGAACACCAAAAATTAGCTGATCATCATCTTTATCAATGCCACAGTCTAGAAGTGAGAGTCAGAGAGACTTAAATTTTGAGAGAAAATCTTCAATGACAGTATAGTCATTAGTATTAGAAACATGAGTTGATATCTGAGCTGGTGGGCTTGAATATGGTTGTGCTTACCAAACATAGTTTCCATATTTTTCCAAGTTGCATTCGGTGTATAAACCCCTTGAAGGATAAACTTCAACTCATTAGAGATTGACATCCCTACAAGTTATCGTATTGAGTTGTTTCTATTGGCTTATTTGGCATGCTTCGATGCATCCATCAATGCAATTTTGTTCCTAAGGTTACTTGGGAAACTATTTTACTTTTCAGTGAATCCTCCATATGAGATGGGAAACTCTTTTACTTTTCAATGAACCCTCCATATGAGATTACCAGAAGAAATAATTTGGTACTTGTATGCAGCATCTTACTTGAACTAGGCATATTCAATGTAGAAGTAAAATGACACAAAAAACTAAAATTGATTGCTTAGAAAGTGTTTGACAAATTCTGGACTTTCAAAAAACACGACACTGAAATTTTCTTCAATGCAATATTTATGCCTTTTGGAAGCTTAAGATACAGGGATTAGAGGGAGCATGCAAAATTCTCTAAGAACCAAAAAAATCATTCAAGACAGAGTTCAGATGAAAAAGTTATGGCCTTTCAAAATTGTTGTCAAATTCCAAATAACCAATGGAGGGAAAGCTAGGACTTTCAAATTCCAAATAAGCAATGATTTCATGCCTAAAGGATTCCTTTGCAGAGGATAAAGCTTACTTCTAGCCAAAAAGGAATTTTGATTCATTTAGAGAAGAGATGAAAGCCTATATACAAGAAAAAGGAAAATTTCCTAGCTTAAAAGGCATAAACGATGTATAAGAAGTGACTTCAAATTTAAGGTGCGAATTGGTTATGTTTAAACTTTTTATGAATTAAACAAGTATGTCTAGGGGCTCATTAAGGGTGCCTTGTGTTTGGGACTGATATGGCTTAATTATAAGGGATTTAAGGCTTTTCAGTTCCTATTTAACCCAAGACTATCAATTTAGGGATTTTTGAAGCTTATATAACCTTATAATATCACATATTCATGTGATAAGATTAAGCTCTTTGTATCATAATTAACGTTATCATGACCTGGAGAAGTTGACACTCTAATGAAACTCAATTTAGCATAAGAATACTACCAGACCAAATTTTATCATGAATTTATATCATCTTTTTGTATATGTTTTCATGTAGTGATGTTGGCATAGTAATAAAATCTCATGTAACTATTGAGTTTTTGGAAAGCATTTCTAAGTTAAGAGTTGTCATTACGAAATCTGGATTAAGAAATTCCTACCTGGAAGCTCTGATTGGATAGGGGTGGGAACTTGCGTACATGACCATCACACACATAACCTCAATGATGGACAATTAAGGGTCCATTGTAAGTTTATCTTGAACCTAAGAATCATGAATCCCCATAGCAAGGGATTGAAAATTATTACTGAAAGCCCCCAAAACGGTATTTAATACTAGAAAATATATAGATAAACATATATGAACCAGATTTGAAGCAGTCTGAGATATATTCTAGTTAGAGATAACTTACTCCTATAATGTGGCCTTATCACAATGCCTTTAAATTTGTAGCAGTATCTCCTAGATCTGGGTTGTAATTTGTCAAGAATCTTACATAGAAGTATCATTGACAATGTTGAATCTCTAGCACAGTAAACCTTGTAGCTACTGATATGTGATGTAAATATAAATGGCACAATCCTATGTGTGAAGATAAATGACAGAGGTGTGTAGAAAATCATATGTAACATCAAGAGTTTAAGTTGAATACACCCTTGCATTGTGACAATATTTGAAGATCTAATTTCATTAGTTGAAATACCTTTGTGGCTCAAATTTGAAGAGTATAGGGTGAGATAGTATGAAAAAAGATTTTATGGCATCATATCATTCTTTGATCTATATTGTAGAGAAAACCCTTGGAACACTGTGATGATTACCTTGTTCACTTGAACATCCATGATTGTTGGTAGCTTACTACTATTGAATTTTTCTATATCCCTTCTGGAGGTTGGAATATCAAGTGACTGTCTCTAAAGAGATAGCTTGAAAAAGAACATAAATTTCCTCTCCAGATATTCTATTGACAATATTTCCAGATAGTTACATTTTTTGAGTGTAGGTATTGTATGCCTTTTACAAAGACTGAGAATTTTTTGAAAGGTGTTACATTAAGATATAACAAAGTCACTGTACAAGAGTCTATACTGTTGAATACATTGTTCGGTCATGGAAAAGGAGATGGGCTTGGTGGTTGGAGATATTAGTACAATTGAGGTGAATAAGGGTTGTGTAGACGACCCTGGCAGGGTGGTGGAGCCTCAATGTGATGGAACTATAGAAAATGATGACCTAGTAATAGCATTTTTGGACTCTGTCTCACTTTATATGCCATAAAATTCTTGGGTATTGTTGTTTCCTTTTATTTTTTATTTTTTATTATTTTCTAAATGTGATACTAAATTCGTATCAGGGACCATATAGGTTTGAGCTAGTGTTAAATAATGTGTGTTATCTTACATTATAATATCATCGTGTACAATAGTTCTTTTATAATTGACAGGACACTGAGAAAAAATATTTTTATTCGAGCTGGTGAAGCTGAGGGCTCAAAGGTAACTCCATGCTATCACTTATCAGGTCATTTTTTCCTGGGAGGTTCACATTTTATGCTCCTGACATGTTTATCGTCACAGTCAAGCCACTTATGGTTTTTCTCAATGTGATCCCTATTGCATAGGGCATTCCAAAAATACCCAAATTTAAAGTTACCAACAATGCTTCTCGAGGGAGGGTCAATGGTAACAATACATTTGTCTACCTCTGTATTCCCTGAAGAGGAGGTAGGTTGTACTATACAAAGCCTAGAGACCTATCATCACTAATAAATAGTTGTTTTGTGTTACATTGATTTAGGGAAGATAAAATGGTTTTATTTTTAGCCATATGATAACATTATTTAAAATATATAATCCTTATCCATATCTTGAATTCCTTGAAAGAAAAAATAGAGAAAAGCATGCCATTTAGAGGAAGGATTAGAAGAGTATAAGGAGAATATATATTCTGTGGATCACCAAAGTAATGTTTACAATCGTATGACTACTTATCAACCTTATTCTTACCCTCTTAGGTATCTGTTCAAACTCTAGATGCATTCTTTAAGGCTCGTATTCGTTAAAGTATCTATGTGAGTATTCCGAGTCTAATTTTTGTGATAATGTTGTGGTCAAATCACAATTTCAACACACTTCTTCTCCTTGATGTCATGAATTCAAATAGTATATATATCTGGCTACCAAGAATAATTAAGCCAACCTATACAAGTTCAGGAGAAAAGAAACTATAGTTGAATGGTTCAATCTCTTTCTTCAAATTTGGCTTGGAATCTTTCTCCTAATTTTATTGAAAACTGAACATGGTAGCTTGAACAAGATTCATGTGGAAACAATATAGATTCGTATCCAATGTATAGTCCTGTATTTCCAGTTTGGGATCTCCATCCTTGAAAGATAGTTCAATCTGAAGGTGAATCAAGTATGTTAGAAAATATCATATTCTCATCGAAACTTCAAAAATCGTTAATGTCATGTCTTGTTAGACCATTATGTTATAAGTGAAAAGGTAGTGTTGAATGTGATTTCATCTTGATGTAGTTCATCTCGAACTGGCATAATCAAGACGATAGATATGCCAAGGAATTATCGTATACAAGCCCATACCATCTGTGAATCGTTCAGAAACATAAATCTAGTCTTCCAGCAATGAAGAAATTGGATGACACATCATTCACCAGACCTTAGAATGCATTTGGTAAGCCTTTTATTTCAAGGTCTACATAAAATTTACTAAGAAATGACCTATGCTCTGCGGCTAATATGGAAATATGGAAAATATACTTATGAAGGATTGCTATGCACTAAATTGAAGTCTACATCCTGAAATAAAACACCTTGTCTCACATATTAAGACCATTTGATCAGACCGAAGCATGAGGATGGCGGTGCCCTCATCAGTACAATGTTAGGGAACTAAGTCATTTAGTGTTAGTAATAGCTATGCTTATGTATGATCTTACCATAAGTGGCTCCAGTGTTTTTCTTTGGTACCTTGTATGTCAAAAGAGGCTAAAATGCTGCTAAGGACAGATGTAGTAGGTCAGTAGTATTGATATCAGTAAAGACACCAACTAGGGTTTGTCATAACCCTTGAAGTACAGGTACATTAGACCATAAGTACAGTAGGTGCAGTAGAAGAACATTGTGTATTCATATATATAGTACTGCAGTATTTCTCACAAATGAAATTGTGAAAAAGACTGTCAGATAGCGTATCTTTTGAAAAGGTATCCTCTCTAAAGAAACTACAAGGATCTTCTAGTAGAATATATTGTAGTAACTTTGATATGGAATACATCTCACCTGGAGATGTTATTAGCTAGAAGAAGAAGAGCATGTCACTCTGAATCAATCTTCAAAGGTGCCTTAAAGAAGGTACATATTAGATTCTATATCTCAATAAGTACAATAATATGGAGACCCTGACATCTGGGTTACATTGAGTCAGGATCTCATTATGGATATGAATTCTTGAATACAAAAGAACCCTTCTTTTAAATAAACTAGTTGTCCCGCAAGGGAAGATCATAATTAAAGGCCAAATAATCCTTGGATCAATAGCCATACAGTTGGTTGCATTGTAGGTGATGGGTCTCGTAATTGTCGCATTTTCATCATGTTTATCCTCACTATTCCTCACATTCCATCACCTCATTTAACCATTTACCATACCATTTTCATGGGTTCACCTCATTATTTTCTAATTTATTTATTTTTAATATTATAAGAGAATTTATGATTAATTATTGGAAAATTAACATATTTCATTAATATCTCAAATGTGGATGAGATTTGTAATGTGTAGGATTATTTGAAAGGATTATTCAAAAATCTTGTTGAATATTTCCTCCACCATTTCAAGAATTCAAAGGATAATTGTTCAAGCTTATTCCAAGGAGAAGATCATGGAGATTTCAAAGAGAAGATCATTGAGATTCCAAGGAGAAGATCATGGAGATTTGGATAGCATATCTCATTTAAGATTTTTGAGAGATGAATGAGGATTTGAAGGGATCATATCCTGTAATTGTAGGGATAATGGTTGAGAGAAAAGTGGATCTATAATTATGATTTTTTTATCTTGTTTTCAAAGCACTCATGTATAAAAGAGAGTGCTCTCTCTTCATTTTGATATGAAATGTAATGTAAGGAGATATGGAATAGATATATAGAAATAGAAGAAAATTGATAGGGGGAATTAGAGTCTAGAATAAGTTTTTGTTTTGTAATTTTTCATTATCATTAATATATGTTGACACCGAGTTATTCTTCAGATGCTGTTTTTATCTTATATGATTGCACATTTCTAGTTTTTGATATGATGTGATGGTAATGTTGTTGGAGCAGAATTGTTGAGGAAGGATGATCATGGTCTCCTAAGTTAGGAGCCTCTTCTCTCACTTTCTACACATCACAAACTATTCCTCTTTAGTCTCTCTTCTTAAAGACAGTAATCTGGGGAAGGATGACCAGGTTCTCCTAAGTTAGGAGCCTCTTTCGTCATTCACTGCATTTCCATTGCATGTGCTTCATAAGTCTACGAAACCCTCGAATTGATAATTTATGGTAGGCAGATTATTTGACGACAATAGTTTCGCCCAAAATTTTGGCATTGTTATCGAGGAAGTACGATGGATTGAGGTATAGGTTACTTTTCTTGCAAGTGTGAATTTCAATTTCTGCAAGTGTGTTCAATTTCTGCAAGTTTGATTTTTGTGCAAGAGTGTTTGATTTCTGCAACTATGAAGAGTTATTGTTAGTGTTTTAAAAATGATTTAACAATGACTATAAGTTTGGAACAACTCACTCAGATCCTAGCAGAAGTTGGGATCTCCTCTTCCTATGAAAAGAAGATCTTGACAGTTGCAGAAAGCTTAACTGCTCCTCCAAAAGAGAATGAATCTACATATGAAAAATCTTGTACATTTGATGAAAAAAAATTAGTAAAACAGGAGAATAAGGAGGACAATGCGGCACGATTTGAAGAAAGAAAATCATGCTTACGAAAGTCTTATTGAATAATGGTTCCAAACGATTATGAGGTTAGATCAGTCATTTTGTTTTTATTTAGTTAAATTACAGTGACAACAAATAGATCTGGTTATTTTTGTACATTTTCATTTTTCATGTGCGAAATTGACAAATATATTTTTATTACTGTTGTGTGCATGGTTACTGTTAGAGTCAGCCCTTGCTGCCCTCCGTCAGTGATCATTTCGTCTTTTGCATATTCATTATTAGGTGTCTCACTTGTTTCACTTCTTTGCATATCACTAGGATCATGCCATGAACTGACGAAGGGTTGTGTCATTTTGTGTTTCCTCATATTATACCTGCAGCGCTATTTTAAAAATATTTCCTCAAAAAAAAAAAAATTATTCGTAGTCATTGTCATTATGTATGAGGTCATTAAAAATGTCAATAAGTGTCCTAGGTCTTGGTGTCTAGGGTTTTTGAGTCATTTATACACTAGTCATAAAGCCTGCAAGGTGAGGAAAGTCCAGCGCTTGTGATTTCCATTTTATTATCATCAGCATTTTCTAAAAATACATTGCTAGTCCAAAACTCTGTTTTGGAACTAGAAATTTGTCATTATCATTTTGTAATAAATTTGTAATTGTTCCGCCATGAAGACATTGTAAAAGCAGACCCCTGGTCTTTTCTCTAGCCAAGATAGCCATATCCCTGCAAGAAGACAGCAAAATCATTAGTATCGACCTCAAAAAAGCCAAAGGAAGTTTGTATTTGAAAAGCCAAAAGTGAAAATTACAAAAACATTTGTAATATGGGTTTGAAATTAGATTTGAAATAAAATCTGATTGTGAAGATATTTGTGACATGTATAAAAGCCAAAAAAGTTTCATTTGAACCAATTCATAGCTCCCAAAATCGTGTTTGCAAATTGGAGGGCCGATTTCAGAGTTTTGAAGTGCGTGGACAGAGTTTTGGGGCTGCGCGACCCACGTGGAGGCAGAGCGACCCACCTGGGCAGCGCGACCCACGCAGACCATCTCAGCAGTGTAAATTTGCCAGGGGCGCGACCCACCTGGGCCGAGCGACCCACGCAGAGGCTGCGCGACCTACGCAGACACAGGGTTTCGAAATTTAGTTTGAGCGCCCAGTTTGGCTTGGAATCGACTCAAACTGCCTTCAAACAGGTTTCTATCAATTGCTTGATGTTTTTGAACACATTTGTGGCATCATTGGTGGTTTCAAATTTTCAAATGGAGGATTTAAAACCCCACAGTCAGAGCATTATTGTTTTCAGGGTTTGAAATGAAAATGAATGCTTGAAAGAGTTTGTTTGCTATCTTATGGAAGTGATATGTCCAGCCTTCTATATAACATCAAAATCATATTGCTCTCATGCCCATTTAGCCATATTAACCATTGCTATTATTATACCATGATAAAACCCTTTGTGCCATGGTGACTGTGTTTGTAATGAGTCTCACTGCCCAATGTAAAAATATGCTCATGACTTTGTTTCAAATTGCCCATTGAAACCTTTATGGTCATTACTCATAGACAAACATATTACTATTAATGCCATGCTCTCCTTTGACTAGATGTGTTCAAACTTTTGAAGGTTGCCTGCTCCTATTTGGTCAAAATTTCATTTGCATTCAAAACAGAGATGGTGCCTTTTCAGTTCATTTGAAGCAGAGATTTTATCCATAATTTGATTCCTTGATAGTGCTTTGGCGGTGGGATATTGGTTGAGTGTTAAACATACATCCTAATTTTGCTTTCACTGCATTCATATCAGCATACACATTGCCAAAAGTTTGATCAGAGACATGTCAGAGACAGAGTCAGAATATGAGCCAGGGTCAGGCAGTGATTCGGTGGTTGAAGGTAATGTGCCACGGAGTTCCCGCAGAGAAAACAGAAGTGGTGATCATCGCAGAGAGGAGCCTACCTCTTTGGCTCGGTTGCAGGCATGTCCATTAGCTATGGATTGTTTTCGATTCTTGTCATGTTTCAGATTTTGTGAGATGGTTGTGCAAACCCGACCTCATCGTGAATTAGCACGTCTGTTTGTTCTTCATTTGCGGGGTGATCGGGTAAACCTTGCTGGGGTTGATTTCATTGTATCGCCTTTGACTATTGCTCAAGCCACTGGCATACCGAACATAGGCGAGAAATGGAGCAAGGGTAAGCAGTTAGAGAAATTTCATTATGAGCCATACATTAAAACCGGATATGTGGCTTACTTGGGCAGAGTCTTTCCATTCCGATTCTTGAGAGATGAGTATGCACCACTCATGAGGCTCATCATTCAGTATTTTAGTTGTGAGGGCAGGTATGCTCATCTTTTCTCATATCATGTTCGTTTGCTGATGCACTTCACAAGGGTGCGTATGATGAATATTCCTTATTTCATATACCGCAACATAGAGAAGATGGTTACATTTGTGCAGAAGAAGACGAGCCCAGTGCAGCAGTACAGGAGTATATATCATTTCGCATTGATCAAAATCTTGGTGTCACATCAGTTGGCAGAGCAGGGCATCACTTGGGAGGATTTCATTTCTAGAGACTTTTTCAGAGTGCCACAGCAGCCTCCCGAGGCAGTTTATGATGCAGGAGAGCCCTCATACCAGCCGGACATGCTTGAGGTTGGGCATATCATTACTCCTTTGGTTCGGACATATCAGCAAGGCCACAGGGCCTTATTCGCAGCGACACGGCGGGTACTATCTCCACGTGAGGTGGAAGGGGTCCTGCCGACTTCGTCGATACGGCGAGTATTATCTCCACGTGATGTGGAAAGGGTCTCGCTTTCTTCTCCAGTGCAGGTACAGGTACAAGATAGGGGCAAGAGGCCCATGCATGATGAGGGCCCCTCAGGAGGTCGGGACACCGATATGACAGTCATTGATGTTGATACGGGCTCTCCTAGCTCGAAGCTGAGGGAAGTTATCCAGGAGCAAAGGGCCGAGAATGACCAGCTGAAAGACCAATTGCAGAAGGCTCAGTGGGTGATTAACTATTTGGAGCAGCGCAACAAACAGCTCGAGGATGAGCTCACATTTTATGAGGTGCACCAAATCCGTGAGGACAGGCAGTGGAATCGAAAGAGGCCCGGTGACATGACACCAGCTGACAGAGATACTGTACTCACGCGGGTGAATATACATTTGGAGAAGCTGTTGGCAAAGGCCAATCGAGACAAAGACATGCTTCGCCACATGAAAGGCCATTACTGGGCTCGCATGCATGTTTGCAAAGCGAGGATGAGGATCATGAAAAGGAGGTTGCGCAAGGCACTTCGGCGGCGGAAAAGGCCTAATCCACATCGGATTTTGGCCGAGGCTTCATTGAATGGGCAGGACACATGATGGAGGACCTCTGCTCCGAATTTGGGCAAATTCGGAGAAAATTTTGTCATTTCCAAATTTTTGGTCTTAAAAACAGGTTTTGTAGCTAGGTGGGTCGCGCGCTCATGCGCTCGCATTTTTTTGGGGCATTTGCTGGAGGAGATTTTTACATTTTTGGATTTTTCATGGTTAAATATGCATCCTCTGAAGTCAACTTAGCATTTCAACAAAATCTGGATGGTCAAACAGCTCAAAAACACCATAAAAAACACCTTGCTGCCACCTTTTGCACCAGCAGGAAGTACCTCTGGGAGAATAAGGTTTTGAAGGGTCAAATCAACTCAAAATTCAGAAATTCCACTTGGGTTGGAAAGTAGACATCCAGGGCTTTCCAACGAGCTATCATGAGCTCAATTTTGATGTCGGGAGCTACCTCAAAATCAGCCTGGAACATGAGCGACCCACGCAGTTCAGGAGCGACCCACCTAGAGATTTTTTTTGAGTTTTCAGCTGCCAGCTCAGTATTTCGCCTATTTTGGACCAGTTTTGCCTATGGATAGAATTCTTGGGTTTTTATGATGTAAATTCATGTTTGGCATGTAACTTTGGCTTGTTTTTATCTCTTCTAGAAGATTCACTCTCAAATGAGTAAAAATCATGTAATGGATCAGCTTCCACTCTTTTAGAGGCAAGTTGTTAGCTGCCTAGATTGTAGTTCCATGATTAGAATTGGTTGAAACTGATCCCTGAAGAGGGAATTCGACCCCTAGAGGTGGGGAAAGGGGTTAGAGTGATCTATATATTGTAATTTCTGAGGCATTCTACAGGTTGGACTCTCGGGATACTTTTGATACTATTGTACATACTTTTCATATTTTGGCTAAGGAAAGATCAGGGGTTTTGCGGCACTTGTTGGGATCCTTGTGGTGTTCTGTTCTTGATGATGTTTTTCCTTTGTTTACTGTAAGTTTCTTCATGTTTAATGTTGCCATCCTTTCATTATGCTTCTGAACTAAATTGAATGAGTGAAATAAGGTTGAATCCATTGTTTACAGTGCTTAGCCTTTGAATTCAGTTAGTTCTATATGTTTTCTGCTGTTTGGAGAGGATCCAAGTTCTTCTTTGCCCTCTTCAGCTCCTCGTCAGTCTAATCTATCCATAAAATCCAATTCGAAGCATCAAGATCATCACCTATCTCGCCCCAGCTTGAACTCTGCAAAGGTCTGACCTTATCCCCGGACCCAAAATTTTGTATTCCCATTACTCCAACGAAAACCCAAAAAACCAAAAACCAAACATACCTATCTCTTTACTAGCCTAAAATCAGTTCCTATCGTAAGTCATCTCGCATCCTATTGCTTATTTTCTCGAGATTGACGGAGAGAGCCCTCTCCTGTCCTCGTAGGGCTAGCTACGAGGTTGAGCGTGGTTTGATGTAGCCTTGAGTTTACTTCATTTCAGCCTGAGGTAGATTTGAGCGCTAACATAGTGGCGACCATACTGGGGAACAATCTCAATGGTTTGCTTGTTGATGTGTTTGTTCCACGAGTCTTAGACGGAGTCTGAAGTCACGCCAGGTAGCTTTCGAAACGCTTTTGTTATGCATAAGCGGAAGTAGATAAACGCTGCTTCAGTCGATCTCCGGTAAGCTTGTGTGTTCAGTACTTGATTTGTAAATCACCCCCGTATACTTATTCGTTCTAGACCTTTTGGATGATTGAGTCTAGAAGTCGAAAGGCTGAAAATAATTGATTGTGTTCCTTGTAATTTTTGTTTTCCGAGAAGATCAATACACTGGCTTCAAGAAGAAATACTAGGGCGAATCCTGACCTTGATCCACCAACAATCTTCGAAAATCCGAATCTGATTCCAAGGACCCTTAGAAAACAAGGCAGTCAAGAGAGTTCTGAAAGAGAAAGCCAATTGAGTTTTGAGAGTTCCAGAGTGCTTACCCGATCTGCATCCTTTCCTGTCAAAATCATATATGTTGATGAAATCCCCTTTGATGCACGGTTTGAAACATCCTTGTTTGTGAATTTTTCCGAAACTGAATTGTCAAGATTAGTTCCAGATCCATTGTTTACTGAAGATTTGCAATATAGATTTGTCTCACAGTACTTGGATAGACAGCCGCAAAGTTCTATTGAGGATACTAACACTTTTGAATTTACTGAATCTGCTTCACAAGTTCTTGACCCATCTGAAATTGCATCAAGTTCACGGATCCCTACTGAACCTCCTTTTGTCCCTACCATTCCGGTTCAGCCTGAGTTTTCTGATCCGCAATCAATAGTATTTTCTCCGTTTCCATTGAATACATCTCATAGACCTACTGCTCCTACTCCTCCTGTATCTCCTCGACAACAGATTGTTTTCAATCCACCAAGAGCTATGGCTGCTCGTTTTGCACCCCTTGTGTTACCCCAGCAGTTGAATGATATGCCCGCAGACTATCAGAGTAAGATCCCGACATTTGATGGCACTACACAGAGTCTTCCTGCACAACAGCATGTAGACAATATGGCAGATTTCTTTGATCGTTTCGAGATTGATGAAGAAAATGTGACCATGAGGCTTTTTGTGCAAACCTTTGGAGGAGAGGTACGGAAATGGTTCAGAGCCTTGCCACAAAGAAGCATCGATACATTGGCAGAACTTCAGAGGCAGTTTTTAGACCGATGGGAGATGAAAAAGGATCCGCTGCAGATTACTTCAGAATATACAAATCTCAAACGTAATCCTGGTGAGTCTGTTCAGGATTATATCATTAGATTCAATACAGTGTATAATGCTATTCTAGATGATTTGAGACCGTCCAAAAAGTCTGCTCTCCTTAAATTCCCGGATGGCTTTGATCCGGAGATGGCTTATTCCCTTCGTGATAGAGATCCACCTACTTTAGAAGATATGCAGAAGGTCGCTGTTAGTGTTGAGGCAAATCTGAATGATAAAAGAGCACGATTGAAAGCAGAGAAAAGAGTGACAATAAAGGAAGAGCCTTCCACATCTATATCAGAACAACACTTAGCTCGTGAGTTGGAAAAGGCTTTAAGAAGAATAAATCTTGACAAAGCAGAAACACAGTTTCGAAATCCAAATTTCCGTGGCCAGCAGCAACAACAGTTCCGAATTAAGCAACATGAACAAAGAGCTCAAGAGCCAGCAGCCCAACAGCAGGTCAAGACTCCTCTTTTGCAGAATTTTGTGAGTCATGATTCCGATGATGATGATGATGTGTCAGGTGAGCAAAATCATTTCTTCACTCCTGATGATTTGCCTATTTATATTACTGAGGAAGAGGAGTATGGTGAAAGTTCAGTTGTTCAGAAAGAAGAGGATTTTATCCTAACAAATGATGCTGATTTAGAAGAAGAGTCAGATGAATACCAAAGAGGATATTTGAATGCATTGACTGCTCAGCAGAAACAGTATTCATTGAGAAATCGAGATGTGCCTATAAATCCCATTCAGAAAAGAAAGGAAGCTTCAGCACCGAAAACAAATTCACCAATACCACAGAAAAGAGGGAAAGAGACAATTGACCCCGCAGCAAGTCAAGTGTCATCAGCTGAGAAGGTAAATCAGTCAAACATAGTGAAAGACAAGGCTGAAAAGAAGGAAATTCCAGTTAAAGAGGTCGAGAAGGTTTCAGCATTTAGCTTGGAAAATGAAATTTCTAAACTGAAAATATCCATTCCTTTGACGGAGATTATGAAGAACAGTAGCTACCGTAGTCAAGTCACCAAAATTCTGAACTTTGATCCAATGATTGACACAGTGAATGTTGAGGATGATCAGCCGGAATTGATTTTTGGGCCTGCATTGAATGGTGAGTCTCCTGACAGTAATGTTCCTCCTTTTTACATCAGTTTGAGGTTGCATGAATATATATTGCATAATGCTATGCTCGATTCGGGTGCTTCGCACAATTCGATGCCAAAGGCAATCATGGAAAAGTTGGGATTAGACATTACAAGAGAGTATCATGATTTGTATTCATTCGATTCCAGCCGGGTAAAGTGTATAGGACTCATCAAAGATTTGGTGGTAAGTTTGGATCAAATTCCAGCGAAGAATGTTTTGATGGATGTGGTGGTTGCTGACATTCCTCCACGTTTCAGGATGCTCCTTGCAAGATCTTGGGGGGAAAAGTTGAAAGGTACACTTCAATTAGATTTCTCTTATGCTACAATTCCAGTCTTCGGTCAAATGAGAAAGTTGTATCGTGAGCAGAAGATGAAATACATGATAACTAGCAAAGAGAAGCCAGTCAATCATCGTGTGAATTATGTACATACTGAGTTAGAGTCGTTTGTGTTGCTTGCTGATAGTTTTAATGATGTAGAAAGTCAATTAGTTCAGGCAGAAGACATACCAGAAATAAGTGAGAATTTCAGAGAAGTTTTGCAAAAAGAAAGAAGAGAAAAACAAGCTGCTTTGGAGCAATCAGCTGGAGACAATGGGCAGCAAACAGGAAAATCAGAGCCGACTCAGTTTCAGCATTTAGAGGACGATGAAGATGGTCTTTGGACCATGGATTTTGATGGTGCAGTGGGCAGCGATGGTGCTGGGATTGGTGTGTGGATTCGAAGTCCATTTTCCGCTCCCGATAAAGTTCCGAGCAATGTGAGAGTGTGTTCTTACAAGCTGGCATTCGATTGTTCTAATAATGAAGCGGAATACGAGGCTCTTATTGCTGGTCTTAAGATTCTCAAGAAGCTGAATGCGAAAAGGATTGCGGTATATGGTGATTCAGAATTAGTGATAAAGCAAGTTAAAGGTGAGTTTCAGGCTAAGCATCCTCGTATGAGGGCTTACCGAAATGCAGTTTTGGATATTCTGAAGTTATTTTCTGATTATACTTTAACATGTGTGCCCCGCATACAAAATGGTGTTGCTGATGGACTTGCTAAGGCAGCGAGCAATCTTAAGATTCCAATGAATTCCAGCAACAAGTTTGAGATACATGTGAAACACCGACCCACCGTTCCAGACAATCAGCGATGTTGGCAAGTTTTTGAGGATGATGAGGAGATTAGTGAATTTCTGCAGAATAAGGGTAAGTTTAAATATACCTCCATAGATACTGAATTTGATGATGGTATTGATGACATACAGATAAATCAAATGGATGTGTTGCAACTGAAGGATAACATCATTCCTAAGGGATTGATTCCTTTGGAAGAGTTGTTTGATCAGGATGATGTAGCTCGTAAGCCTACATTGAGGCCAACAGAGAAAGGTGTCGAAGAGGTAAATATTGGGACAGCTGAGAATCCCAAGATGGTGAAATTGTCAAAGTCATTGTCACCAAAGGTAAGAGCAAAATACGTGAAATTGTTATCTTCATTTTCTGATGTGTTTGCGTGGGATTATTCAGATCTTAAAACATATGATACCAATATCATCCAGCATACTATTCCCATCAAACCAAATCAGAAGCCTTTTCGTCAAAAGTTGAGGAGGATCAATCCAAAGCTGCTACCATCGATCGAGAAAGAGGTAAATAGGTTGTATAAGTCAGGAATTATTGTGCCTATTCGATTTTCAGATTAGATATCAAACTTGGTGCCCGTGAGAAAGAAGACAGGTGAGATCCGTTTATGTATTGACTTCGGAAATTTGAATAAGGTATCATTAAAGGACAATTATCCGCTGCCAAAGATGGATCACATATTGCAGCGAGTAGTTGGAGCATCAAGGATGTCACTACTCGATGGATACTCAGGTTATAATCAGATTTTAGTGCAGGAAGATGATCGTGACAAGACTGCATTCACCACTCCTTGGGGAACATTTCATTACGCAAAGATGCCATTCGGTTTAAAAAATGCAGGCGCTACCTTTCAGCGCGCCATGGACATGGCTTTTGCCAATGAGAAAGATGTGTTTTTGGTTGTTTACCTTGATGATCTAACTGTATTTTCTAATTCTGATGAGGAACACTTATATCATCTGAAAATTGTTTTCCAGAAGTGCAGAAAATATGGCATTTCGCTGAATCCAAAGAAGAGCCTTTTCGCCATGGATGAAGGAAAGCTCCTTGGCCACATCATCTCGAAAGATGGCATTCGATTTGATCCTGCACGTGTTGAAGCCATTCAGCAGATTGAACAGCCCCGGAACAAGAAAGAGATACAGTCATTTAATGGTAAAATGAATTTTCTGCGTCGTTTCATTCCCAATCTTGCAGAGCACCTTAGAGAAATCACGAACATGCTGAAAAAGGACAGTCAGGTAAGATGGATAGAAGAGGCAGTAAAGTCATTCAATTTGGTAAAGATAGCTCTTTCTTCAGCCCCTATTTTAATCAGCCCCGATTACACACAAGACTTCATTTTATTTTCTTTTGCTTCTGAGCATACATTGGCAGCTGTTTTGATGCAAAAAAGGGATGGAGTTGAGAAGCCCATCGCTTTTTTCAGTCGGATCATAAGAGATGGGGCATTGAAGTATAATATCATTGAGAAACAAGAACTTGCGCTTGTAAAGGCTTTAAAGGATTTCCGTGTGTACATATTGCATTCCCATATTACAGCATATGTTCCTAACGCAGCAGTTAAGGATGTTTTGGTACAGGCAGATCCAGAAGGAAGAAGAGGTAAGTGGATCGCTGCATTGTTAGAGTACGATGTGGAGATTAAACCGACCAAGCTGATCAAAGGACAAGGACTTGCCAAGCTTATGGCTGAAACAAATCTGCATGCTCTAGACATAAATTTGATTGCTGCCATGTCTGATGAAGAAGAGGAAAGTGCGTCCGTTCAGGTATCCGATATTTTTGTTTCTTCTCCTTGGTATGCTGACATTTTATATGTGCTTCAGAATTTGTCTACACCGCCTGGTATGCCTCGAAATAAGAGTAGAACATTGAAGTTAAGAGCTACTAAATTCTGCATTTTGAATTCTGCATTGTATTGGAAAGACCCCGGGGGTATGTTGTTGAATTGTTTGGTAGAGGAGGAAGCTCAAAGAGTTTTGGAGGATTTTCACAAAGGTGACTGTGGAGGTCATTTGTTTTGGAAGACCACAGCGAATAAGATCCTAAGGGCAAGGTATTATTGGCCTTCTTTGTTTTCTGATGTGTTCAAGGTTGTGAAAAATTGTCATGAGTGTCAAATATTCGGAGGGAAGCAGAAACTACAGCCTTTGCCTCTAAAACCAATCGAAGTTAATGCACCATTCCAGCAGTGGGGATTGGATTTTATCGGAGAAATCCACCCAGCATCTTCCGGACCGCATAGATGGATCTTGACAGCTACAGACTACTTCACGAAGTGGATTGAGGCGATTCCCACTCGACAGGCCACTGATGCGGTAATTATCTCTTTCCTTGAAAACAATATTTTGTCACGCTTTGGGTGTCCTACTAAAATAATCACAGATAATGCAACAGCTTTTAAGTCTAAGAGGATGGTTGATTTTTGTTTTAAGTACAATATTACATTGGGACATTCAACCGCATACCATCCGCAAGGGAATGGCTTGGCGGAATCTTCAAACAAATCCTTGGTGAATATCATTAAGAAATTGTTGGAAATCAACAAGAAGGCTTGGCACAAAAAGTTGGTAAATGCATTATGGGCTGATAGGGTAAGTCAGAAAAGGTCTATTGGTATGTCTCCTTTCGAGTTGGTGTATGGGACGGATACATTTTTTCCTACTTCACTTGCTGTCCCGGTGGTCAGATTGCTTCAAGAAGCGGGAAGTGAAGAGGATCCTATGCAGCGGAGGATTAATGAGATGATTCATTTACAGCAGACACGTGAGGAGGTATTTCAAAATACTTTCAAGTTGCAGGAGCGCATTAAGAAGATCTACGACAGAAAGGCAAAATCAGATAAGTTTCAGTTCGATGAAGTAGTTTTGAAATGGGATGCCCGGAATGAAGACAAGGGAAAGCACGGCAAATTTTAGAATTTGTGGAAGGGACCGTTTAAGATTGCAGCGTATCGGGGGCAGAATGCATTTCTTCTCAAAGAAATGAATGGAGATGATTGTCCTGGTGGACCGATCAATGGTCGGTTGCTGAAGCGCTATTATTTCTGAGTACTTGCTGCTGATCTCATTTTCATTGTATATATCATTTTACTTTGTTTCATTGCAAGTGTGCACTGATCTCTCATTTTCGGTCTGGGGCCCGGAGCGAAGGCTATAATTCTGGAAATAGAGGTTGGTTGGTTTGAGATTGTAAAGTTAAGTTTATCAGTTTTCTTGTTTAAAGTCATGTCAGTTTGAGTCTAGTCAGTTTTGGTCAAAATTGCAGTCTATCATTAGTCAAATTTGCAGTCAATAAAATATCCAAAGTTTGTCTTGTCAAGTTGAAATAATGATTCCATCGCCCAATGGATGAGAGGCACTGTCTGACTCCCCCAGAGATCTGCTGTTCTTGGCATCTCCATGGAGCCACCATCCCCATTGGAGCCAATGTTAGAGTCAGCCCTTGCTGCCCTCCGTCAGTGATCATTTCGTCTTTTGCATATTCATTATTAGGTGTCTCACTTGTTTCACTTCTTTGCATATCACTAGGATCATGCCATGAACTGACGAAGGGTTGTGTCATTTTGTGTTTCCTCATATTATACCTGCAGCGCTATTTTAAAAATGTTTCCTCAAAAAATTATTTATAGTCATTGTCATTATGTATGAGGTCATTAAAATGTCAATAAGTGTCCTAGGTCTTGGTGTCTAGGGTTTTTGAGTCATTTATACACTAGTCATAAAGCCTGCAAGGTGAGGAGAGTCCAGTACTTGGATTTCTGTTTTTATTATCATCAGCATTTAAAAAAAAAATACATTTCTAGTCCAAAACTCTGTTTTGGAACTAGAAATTTGTCATTATCATTTTGTAATAAATTTGTAATTGTTCTGCCATGAAGACATTGTAAAAGCAGACCCCTGGTCTTTTCTCTAGCCAAGATAGCCATATCCCTGCAAGAAGACAGCAAAATCATTAGTATCGACCTCAAAAAAGCCCAAGGAAGTTTGTATTTGAAAAGCCAAAAGTGAAATTACAAAAAACATTTGTAATATGGGTTTGAAGTTTGATTTGAAATAAAATCTGATTGTGAAGATATTTGTGACATTATAAAAGCCAAACAAGTTTCATTTGAACCAATTTCATAGCTCCCAAGTCGTGTTTGCAAAGTGGAGGGCCGATTGCAGAGTTTTGAAGTGCGTGGGGAGAGTTTTGGGGCTGCGCGACCCACCTTGAGGCAGAGCGACCCACCTGGGCTGCGCGACCCACGCAGAGTCAGTTCAGCACTGTGGGTTTGCAGGTGCGCGACCCACCTGGGCTGCGCGACCCACGCAGAGCCTGCGCGACCCACGCAGACACAGAGTTTTGGAATTTGGTTTGAGCGCCCAGATTGGCTCGGAATCGACTCCAGCTGCCTTTAAAACAGGTTTTCATCAATCACTTGGGGTTTTCAAACATATTTGTGTCATCATGGGTGGTTTCTAATATGCAAATGAAGGATTTAAAACCCCACTGTTATAAGATTATTGTTTTCAGGGTTTGAAATGAACATGAATGGTGTAAAGAGTGTGTTTGCTATCTTAAACAGTGATATGGCCAGCCTTCTATATAACATCAAAATCAATTTGTTATCATACCCATAATACCACTGCTACCATTGTTAGTGTTATGCCATGTTTAAACCCTTTGAGTCACATTCCTCATGTTTGTAATGAGTCACATTGCCCAATGTTAGCATATGCTCATGTCTTTGTTTCGAATGGCCCATTGAAACCTTTATGCTCATAACTTGTAGACAAACATATCACTGTTAATACCATGCTCTCCTTTAACTAGATGTGTTCAAACTTTTGAAGTTTGCCTGCTCCTATTTGGTAAAAATTTCATTTGCATCCAAAACAGGGATGGTGCCTTTTCAGTCCATTTGAAACAGAGATTTTATCCATAATTTGATTCCTTGATGGTATTTTGGCGGTGGGATATTGGTTGAGCGTTAAACATACATCCTAATTTTGCTTTCACTGCATTCATATCAGCATACACATTGCCAAAAGTTTGATCAGAGATATGTCAGAGACAGAGTCAGAATATGAGCCAGGGTCAAGCAGTGATTCGGTGGCTGAAGGTAATGTGCCACGGAGTTCTCGCAGAGAAAACAGAAGTGGTGATCATCGCAGAGAGGAGCCTACTTCTTTGGCTCGGTTGCAGGCATGCCCATTAGCTATGGATTGTTTTCGGTTCTTGTCATGTTTCAGGTTTTGTGAGATGGTTGTACAAACCCGACCTCATCGTGAATTAGCACGTCTGTTTGTTCTTCATTTGCGGGGTGATCGGGTAAACCTTGCCGGGGTTGATTTCATTGTATCACCTTTGACTATTGCTCAAGCCACTGGCATACCGAACATAGGCGAGAAATGGAGCAAGGGTAAGCAGTTAGAGAAATTTCATTATGAGCCATACATTAAAACTGGATATGTGGCTTACTTGGGCAGAGTCTTTCCATTCATATTCTTGAGAGATGAGTATGCACCACTCATGAGGCTCATTATTCAGTATTTTAGTTGTGAGGGCAGGTATGCTCGTCTTTTCTCATATCATGTTCGTTTGCTGATGCACTTCACAAGGGTGCGTATGATGAATATTCCTTATTTCATACACCCCAACATAGAGAGGATGGTTACATTTGTGCAGAAGAAGACGAGCCCAGTGCAGCAGTACAGGAGTATATATCATTTCGCTTTGATCAAAATCTTGGTGTCACATCAGTTGGCAGAGCAAGGCATCACTTGGGAGGATTTCATTTCTAGAGACTTTTTCAGAGTGCCACAACAGCCTCCCGAGGCAGTTTATGATGCAGGAGAGCCCTCACACCAGCCGGACATGCTTGAGGTTGGGCATATCATTACTCCTTTGTTTCAGACATATCAGCGAGGCCACAGGGCCTTATTTGCAGCGACACGGCGGGTACTATCTCCACGTGAGGTGGAAGGGGTCCTGCCGACTTCATCGACACGACGAGTATTATCTCCACGTGATGTGGAAAGGGTCTCGCTTTCTTCTTCAGTGCAGGTACAGGTACAAGACAGGGGCAAGAGGCCCATGCATGATGAGGGCCCATCAGGAGGCCGGGACACCGATATGACAGTCATTGATGTTGATACGGGCTCTCCTAGCTCGAAGCTGAGGGAAGTCATCCAGGAGCAAAGGGCCGAGAATGACCAACTGAAAGACCAATTGCAGAAGGCTCAGTGGGTGATTAACTATTTGGAGCAGCGCAACAAACAGCTCGAGGATGAGCTCACATTTTATGAGGTGCGCCAAATCCGTGAGGACAGGCAGTGGAATCGAAAGAGGCCCGGTGACATGACACCAGCTGACCGAGATAATGTACTCACTCGGGTAAATATACATCTAGAGAAGCTATTGGCGAAGGCCAATCGCGACAAAGACATGCTTCGCCACATGAAAGGCCATTACTGGGCTCGCATGCATGTTTGCAAAGCGAGGATGAGGATCATGAAGAGGAGGTTGCGCAAGGCACTTCGGCGGCGGAAAAGGCCTAATCCACTTCGGATTTTGGCCGAGGCTTCATTGACTGGGCAGGACACATGATGGAGGACCTACGCTCCGAATTTGGGCAAATTCGGAGAAAATTTTGTCATTTCCAAATTTTTGGTCTTAAAAACAGGTTTTGTAGCTAGGTGGGTCGCGCGCTCATGCGCTCGCATTTTTTTGAGGCACTTGCTGGAGGAGATTTTTACATTTCGGGATTTTTCATGGTTAAATATGCATCCTCTGAAGTCAACTTAGCATTTCAACAAAATCTGGATGGTCAAACAGCTCAAAAACACCATAAAAAACACCTTGCTGCCACCTTTTGCACCAGCAGGAAGTACCTCTGGGAGAATGAGGTTTTGAAGGGTCAAATCAACTCCAAATTCAGAAATTCCACTTGGGTTAGAAAGTAGACATCCAGGGCTTTCCAACGAGCTATCATGAGCTCAATTTGGATGTCGGGAGCTACCTCAAAATCAGCCTGGAACATGAGCGACCCACGCAGTTCAAGAGCGACCCACCTAGAGATTTTTTTGAGTTTTCAGCTGCCAGCTCAGTATTTCGCCTATTTTGGACCAGTTTTGCCTATGGATAGAATTCTTGGGTTTTTATGATATAAATTCATGTTTTATATGTAACTTTGGCATGTTTTTATCTCTTCTAGAAGATTCACTCTCAAAAGAGTAAAAAATCATGTAATGGATCAGTTTCCACTCTTTTAGAGGCAAGTTGTTAGCTGCCTAGATTGTAGTTCCATGATTAGAATTGGTTGAAACTGATCCCCGAAGAGGGAATTCGACCCCTAGAGGTGGGGAAAGGTGTTAGAGTGATCTATATATTGTAATTTCTCAATCATTTTCAGAGGTTGGAGAGGTTGGACTCTTGGGATACTTTTGATACTATTGTACATACTTTTCATATTTTGGCTAAGGAAAGATCGGGGGTTTTGCGGCACTTGTTGGGATCCTTGTGGTGTTCTGTTCTTGATGATGTTTCTCCTTTGTTTACTGTAAGTTTCTTCATGTTTAATGTTGCCATCCTTTCATTATGATTCTGAACTAAATTGAATGAGTGAAATAAGGTTGAATCCATTGTTTACAGTGCTTAGCCTTTGAATTCAGTTAGTTCTATATGTTTTCAGCTGTTTGGAGAGGATCCAAGTTCTTCTTTGCCCTCTTTAGCTCCTCGTCAGTCTAATCTATCCATAAAATCCAATTCGAAGCATCAAGATCATCACCTACCTCGCCCCAGCTTGATCTCTGCAAAGGTCTGACCTTATCCCCGGACCCAAAATTTGTTTTCCCATTACTCCAGCAAAAACCTAAAAAACCAAAAACCAAACATACCTATCTCTTTACTAGCCTAAAATCAGTTATTATTGTAAGTCATCTCGCATTCTATTGCTTATTTTCTTGAGATTGACGGAGAGAGCCCTCTCCTGTCCTCGTAGGGCTAGCTACGAGGCTGAGCGTGGTTTGATGTAGCCTTGAGTTTTACTTCATTTCAGCCTGAGGTAGATTTGAGTGCTAACAGTTACACTGGGAATTTGATTACACATAGTGATTTAAGTTTGAATACACATAGTGATTTTTAATATTTAATTAAAGTAGAATAGGTAGGAAAATAAAAATAAAAACGTTATTTTTAGTTTTTTTTAATAAATCTCTGAAAAATAATATCTAATAGTTTTCAAGAATAAATTGTTTTTTAGATTTCTAAAATTTTAGTTTTTAAATTTTCAAATTTCGTTTTTTTAATTAGAAATTAAAAAAAATAAAAAACATATGAAAAAAATCATTTAGATTTTCTTTTCTTTTGAAATAAAAAGAATGTTCTTTAAAAAAAAATTGGTTTGATTTTCAATTAAAAATATAATAATAGCAAAAATATAAAAAATAAAAAATAAAACAAACTTTCTATATATATATAACAGGTATATTAAGACCCAGAAAATTTCAGCCTTTATAAGATTGAATCGTAGACACATTTATCTTAAGGAAGAGATTTGATCAAAGAAGTTTCCCACAAGATTTCGCTGGAGAAGGGGACTGCACTTGTTCTCCCATGAATGTCGATGAGTATGTTGTGGGGTCGGTGTCATGGAGGAATGAATTACAGGGATGGTATTGGTTCATCATCTTGCATGAGGCCTATATCATGTTGTAGAAGCTGCCAATTGTTGCCAAGTGGCAAGCGCCATTATAGTTCATTGCCAGAGTGCCTGCAAGTTGTAGAGGCTACCGACTTTCTTTCACCGAAATGGGTTCCACAGTTGGCAGCTCCAAAGGTTGTTATGGATGGTAACTGCATTCCATCTCCTGGATCCGGAAGGGTCGCTTCTGAGTTTATGGACCCGCAGGAATTTTCAGTGAAATGTTATGAGGATGGCAACGGTACTATGAGTGTTAAAATGGTAACCTCGAAACTAGAACTGGAATTTTGCTTGTTAATTCTCGTGTTTGTATGACTGTCATTCTGAATTATCAACTAACATACCCGAGGGTGATCCGCGTGCTCCGATGTCCAACCGATCGAGGGGAAGGATTTGCTACCTTTGACCACGTTTTGGCCCTATCATGGCCTCTCCACTGAATAATTGCTTCTTGAATCGAAAATGACAGTGCTATGGCCTCTGGGCCAGCGTGATCAATAATAGTATGGCTGGTTGACCTTCACACGAATAATGCAGCCCAACAATGCAATATGGTGGCAGGGCGTGGTGCGTAGGTGAGAATCCTGCTCCTGGCATTCTAAAGCTGGGAGAATCACTCTCCATGAGTTTCTCCCTATCCATCATTGGAAATCGGCTTCGCTACTGTTGGAGCAAAATACTACAGTATCTTCCCGTGCACAGCCCTTCTACTCGACACACACACATCCAGTAACCAAACCGTCAGCTCCAGTTTTGGGCATATGCACATCGGGTATCCATCCATCTGCTCCGTAATCAATTTTCAATTTTGGATTATGTTGCAATTTTTGATTTTTTTTTTAATTGCTTAAAAACTAAAAATAATAAATTTAAAAAAAGTTGTTTTTTTTAATTTGTTCGCTCAAAGAAAATAATCAACCTAAATAATAAATTAAAAAAATAAAAAAAAATTGTTTGTTAAATTTGTTTTTTAAAAAAGAAAAAAAAAAATCAATATAATAAACAAATACAAAATTGTTTTTCTAATTTTTTTCTCTTAAATATTTAAAAAAAAAAGTAATTGGACATTTCATAATACTTGAAAAATTGTATTTATGTCAATCTGTTTCTTTGAGTCACTTCCTATAGGAATAGTCAACAGAATTAGCACACAAAGGCCACAAAGGCTACAAGTAAGAAGTTTTTTTTAACATTCTTGCATTTTATGTTTTTTCAAATCTCTTTCAAATTTTTATGCTGGAATAGTGCTAAGTTTAAGTTAGTTTTTTTTTTTTTTGTTACAGGTTTGAAGATGATTTAATGCAGAAGTGATTTTCAGAAATCACAATAAAACATGCATCATTGAAAGCTAGGAGGAGTTAAACTTTTCATCGGACATGTCCATCACACAGACAATTTTGAGAAAAACAATTGTGCCATGACATGTTCAATTACCCTTCTCCTTCTATGCTTATCAGCCATCCATATCGGAGCCCACTTTCATTATGACTTCACACATACATACTTTTCAGAGATGCATACATTATTTCATCATTTCTAGTTCATCTTTTGCCTCATAAATAAAACCAAGCAACTCATTTTTCCCTGACCACATTGCCTTGCTATCATTTTCCTAAAAACTTGTTTCTACTGCAATCATTTTCATCTATAGTCCTACCAATAATTTTGTACAAACTCGTGTTAACTGATGTGGGATTCCTTAAGGCCCACCTTTCAACAAGTCTCGACCCATTGACATCAGTACCTTATCTGGGATAGAGACTAGAGTCATCATTAGTATCTTGAGGCTTGTATTTCCTAATGACAAGTTCTCTCGTCGACAGTCATGGCAATACATCAATGTCCCTTGATTATTGGATCTTGCAAGTGGCTCGACATCAGATCATTTATTCACATTTCACAAGATGTACTGGGGTACCTTGGCACTCATTGACATCAATCGTGATTTTTCTTCGCGTTGATTAATGAAATCCTTTAATTGTCGGTAATCCAATGACTTTTTTTCATGCTCGACATCGACACATCCATTCACATGACTAGAATTGTACCATTAGGTTATGTAGTGGATGAAGACTATATATTTTTCATGAATCCGTCAGCAGTTGCAATGACATTCCTCCAGCCATATGAGAGTACGACAGTTCCACTTTGAGACATCATCTTCTGATTCATACAACCAATCAATACTTCAGATTCCTTCACTTCATCTAGCAACATGATATTCACATGATCCAACGCTATGATATTTTCCTGATCCAGCAGCATGATATTTTTCTGATCCAGCACCAGTAGCAGATACATCTATATTTTATAGTTCATCAACTGTTTGGGTAAGTGAAGGTATGTTATTTGCTAATTTTTAATCAAACAATTTATTATATGTTGAAAATAAAAGAACTTGGAAAATTCCCTCACCATATTACATCATTTTTCACCTTTTCGTAAACATAACACATCTTCAGTTTGGTGGGGAAATATTCATAATCATTTCATTCCATTCATCACCTCACATATTGTCGACCAACATGACTCTTCGAAACTACACTTTGTTGCAATTGATTCAAATACAGTGATATATATTTTGGCATGATTCAAAAATATCAGAAATGTTTTCTTATGCATATTAATGACTTACCATTTCTAGTACATGACTTATCATTTTCAGTACATGTGTTAAAAAAAAGAAGAAGAAAGAAACATAAATGAATGTTTTTAACAAAAGAACCAACATTTGTTATATTCATGGTTGTTAACACAAGAACCAACCATAGAAAATATTAGTTGCAGTACATGTATTTTACATCCTGGAATGATACATTGTTAGAAACCATAATCATGCAAATCCAAAAGTTTTTAATCCATGCAACGTTGCAGGAGGACATGCAACAAGTTCAGTTGAGGGGTATGTTGGGTCTCGTAATTGTCATATTTTCATCATGTTTATCCTCACCATTCCTCACATTCGATCACCTAATTTAACCATTTACCATACCATCTTCATGGGTTCACCTCATTATTTTCCAGCTTATTTATTTTTAATATTATAAGAGAATTTATGATTAATTATTGGAAAATTAACATATTTCATTAATATCTCAAATGTAGATGAGCTTTGTAATGTGTGGGATTATTTGAAAGGATTTTTCAAAATATTCTGGAATATTTCCTCCGCCATTTCAAGAATTCAAAGGATAATTGTTCAAGCTTATTCCAAGGAGACGATCATGGAGATTCCAAGGAGAAGATCATGGAGATTTGGATAACACATCTCATCTAAGATTTGTGAGAGATGAGTGAGGATTTGAAGGGATCGTAACTTATGATTGTAGGGATATTGGTTGAGAGAAAAGTGGATTTGTAATTATGAGTTGCTTATATTGTTTTTAAAGAACTCATGTATAAAAGAGAGTGCTCTCTCTTCATTTTCATATGAAATGTAATGTAAAGAGATAAGGAATAGATATCTAGAAATAAAATTGATAGGGAGAATTAGAGTCTAGAATAAGTTTTGGTTTTGTAATATTTCATTATCATTAATATATGTTGACACAAAGTTATTCTTCACATGTTGTTTTTATCTTATAAGATTGCACATTTCTAGTTTTTGATATGATGTGGTGGTAATGCTGTTGGAATAGAATTGTTGAGGAAGGACGATCAGGGTCTCTTAAGTTAGGATCCTCTTCTCTCGCTTTCTACACATCACAAACTACTTCCCTTTAGTCTCTCTTCTTAAGGATAGTAATCTGGGAAATGATGACAAGGTTCTCCTAAGTTAGGGGTCTCTTCCGTTGTTTACTGTATTTCCAGTGCATGTGCTTCGTAAGTCTACAAAACTCTCATATTGATAATTTTTGTTAGGGAAATTATTTGACGACGATAGTTTCGCCCAACATTAGGACATTCAAAGGGAGCTCGGATTCAGTTACTGATGAGCCTTTCGTTCAAAATAAAAAATAAACATCCTTGGCTGCACTTAAAGGTTTGAAGAGATGGAAAGGCTACTAGACTTCATATGAGATTTCTGAGGTTCTTAATAAAAATTCTATTAGTTTTATGCCTCAAGGCTCTGATCCAATCTATGGATGAGCCCCTTACATATTGGATAAATATTGTGTGAGATATCCCTACATACATTGCAAGATATAATATTCCTTGAAAATTCTCATGTTGGCTCGATTGGCAGAGCACATCTAGTGCTATTCAGTTTCTCTGAAACCATTATTGAGATATAGCAGCAAGTTCTCCTTCAGTAAGTATCTTGTGATCACCATCATTATTGCAGAAAAAGATTATGAGAATCCATCATATGGTATAAAAAGTACATTGTTGGGCATGTTTGTGGAGATAGATCTCTTGAGGAAAAGGATTTCTACTCAAAGGAAGAGGATAATGATAATATGCTTGCATGTATTTCTAGATGAATCACCTTTTTAAGTTATCCTCTGAATTTTGCAGCAAGATTTTTGATGATCATTTAATGAGAAAATGCATGACTAGCTTACAGTCCATTTCTAAAAGGAATGACATACCTCATCTACCTAAGAGGGAGTTACTTGTTGAACTCTCCCAATATTATAACAAAGAACTTCTCTATGGAAGGGTACTGTCAAAGTCATGGCATGATTATGGATTCTCTTCAGCATGAAAGGAAATCAGGTCATATGAAATTTCTTTTGCAAAACAGGTACTGGGGCAGCTTCATGATATCACTTTCATGATAGAGAGAAGCTTAGGCTTGGGATCTCCCTGAATAAGAGGGAGTAAGGTTTGTTAAATAATTTCCGTAAATTGATAAGAACTGCTATGATCACTGCTGATGGTATGCCTTGTCATAAGAAACTCTTCAGTGAGTTATGCATCCCCATGTATACATCTATATGCCAACAAGATCCTAAGATGGAGATCAACCTTACAAAAGGTAGCCCTCCGCCCTCAGACAACAATATCAAGCCATCCCATTGAGATGGAGAGACATACCATAGATTGGACCTTCATCTAGTATTTTTCCTCTATCATAAGTTTCTTCCCTTTGTCCTCCGATAGTAAGAGATGCACATATTAAGAGGTTGACGGTCCGCAGACATGTAGTGCTTCCTCCACATCTTCAGCAAACATATCTAGTGGGTACTGAGGCACCTACAACCAAGAGGTCCAAAAGGCTTTTGGAATCAACCAAATAAAATCATTGTCTAAAATATGTTGAGGTGCATAAAACAAATTTTAACAACTAATAAGAGATTACATATGATTTTAGCAAGTATGGGAAAATAAATAATAAATATAACTCAAATACACTAAATAAATTACATGGATAATATATATATATATATATATATATAATCATGGGTCTGTTGACTGGCAAGTTTCTTCCAAGTCGCTATTCAAGTTTCACTGGTGGGCCAAAACGTGTCTAGAGTCTAATTCAGCCCACAAAATTCCATCTTTTCATGGTTGAATGCTATCTGTAACTCAACCATTTTGTAATGGTTCTATATAGTGGCTCTTGTTTTTGGAAGCCATCAGAATGCCTCTAACAGTAAAATTATATCTGCAAATGCAAAATATTCCTTTAATTTCTGATGAAGAATTTAACAACCCTCTCACATTATTAACATAATGTATATGTATCTCTCTCTCTCTCTTTGAAATATATATATATATATATATATATATAGAAAACCCTATAGTTTGAACTGGCCACCAAAAGGCATTGGAGAAAGTTCATTTAGCGATAGAGGAATCTACTCCAAACCCCCTGAGACCTCCCATATCTGAATCCTATATCAGGGATCCTAAATATTTATAATTCATGGAATCGATTGCAGCTCTCTAGCATGCCCCCATATATTCGGTTAGCTGTTTTGATAAAACTGCATCAACCTCAAGCATCCAATCCCCTTCTCATGGGATTATTAAGCATGGAAACTTTTGGGGGACATGTAACATCCAATCCAAAAGGAAGGAAAATAGAAAAGGGATAGAAGAGCATATTATGTATGGGAAAGGGTGTGGACACATTACCCTTATCAGAATTCCCCAGAAGTACCCTTCTATCGAAGAGTGGCAACACTTAACTAGGAGATTGATGATGGCCGCCAAGGTAAAAGAAAGCAAAAGGAATAAATTTCAAGCATCATGATTAATTATCAAATTCAACCCACAATCGCTACTTTCACGTCAAATAGATTGGGCATAAACACTTGATATGAAGCAATGGAAAAATGTACCCCATGTGCGTTGAGCTGAGAGGCATATTTGGGTAGTTGTCTAGAGAATTCTGAATGTCATCATTAGCACGACTGTCTGTGATGCAGATAAACAAAGAAAATTTCCTCTAGTTGTCCTTGGAAGTGAGGGGGTCACAAAAGGAACTTGGGTTTTTGTTGTGAAGAAGAAAATTTGAGAGTGCATTGGTGGGTTAAATTTCCCTCGCAATGCAACAAATAAAAAAGAAATTAAGAAACCAAAAAAATTGGAAAATAAATGGATACTCATATTCAATCACTACGAAGACATAGTTCCCCACTAAGATACCAAATTATCATTTACAATATTGATGATTCCTTAGGATTCTATCATAATACCTAGAAGTAATAGCACAAGTTATGTATGGTAAAGGGTGTGGGCACATTACCCTTATCAGAATTCCCCAGTAGTACGCTTCTACTGAAGAGTGGCAACACTTAAATAGGATATTGATGATGGCTACCAAGGTAAAAGAAAGCAGAAGGCATAACTTCCAAGCATCATGATTCATTATCTAATTCAACACACAATCCCTACTTTCATGTACAATACAATGGGCATAAACACTTGATATGAAGAAAAGGAAAAATGTACCCCATGTGCGTTGAGCTAAGAGGCATCTTTGGGCAGCTATCTGGAGAATTATGAATGTCATCATCCACACCACTGTTTGTGATGCAGATCATCAAAGAAAATCTCATATAGTTGTCCTTGGAAGTGAGGGGGTAACAAAAGGAACTTGGGTTTTTCTTGTGAAGAAGAAAATTTGAAAGTGCATTGGCTGGTTAAGTTTCCCTCACAATGTAATAAATAAAAAGAAAATAAGAAACTAAAAAAATTGGTAAATGAATGGGAGTTTGTCAGATTTCATCAGAGGATATCCAGTTTAAATAGACATTTGACAGACCGATTCATAGATATTGAGTTTTCCAAAATTCAAACAACAATGAATACAAGGAATGGGACTACTATATATCTACCCACTCCAAAATTATTTTTTGGTGAATCTTACACAAACTCAACTCTAATAATTTGGTTTCCTAGAAATGTAATAGCCAAGTTTTTCCATCTTGAAGAGGAAACTTGTGCCCTACTTAGTTTTGAATGCTGGGTGCACATGCAAGTATTCAAGTGTGTTGCAAGTAGAAGGATCCAGTTGTGGAAGGAAAGGCTTCTTCCCTGATAGCAGATCTATTTGTGAGCGTAACTTGACATGAAAAACTCTCTTTGGTGATAAGCACAACTTGAACCTATTCTTATATGGTAGTAGATACCAAGGCTTTTATGACCACTAGCTTTTGTCTGTTGCAGGCAAGGTTTATGGAGTCCAACCTCTTGCAAACTGGATGCTCTTGATGCTGCTCTTATGTTTGGAAAGCGCAATGCAGCTCTTTGCATTTTCTAGAAGAAGGTTGTTTTGTCCCCTACACCGCTGCATGAAAAGGGAAGCAATGTTATCCATCTAGGTTAGCATGGGAACAACCCTTCCAATGAATGTTTTGGGTGAGTATGGGATTGGTGTATCCATGGGATCAGTTTTGGCAATAGTGATTACAATAGCCAGAGTTTTTAGATTATGGAAGTTTACCTCCAATTTAATTGACCCAATTTCGACAAAGCCAGTAAGAAGTCTAATTTGGCCATTATGAAGTTAATCTAATATGTGCTCCATGTGTCATGATAGGGATGCCTTTCTCAGCCAGCTTCCAATATTTCTTGTGGAAACATTTTTGGTCTGTACATGTATTCTTTTCATGATTTATATTCATGGGTAGTTGTGGCATAATTTATTTGTGATTTATTTCTTGGCATTATCCGAACTGTTTCCTCAACGATATTATGCTTGAATTTTTTTTTCTTTGTATATTTCCCAACTTTAGCAACTTGCTAATGGGGTCGTTAATACATTAATCAGTTCACTAAATATTTAAGCCTTCCACTAGTGATCAGGAGCTCAGGACCAAGTGTCGTAAAATGGTCAAAAATGAAAGTTCTCAGAACTGGTTTGAACCTAGACGACCGGATAGAGCTCGTCTTCCTGATTCCGTCGCCGCGAACGGTTCGAAAAATGGTCTCCGTATGCAAAAGTTATTCAAGTTCAAAGTTTTGTCAATTTCAATTAAAAAAGGGCAAATTGGACTTTGGAAAATTTTTATTAAAAAAAGAATATTCCACAGAATATTCTGGGAATATTCCGTGGAATATTCCGCAGAATATTCTGGGGAATATTCCCGTATCGGCCAATCATATGGCGCCACGTGGCTAGCCCGGAGGCCGCCACGTGGGCCCCAAGTCCGAATTTGAAATGGCGCGTTTTCAAAAATTTTATTATGGCGCGGATGGGATTTGAACGCATGACAACATGCATATTAACCACGCGTTTTTACCGTTGAACCACGGGTCCGTTTGTTACTATATGGGCGGCGAAATTAATATTTATTGCGCGTATTTGTTTTGGGCGGGGCCCGAAGGGGGCCAGCCCCGAAGGGCCAACCCCCTTCCCAAATGACCTCCGGCGGAACCTTCGTCCAAGTCCATCGGCGCGCTATCAGTTCGGCGGGTTTAATACTTTGGGTTATGTTATATGTTATGGGTTTTGTAATATAAACGTTTTGTTTTTAATTTCAAACGTTTAAAACCGTTACACATAACCGCCCACTTGTGAACGGATAACCACGACATTTATTGCCAATGTTAACTGCGGATTTTTATGGCGGTTCCGCCCAATTTTGGCGCCACCTCCCCATGTGGCGGCCTTATCTGCAGTTTCTCCACATTTAGTGGAGGATTTCTAGTTCAAACTGGCAGTTTACTAAAAGAGCCATAACTTTGGCTAGGGGAAGTCTTTGGAGACGAAATTTTTTTTTTTTTTGGGTGTAGAGAGCATTCTGGAGCTGTTGGAGGGGTCTGCAGAGCCATCAAGGCATTTTATCTGCGAATTTTACAGCGCTTTTGACAGTGACTCCATCAGAGCTAAGGGGAAAGATTGCTGCATTGGGCTACCTTCCTCCAATGGAGGTGAATTTGTAGTCTATTTCTACTGATTTGGATATTCTGAGTCTGTTTTAGCAGTCTATTTTCTCATTAGAGGAGTTTATACGGATGTAATCTCATTTGCACCATTTAATCAAAAGAGGACTGAGCCTAATTAGAGGCTTTTGGACCAGCGGAGGTAGCCCAAGAGAGGGGTGAACCGCTTAAACAAATATCTGTTGTTCATGTGTGTATTATGGCTGTTTATTTCCAGATTTTGATAGTTTAAACAGTAAAATTTCATGAGCATGCTTTTCCAAAACAAGTTTATACAGGAATTAAAACTTGTTGTTTTAACTTCAAACCTCTTCACACAAATTGCAGAACATATGCTCTTGCTTATTCACACTTAAAACAGATCAATGAACACTTTGAATTCAAAAACAAAAGACTTTCATTGATTTTGATATTTGTGTTTACATATTATTTCCTTAGACAGAGTCTGTAGAGGGCCAGGTAGCCTCTGGAACTCATCCTCTCTTTAGAGGTGACATGTCCAGTGAATGCCCCTACAGTCCATCTCTATATGGGAAATAGTTTATTCTCACATTATCAAGAGGTCACTTGGAGTTTATTCTCTGTATGGGAAATTTAAAATTATGAGTATTTGCACTCATTTTCTTAAATGAAAATGGATACCTTGCACCCTTAAACAAGTACATTCCATTTTCAGATCAACTAGGCTTCTATTCTCACTATCATGCACTGTTACCATAATTTCCTGTTTGAAAACATGAAAATGTAATTTATTGTGTTTTTGGGGTTTTCACCTTTTGTCGATGTTTCCAAAATTTTCCACTAGTAGAGAGCATTGACAATTTGGTCAAACAAGGTTGGTGATAATAGTGTTTTATTCCCCTACTAGTAGGGAACCTTGAAAGATTGGTCAAGCAAGGGTTCCCCTCAAAGTGCGGTATGTTCACCCCGGTGAAACAACGGGGCCATAATGACCTTTGAGTCTGGCAAGACATGGCATTTTCCATTACAATGATGAACAATATCCCACCCGTTGATATGTGTTGGGTGCTTGACACTTCTAGTATTCATGAAGAATCTCTAATAGTTTCCTTTTTCCCCTGATTCCATTGGCAATCCAACTTAGATATTATATTTGTTTTACTAAAGGTGCTTATTGTCACGGATACCTGAAAGCTCTTTTACTATTTCCATTTTGAAATTGTGCTCCTATCTTGGCCAACTTTGTTATGTTTATATTCTAATTTTCGTGATATGATAAGCTCATTTCTTTAAAAAAAAATAAAACTAATATGCAGAGCAGTTTTTTTATATAGGATATATCCTAATGACGTGAAAAAATATCCAAATTATTTTATAACTGAAATGAATTCGTTGCAATCCAAGCAATTTTCTGTAACCAGCACAAATTTCGCGAAAGATACCACACAAACCAAGAAATTCATAAATTACAGAACAAGAAGCATGGAGAGAGAAAATATCACACTTTTGAAGAGAAAACATACAAATATTAAACAAAAAAGATGAATTGAATGGGGAAAAAACCAGTGCTCAAACCTCCGAAACTGTGGAAAAGATTAAATAAATAAGATTGCTAAATGTAAGTGAAAATATTGAAAACATAGCTATTTACATACCTGTATGATTGGCAATAACAACAGCTTCGAACAACCCTATAAAACTGTTCTCTCCCACCTTCTCCTCCAACTTCGATGTGGGCTTGTGCTACACACTCCATTTTTCCCTCCTCTTTTTTGGCTTATCTGTGATATCACTTTTGGTTCTTTTTAGCGCATAGGAAAATAATCAAAACCCTTGAAACCATTGATTAGCACATATGAAATAACCCTTGAAACCTAAAGGTGTAATGAATATAAAATATATTTCTTAACCCAAAGATGTTCTACATATAGGATAAATAGATATTTCTTAACCCAAAGGTGAAAGAATTATTCTTATATATAACTTTACATTTGCATACTAAGATCACAACCCATGGGTGCAAGAATGCTTCTCATATATAACTTTACATCTGCATGCTAAGATCACCACCCACTACTTACATTTGAAGTCCAGGATTCCATTGTTATTCATGAGTTTAATTGTTTCTTTGATGGTTGAAATAACATCGTCTGTTATATAGTAACATTTTCATACTAAGATCACCAGGCACTACTTACATTCCACTTCCATGATTCCATTTTTATTCATGAGTTTGATTGTTTCTTTGATGGTTGAAATAAAATCGTGTGTTATAAATATGTTATGGAAATGATAAATTTCTTGGACTCATTCTTAAACCTAAATACAACTCAAGACATACGTTATGTTTCAAAGTTTCATCATTGCCCCTTGGCATGTTATATTTCAAAGTTTCGTCATTGCTACTTTTTATGATCACATAATACACTTCGAATAAAAAGAAAATTCTTACATTTGGCATCATACAATTATATTATAATGGTTCTTGAACGCTGAAGTGGTTGCATTATATCAAGAAATTGTATTGGAAGTTCCGAGTATTGTTATTTCTTGAGTTAGTCTAAAGCTTTATAGTGTTATATTTTATATCGTAAACATTCATATCATGGTATTTTAATGTTTATTATTGGATTGATGCAAATTTTGACATTATAATCTTGTTAACTAGAATTATGGGTGAATTTTAGAGTTTTATCCATGATATATTTGTTAACCAAGGCACATAATTAGGAAATATGCAAATTCAAATACCAAAAATATAAGAGAAGCGAGAGAAGTTAGATATCAATCGTGAAATGATTTCCTATCAAAGAACTTATCAATGAAAAGAGAAGCTAATGTGTGCTTCACTATTGGTTTTGGAATGTTTATTCATTCCAAAAAATCCACCATAAAACAACCTTGGCATAGTAAGCATGTTCCACATTATACTACAAAGTGAAACATTTTTTATTTTTTATAGACTACATGTGTTTGACACGCAAGGGAGGGACGCCATGTGACAACTTCCCTTCTGCACTCTGAATCTGTGTTACTCAAAAAATAAAATCATGTGGCCTCATGATCCTGGCTTCATATCTGGATTTATTGGTGTGAGCATTGACGTTGCTATCCACCAAATTTTCCATCATGTTAGAAGTGCACTTTGTGTTGAGAATTTGGAGGGTTGTAGGTTAATACAAATTCTCTTCTTGATAATTACTTGTGAGCTTAACTGAGTTATTTATGTCTTCTCTTCTTTAGCTTATTTAATATTTCATCAAGTCAATTATCAAAATACAGGACACACAAATTAGGCTCCTAGAGCCAGGGAAAAACCTCTCCCTCTTGGAGAGGAAAAAACCGCAAGAAATTCTTCTTATAGATATTCAAATGACAAGTACCATTCCAGACTTAGACCCTTGACCAATGGATGCTTCCAAAACGTTGATCATTCTTATGAACTGTGAATAGGAAGGTAAATCATAGATTTACCTTCCTCCTTCCTCCATACTATAATAGATCAAACTTCTTATTGCAGCACAACCTAGTCCTTCACAAATCATGATATATGAATGCTTCTAGTCACATTCATTACAACACATAGAAAACAGATCTTATTCCACCATTTAAATATCAGTTTGACTATAATTCATTTGAACGTAACCCCTTCATATTATTCAACATTTTTAATTTCAGGATGTTCCACGAAAATAGATCCGCATCTCGCATTTAACCCAGACTTGATCATGTGGTAGTTAACACAGTGATGTCTGCAATTATTCCAGACTAGTTTCATATATCCGAAATTTATTTCAGAATTTGACTGCAGCATCCATCTATTAATCTGTATTGCTTGAGAGATGATCTTCCTGAAATACGCATCACAGATATGTCTGCATTTTTCTTCAGAGCAATACGAATCCTAACTTAAATACGCACTGTGTCTTGTTTTAAATTTGTACTGTGAAATCTGCATTCACTACAAGAATAATTGCATTCTATTTCAGAGCAATTCACATTATAATTTTTTTCCATCACATCACATATGTATCCGCATTATAATTTGTGTGATCTGTACTTAATTTCAAATTAATCCACACTTCCTTTTTGTTGTATGACTTCAGAGAGATCTGCATTATTTCTTGATCAACTGAACCGCAGTCTCTTCATATATATATAGCAATTTTTTCTATTTGAAGGCTGACCATACATCTTGTATGAGATCTGACTTCACAATTGAGAATATAGGCCGACTTGTAGTCCATTTATCCCACCGTTTATAAAGGTATCTTGAGCATCTTCCAGAAGACATTTCTTCAAGGTATCATGACCAGGTTTTGGAGCATATAACTAGACCCTTTATCCATATGACTAGAAGGAAATCTTAGTAGACATCAAGATGAAGTCTACTAACCTGTAAAATCTTGCTCATGAAAACCATGCAGCAAGTACAACAAAAAAAAATACATTTTATTATCTTTGTCTTCTTCTTTACATAAATACATAATTACATAGTCATTATGAAGACTGGCCTAGTTACACTTTTCAACACTCCCTCTTAACTAGGGAGGCATTCATATAGGTACATGGTAACTTTCAAACTGAAGAATCTCATAAGAAGAATCAGATTGGTAATCACATCCGTATAGAATCATATCAACCAGAAATGTCCTAGTGCAAGGCCTTGACTAACAACCCCATCTCTCAATGAGGTAATCGGCTACAATTCCGATGAGACACATGACTTATAAACACCATCGTCATTGTCCGTCGAAGGTACATACTCCACCTAGGTGTTCCCAAAGTATGACCTTATTAGACTATTCTTCTCTTGGGTAGCTAGCCCTCAAAGAATATCGGTCCCCAACTACTCTTATCATGAATTCCTTAATACATTCTCAAAGAGTATCGAATGCTAGATGATTACCCAATCCTCCATTCTATCTTCCCAAGTGAAGACCAGAATGATGTGTCTATCTCTCCCTCTCAACCAAGGAGGATCTATTCCACAAGGGAATGTACTCTTTCCTATACAAGGAATGTACCTAAGCTCATTCTTAAGAATTACCAAGTTTCTTCCAAGTAAGAAACTTACCATCATTCTCCATCTTAACCAGGGACCTCCAACAACAATGGTGAGACACCCATCTGCTCATGAAGAATTTCTGTACTCAATGTCAAGGATTTCGATATTGAGGAATCTTCAAATTTTAGCTTCATAGGGCACAGATCATCCATCACTTTCATTCTGAGTCATGTCAGCTGTCAGAAAGTGATTCATCATACTTCCTTATCTGTTCCACTAGTTATGCCATGCTTCTTTCCTTCGAATCATATCCTAGGATCATACATCCTTTCTCATGATTAGCAGCCCTGCACAAATTCATCCAGATAAACATATACATATCAAATTTTTGAAACGAAAGTTACCTCAATGATGATCTTTCACCATGACATCTTCATGTAGGTATCGGCATCCTTCATACAGATTGACACATCTCCTAATGATATGTTTTTCCAAGGGTCTTCTTCTTTACCGGATTTTCATTAGAGTCTATATATATCTTTCCAAGAGATCTCCTAGTCACATCTTTTTGGCCTCCAGATGATAACTGCCTTTTTACATGGTTGCATTTCATGATCTCTTCCTCTCTGCACATTCTTGATTCCCACGAACATAAAACTTTTCTAGTTTCTTGTTCATATACAACCACCTCATATTCCATGAGGACATATTATGTTGATTTCATATGTTTTTGCATTGAGAGATACTTATAAGTACAAAAGTCCATTACCTGCAACCATTACTTCACAACATCTAATTTCAGCATATAAATATATACATACCTCATATATTTTTCTCTTGAGACATCCTGTAGTAATTTATCAAGAATGAATAGCTTCATTCCCTTTGCTTGCTTAATCAATATGTCATCACATCCTAGAAATATGTTTCCATGATGACCCTTGCTCTTGATGATTACTTTCCATTAGTAATGTTTTTCACAGAGGTTTTCCTTGAGCTCATTCACCAGGAGCTCCTACCATGCTTCGATTATGATGTTACATTGCCTCCCATAATACAATCAACATAAATCACAAAAAGGAGAAGATGATCTCAATCGTAGTGGAGATCCCTTGATTATTCTTTCCTAGATTTCTGTGCATCAGGTTCTTTTTTAGATACATGGGCTTCTTCCCTATTTCTCTTGTCCTTTTTAAAATTAGGACAATCCATTTTATAATTTCCAAGTTCATCACATACAAAGCATTGTGCTTTTTCCATATTATTATGAGGACCAAACGTATCGAATCTTCCTTTCTTCCTTGACATGGTTGCAAATGCTTGATTCCCTTCACTTGATCCTATAACACCATTGGCTTTCAATATTGTTTCCTCTATTTTTCATGGAGACCCTAAATCATGGAGTGATATGATTTCTATCTTCCCATATAATTTTGAAGTGAAATTTTCCCCATTTTTCTCATAGAGCTTTTAGCACCACTGTAGTCTTCTCCTAGTTCCTACAGTTGATCATAGAGATTGCTTCTCCTACAGTACTCACGGAGAATAGCTCCACTAATTTATTTTGTACTCCTTTTGATGATTTTATCTTTTGCACATCAGATATGATAAAGTATTTTATGGATTCTATAAGAATCCTTTGGACTCTTATATCTCCCTTCATGAATTTGGCATGAATTGATTTCCCTTGTCTTCTATGGAAACCCCAAACAGTTTGTTTATTTCTTTTTAATGGAGACATTTTAATAGATTCATATAAAGTCATAGATATACTTACTTGAATAGATGATTTTCTTCTTCTATTAGCTTGATTACCTTGAAGATGGTTGAATCTTCCTTTGAATGGTGATTGATGAGGATATTCTACTACTTCCTTGAAAGATCAAGGATGATAGGTAACTTTCCTTGAAGCTTTTGATGACAATACTTTGAGATAGCAATGATATG
Source organism: Pinus albicaulis (assembly GCA_034641835.2). Classification (NCBI taxonomy): domain Eukaryota; kingdom Viridiplantae; phylum Streptophyta; class Pinopsida; order Pinales; family Pinaceae; genus Pinus; species Pinus albicaulis. The sequence continues at coordinate 227,127 of MU968426.1, read as the reverse complement.
ATATCACATTTAAGATGGTTCCATAATGCTGCCTTATTTCTTTCATTATGGAAGAATGACCTTTCTCCTAATCAAATCCTTGCTTTGATACCCTCCATGAAATATGATCCTTGAGTGTCTCTATGCCCTTTCTAGCACCTTAGCTCTGATACCATGTTGAGAATTTGGAGGGCTGTAGGTTAATACAAATTCTCTTATTGATAATTACTTGTGAGATTACTTGAGTTATTTATGTCTTCTCTTCTTTAGCTTATTTAATCTTTCATCAAGTCAATTATCAAAATACATGAGACACACAAATTAGGCCCCTAGAGCCAGGGAAAAACCTCTCCCTCTTGGAGAGGAAAAACCCACAAGAAATTCTTCTTATAGATCTTCAAATGATAAGTACCATGTCCAGACTTAGACACTTGACCAATGGATGCTTCCAAAATGTTGATCCTTCTTATGAACTGTGAGTAGGAAGGTAAATCATAGATTTACCTTCCACCTTTCTCCATACTATAATAGATCTCAAACTTCTTATTGCAGCATGACCTAGCCCTTCACACATCATGATATATGAATGCTTCTAGTCACATTCATTGCAACACATAGAAAATAGATCTTATTCCACCATTTAAATATCAGTTTAACCATAATTCATTTGAACTTATCCCCTTCATATTATTCAACATTTCACTTCAGGATGTTCCACGAAAACAGATTTGCATCTCACATTTAACCCAAACTTGATCATGCAGTAGTTAACACAGTGATGTCCACAATTCTTCCATACATGTTTCATATATCCGAACTTTATTTCAAACTTTCATTGCAGCATCCATCTATTAATCTATATTGCTTCAGAGATGATCTTCCTGAAATACGCATCACAGATATGTCCGCATTTTTTCTTCAGAGCGATAGGCATCTTACCTTAAATACACATTGTGTCTTCTTTTAAATTCATACTGTGAAATCCACATTCACTACAGGAATAATCGCATTATGTTTCATAGCAATTTGCATTATAATTTGTGTCCATCACATCACAAATGTATCCTCATTATAATTTGTGTTATCTGTACTTAATTTCAAATTAATCTGCACTTCCTTTTTGCTGTATGACTTCAAAGAGATCCACATTATTTCTTTATCAACTGAACCACAGTCTCTTCATATATATATAGCAAATTTTTCTGTTTGAAGGCCGACCATACATTTTGTATGAGATCTGACTTCACCATTGAGAATATAGGCCGACTTGTTGTCCATTTATCCCAGCGTTTATAAAGATATCTTGAGCATCTTCCAGAAGACATTTCTTCAAGGTATCATGAGCAGGTTTTAGAGCATATAACTAGACCCTTTATCCATATGACTAGAAAAAAATCTTAGTAGACATCAAGAAGAAGTCTACTAACCTATAAAATCTTTCTCATGAGAACCATGAAGCAAGTACAACAACAAAAAATAAATTTTATTATCTTTGTCTTCTTCTTTACATAAATACATAATTACATAGTCATTATGAAGATCGACCTAGTTACACTTTTCAACACTTTGCTGCAAGGAGGGGTTGAATTCTCTGAGAGATATGGTAATGGGAATTGAGCCTATTATGTACCAGATTAAGAAGTATTGCTGGGAATTGAATAGGTTGAGAGGAATTCCCATTTCAGCTCAAATTGATAGTAATATGAAAGGGTCAGTTGTCAATGATTGGCTAAAAAGGTTGGAAAAAATCTCTAAAAAGCATCAACAATGATGCAGGAGTGCATGATACCTAATCATGACTTCATTTATCGCTATTAAACTAGTAGAAGAATCACTCGCCTAAATAGAAAAATCACCCAGCATATTGAATTGGTTAATTTTATGGGTTGGGAAAGCGTCCTACAGGGACTTGGGAAAACATCCTAGAGTCATTGAGGGTGAGAATCGTAGGCATGTGAGAAGAAATTACAAGAGAGAAATCATATGTGGTGTAACAGCGAGATGAGGTGTAGCATTCAGCTCCAGTGTCGGTGTTGTAGGAATCCTTAGAAGGGGGATTACTTCCTTGTAGAGGCATGCCCTACTTGCAAGTTCCCGTTCCAGAGCTGTCGATAGTTCCATAATAGATGTGAGTGCTCATGTTTGGATTGTATGTGCATTTCTCAATGATGGATATTAACTAGCCTTGGCAGTCTCATTCTGTGTTTCTCAATTGTTCCTACACCCTTTCTGGAATGTGATCAGAGTGATGAAGAGCACTAATACGTAGTAGGAGACAATCACCAAATTCTCGCTGCAATTGCTCAACAAATCATTGTTAATGTTATTTACAGATGCCATGGATTGTAACTTCAACAAAAACTCAATATTAGGGATATAATTTGCTATGGATGACTATATGGGATCGATGCGAAACTATTTCACCATTTTTATATATTTTTGTGCAATCTATATCCATCCTCCAAGTGTTCCACATCACCTTTGGTCATGACGAAAAATATGGGCTCGCGGTTTCGTTTCAGACCCTTATTTTTAAGCTTGCTCTTAATTTCAGAACAAAATATCATGTAAATACGTTGAATGATTATACAAAAATCTAATGCGAGAAATCTATTGAGAAAAGCAGTGGTTATGAAAATTTACTATTTTTTGGACTGCGGTGAAGGCTTGTCCTGGGAATCCTGATCTTCAGGAGCCTGTGGCATGGACGCCCCATTTTGCACCGCTTGTGGATGCCACAGTCGCAAGGCCACTTGGCTATTGATATTTGATTGCTTCTATAAAAGAAGAAGACATGGAAGAGACTAGGGTTGTGGGTACATTAGGGGTATCGGAAAGATGACCTGATCTGAGTCTAGCTCCGACTTCGACTTCTACTCGTTACTCTGTTTTTATTGGAGATGAGAGTTGAATGGGGTTGCTACTGTGGTTTGAGCTAGATACCTTTAGTAATCTGCAACATCCATTTGCAGCCTGATTTGTAAGCACTCTGTTAAGCTCATGTAAGGGGAATCAAACCAGACATCTATTTCCAAATTTAGTGAGGCCAACGTAATATTATGGGCATACTCATTTTCCTATCTGATCGTTCCACGCCACTCCATAATTTGGAAGAGGACTCAAAGAACCTACCATGGCTCAACGACTCAAGGCCCTTGATGAAGAAGCTAGACCCTTTCCACTTGGAAATTTTTTAATTGCTACAAAAACGAAAATAGGGCTTTAGGATTGGCTTGGGAAAACAATGTTTTACCAACAAATTTCATATAATAACAGCTTCAGTGTAATCATCGTTGTAATTTAATGGAAATAGTAATTTGATGTATTTGGAATCTTTTTTGCTACTTAAGTATTTATTATAAATTTGTTTAATTTTGGATTTACTAAAAAATCGAGACCTATTAAATACATCAAATACATTATAAATACAGATATTTAATTTAAGATCATTTATCAACCACACTGAAAACGGGAAAGTTGAAGCTAACATTGTTCAGAGGCCGAAGGTTTCTTGCCTCGTTGTAGACTTTGCCTATTATAATACAGTCTTTACACAACTTTGGCTCTCATACCATTTACATATTACAGACTTTGCTAAGAGGTGCGGATCGACCTTAATAAAGTCTCTGAAAAACCCAATACTCCCTAGGAGTCCCGCCACTTTAGGTTCACATATGCATCAAAATTCACATGTGTAGGCTTGTCGCACTCGGCCTAAAGGCATAATGACACAAAGATTTCGAGTGAGAGGGAGAGCTCGGAATAAAAACACAGACTCGAATGCCCAAATGGCGATACATTTTCCTTATTTATTGGATTTCAATAGAGCTTCAAGCATATTCTTGAAATATGACATGTTTGCATATATTGTACAAATTATAGATTTCAAATCTAAACTTTTCCTTAGATTCTCTGAAATGTGGGTCAAATCCCACCAAAATTCGGAGAAGTGCTCTATGTTTCATATATTCGTCCAGAAATCTCACCTAATATTTTACGTTAGAGGTCAGACCCCTCCACTTAGTCATTTAAATTTTCCTGAAAATCTCTCCTAAGATTTACTCAATGGAGATTTTATTGGAATCCCATGGCACTGGTCACACTCACTGTCAGGGGATTAGACATGAAATACAGCCCACCATGCTTTCTTACTCTACTATAAGCCACAAGAAAAACAACTGAATTCTTGGTTGAATGATACGTAGAGCAATGAGGATTATTCATTGGCAGTCTCTGGGGAAGAAATTGAATTTGGATCTAGATCGAGAGATGGGTCAAGCAAGGGTGGGGCAGTGAAAAATTCATATTATCACCTTCCATACAAAATAAAAAGAAAAATAAAACAAAAACGAAAACAACCCAACCAAAAAAACCCGATATATTTTATCTTTGGTATTTTCTCTTATTCACATGCATGAGGGATAGTAATTTCTTATAGCTTTTGCGCATTAAAAAAATATGATTGTCATTGTTGGAATATATGGAAGGTCAAGTGGCGAATCTATATTGGCTTGTAATGTTATTTCTTGTGTTTGTTATTGTTTGGAAGGAATTTTGTTAGTATCATTGATATTTAACCAAATTAATAATTGGCATGATAAAACCCATGTATAAATATATTATAATAAGGAAAAGTTACCAATTCTTGACTATTTGAGCATTGTTATTTCATGTATGCATCTTATTTGTTTTTTTAGTTCTCCAGCCATGGTAGTGTAAGCACCAATGCTTTGAGGTGACCTAGAATGGATTGACTGATATTGAATAACTAAGGGAATAAGGTGCAATGGAGGAAGCACGTGTATTAAAGAGGGAAAAATAGGATTTTAATCAAAATGCAATAATTAAGAAGTGGTGGTTAAATAGAATGAAGGGGATTCATCACAATACTTTTGTAATGAAAATGGGTATTAGTGAGGATGGAAACATAGAGGCACAAGTAAAAGAGTTCAAAAGGTTTCAAAGGTGTCAAGATAATACCAAAAAAATTTCAAATAAGGGTATTTAATAATTGGAAAGAGCTTGAAGAGAAGAATAGGTGGGGATAATATGCTAGAAATTTGGAAGAGAAAAAATAAGTGATGGCATAAGGAGGTGAGCACATTCACTTAGATGGATCATGATTGTCTATTTAGAGGAAGCCTTGGTTTGTAAGGTATTGATTATCCTATGGAGAGAGATATCATCACAAAGAAAGAAGAGGAAGAGACACTTAATAATGTGTTCTAATTTTTGGAGCTAGAGGAAGGTCAAGTAGTATACATGATATATCCTAAGAAAAGTGGATCCAATCCATACAAACCACCCTATGAATTTTAAAAGCCTAGATGTAATCCCAACTTTTTATTCTACTTTTGACTTGAAAGCACCTTTTCTTAGTAGTTTTGGATATAGTGGTAGTGGAAAAAAAATGAAGGTGGGAATACAAGTAGAAGTGGCATATGTTATGTTTGAATTTTAGCTCAAGTGGGGGAGTAGGTTTAATTATTCAAACATGTACATAAGGTTTTATCTTGGTGAACAACCAAATGAACGATATGGTTATAGTAGTTTCAAGAAATTTATGAAGGGTGATGGTGATGAAAAGCCACATCGATTCTTACGTGGATTCATTTGTAGGGTGAAAAGGATTTTAGTGATAGTTTCTAAGTTGATAAAGTTCCTAACAACATTTTGGGGGAAGCTTCTCTAATGGTGCATGAAGCTTATATATATTCATCCCTAGGGTGTATCTAAGGCCTTAGACGAATTAAAGGTGATATTTATATCTAAGTTATAGAGGCTAAACATTGAACAACAAAAAATCACTAAGTTGAAGGATATTAAGAAAATGGTTGGAGAAATTTCTCACGAGTATGATGAAAAATTACAAAACTTGATCAACAAAATCTCCTATACTCTCCATGAAACTCAACACAAAGAATGATCCATTCAAAGTTTGTTGCTCTTTAATAGTGTGCCATTAATGTAATAGTTGTGGGTGACATAGAGGGATGCCTTATCTTAGGCCATGAGGATAGAATCTTGTAGGGTGAACATCCATTTTACTAAAAAAATTCATGCTTGGTATGATGTAAGAGAGAATTATGTAAGGAGTTCCTTCTAGGTAAAGGACACTGGTATTACTATTTTTAAAGGGGGTGGCCTACAAAGATACATTGGTTGCTATTAATGCAAGAGCATAATATCAACAGTTTATTTCAAAATTTGTATTTTTCATCTAGAAGGTCTTAGACATTTATAAAAGAGGAAGTTGGTTTCCTTGTTTCCCTATAATTTTATATAATTTCTAATTTCATATTTGGGATAAGAAATTTTAGTAATTTTAGGTATAATTTAAGATTTTGTTTGATTTTTAATGCCTCCTATTCATTAGAAAAGTTGAGTCTTATGATTAGGATTAGTTGTGGCATCCTATTCATTTTTCAAACTCCAATACACCAAGGCAAATACATGGAGGATACTTTGGGGAAATGTGATTGCCCATAAAATGTAGATCAGTTTTGGGGACCTTGTAGCTCTTTTCCTTTGATCCTACTAGTTCTTAGAGGTTGTATTTGGAGCGGTTAGCAGGAAAAAACATAATATGCCCAAGAATATTAGTGTTAGAACACCTATGGTTTTGGAGAAAGGATAAGGGGTTCTAAAAATTAAGGTGTTTAAGGGTTTAGGAACAGGGGGTTAAGGGTAAAGGGTTAGGGCTTATGGGATTTAGGGGTTAGGGGGTTGAGCTATAGGGGGTTTAAGGGTTAGAGGTTAATGGCTTAGTGGTTAACGGATTTAGGGGTTAACAATTAACCATCAAGGGCTTACATGTTAGGGGATTTAGGGGTTAAGTGCCTAAGGTTTATGGTATTTAGGTGTCAGCGGGTTAAGTGATTAGGGGCTAATGAGTTTAGGGGTTAGGGGTTATGGGTTAAGGGTCAAGTTTTAAGAGGATATGGGATTAGGGTTTATGGGGTTCAAGGATTCTAAGTTAGGGGTTAGGGGTTAAGGGGTTAGTGGCTTTTGGTTTAAGGGATAAAGGGGTTAATTTGTTATGATTTATGAGTGTAGGGGTTAAGGGATTATGGCTTTGGGGTTAAAGGGATAGGGACTTTAGTGGTTATGGGTTAAGTGTGTATGGGTTGTGATAATGCGACCCCTAATCCCCTTGTCACAATTCTTGGGGGTTCTCGTATCAATTTCTCTCGTTGCCTTACCTATAGGTCCCCTAGCCCCTATGTCATATGGCCCTAAGGCTCCTTCTCATTCTATAATGTTAGGATTATAGATCTCAGTAAACCATGCTCAAACTTCCACTTCTACCCATCCATGCTACCCTCATGTCCCCTTGCCCTGTTCAATACACCAAAAGATCCCCCTCCCCCAAAATTCATGATAATTGAACATTTGGAGGCGATCATTTAACAAAATCTTCACAACTACTCCATTTATAATGGTTTCTTGGAGCTATTAGATGTCATTTCATTGAGCTACAATGATGGGTGAGAATTATGCATAGCTCACTAAAGTTTTATCAATAGGTTATTATTTTATTGGCTATATAATTTGACTCTTTTTATTTGTAACTTAGCGAAATGGAAAAAAATGTTGAGACAATATCCATTCTTCTTCTTTCACTGGGCCATGTAAAATAAATGAAGTAAATAGTCTCAACCCCTTGGAGAAGGAGAGTTTATAACAATAATTAGCATGAACAAACAAAGAATCCAATGAGTTAAGATTAGATGGGTCTCCCTTTGTAAACAAGCATACATAAGCTGGCTAGAGTTAGTATGAATATTTACTAGAAGTTGAGTAGTCTTCACATCACCAACCACATCCAATATAAAGGTACCAATCCCTACAATAAAAATGATGTCTCCAAATAAGGTGTAGTTAATACCAATAATATCATCTTATGAATCTATTAAAATATGATTTGGAAAGTACGTTTCCATACATGTGTGAAAAAAACAATCCATTTGGTTAGCAAAAGGAAGTCTATTTGAAGACCTCAAGAAACCCCCTTGAAGGAGACAGAAGGGTTTGAAACCATAAAATACAAGTTGATTTATGAACCTTATTTCTGATGTGCTATGTGCATGTGTTTGTTCACTTGGTTTGACATGTGATAGACAATATATGAAGCCTTTTTTTCCACGTATCTTCTTCATTGGATATCATGTTGCTAAGAATGAAGTGTCTAGATTAGAGTTAAAGTTGCTATTTTAGTTTGTTGTCTTTTTTTGTCTTTTAGAGTACAAATATTTCTGGTCTATTGTGCTAAGGTAGTTTGGCTTTCAAATATTCAAGGAATATGTGAGCTAATATAAGACCATATTGTAATCTTTGAAATAACATGATGAACTATTTCGCACAATTTATGGTGTTGGATTGATTGAGATGTTTATTTTTGGATGGATGGATGTACATCTATTTAGCCAATAGACAAAACTCATTAAGCATTGTTGCATGTATCTTATTGACATTTTGAAGTGTCATTGAGACATATAGGTAGAAGATTTAGACTTGTATGTTGTCACCTATCCGGGTGTGATGATACCTTGTGGAGTAGGTAAATTTTCCATTTTTTCAACTATTGGGTATATTCTATACGCTCTTGAGAGAATTCCAACCTTTTAAATAAAATTACAAAAAAATGTACATTCATGCAATAATTGAGAATTGATTTGGGGGTGACTCAACAAATTGTAGCATGTTGACTTGTTGAATTAGTTAGTAAGTTAGGGTTTGATAAATTTGTAAGCTTCAATGGGATTTATCGCGATTGTATGTGCTTTAGAGAAGCAATTTTGGAGTGGTGGTTATGCTTCCTTTATTGAATTTGATTTCTTTGGTTCTTATTCTTGTGCATGCCCATTGTGGTATGTTCTCTTTTGAAAATATTTTCTTATTCTGTACAGAAAAAGTTCTTGTTGCATCCTTGAAAAAAGTTACATAATTTTCCTGATTTATCTCTACAATACCTTGAGTTTTCTCGCTTCTTTCGATTGGGTTGGAATTTTCCACCTCAAGAGGGTTGTTAGTTGTTTCCTAACTAAATTGTTACAACATTTTTTCTTGTTTTATTTATTTATTTTTTCTTCAAGGAGGTGTTTCCTTTAAACTCTAGAAGAAGAATTGCAAGTGGCCTGATTATAGTAGTCATCAGACGCTGCCTGTGATCATGGGCAAGAAAACGCTCAAAGGGTGAAAATTGGGTATGTTATGCCTATGGAGAACTTTGGCTAACATCCAACTAGATATGTTATACATAGTTCACAATTAGGAGATCGCAGACCATATTGTTGCACATAAAAATTCACTACTCCTCAAATATCAGGGTAAGTGCAAGAGTATTATTGAATATAGTTTAGTCACATGATACAACTATCCCACAACTCTACAGTAGAGAGACCAACATGGAACAACAAACTTAAAATCGATTGATGCACTCACTTTCATGGGAATTTCATGAACATTTTTATTTTCTTATATAATGCACTTTTACCCACATCTAGGGATCACACGAAAATGGTATTCATAATAAATTTTTTGGGTGAAGCAATTCATTTTTCGTTCAAGATCAGGTTACGTAGCTATAATATCTCGTGTTTTTTCGTACATCCGACCGGAAACATATCTTGCGAGAACTTTGAAGGAAATCCCACTCAAATTATCAGAGAATCTCTAGGTGATCTCATTAAAAAAGTATTTTTCTCCTTATATGTTGATTATTATTGCTCTTCATTGTGTTTTGTATATAAATTCATTTCAATTCATTCATATCAGATATATTACGACTCCTGGCTCTAGTTTAAAGGTCGATTTCTCAACATTGTTTGTTGTTCTTTATTTGGAAAGTGCTTGTGGTTTGAAGAGGTTGCAAGAGATGGGAATCTCAAATAGTTATTGATGGGATAATGCAAGTTTTATAGGTAGAATGTATGGCTTCAATCCCTAATGTCTCGAATTTAGCCGCGCATTCAAGAGCTAGAATGGTCATCCTTCACCCACATTTATCATAAGCTCAATCAACTAGCAGATAAGCTCTTTGAGGAGGCATTCAAGTAGCCACTTGATGAACTATCAGTAATATCAAGGTTGTGGCACACCCAAAAAAAAAGGAAACTCACAAAATTTAAGCTAACAACAGCCCCTACTCCTGAAGCTGACAAATTGTCTCCCTCAAGGACCACTATCGTCTCCTTCATCAGTCAATACTTCCTCAACAACTCACTCAACTGCATCATTTCTGTACCCCCAACAATCTATTTATTTTATTGTTCCCATAACATTTTTCAAATAATCTGATGTTTCATATGGGTGAATGTCAAATGTCAATTTACTATTTGAAAACCAAATTTTCATCCCTTGTACCTAATGAGCATTCTTCATTGAATATTTTTTTTAATGGAGTTTTGTTTACTAATTTTTATCATTCAATTATTTCTTATATGTCACGATTCTTCTCTATTTCATGCTTTAAGGTTTTTTCTTTGCAACATATGATGCAATTGCTAGTTTAAATTTTTTCACATATTTTAAAAAATAAGCAATTTTAGTTCATGGAATGTAACTCAATTGACAATCACCTTGTTATGAAGCATTATGTTAAAACATGAGATTCAAAGTTCAAATCCCCTTGAGTGGCCAACCAAAAACTAATAATTTTTTATCTATTTATTTATTATATTTTTAGAATGTGGTTTAATGAAAAAAGAAAAGTATAATATAAAAGAAATAAGTATGACATGATTAAATTCCATGTGGTTTGAATATCTATTTTCAAAAGTAAAAAACATAATTATCCACTATCCACTCATGAATATTTCAATGCAAACTTCCAAATGCTAATGATTTTGTCTTAGTTGCTAACTGTCTTAAATGGGTTTCATCTTAATTGTTATTGTCTTAAGTCGTCATGGTCTTAAATATAAAGTTTTGGCTTAAATATTTTTGTCTCAAAGTTCTTGTGTCTTAAATATAAAATTTGTCTTAAAATTTTTTTGTCTCAAATTGCTTCTATCTTAAAATATTTTTGTCTCAAACTGCTTTTCTCTTAAATATAAAGTTGTCTTAAAATTTTTGTCTCAAACAGTTATTGTCTTAAGATACTTTTGTCTTAAATATTTTGAGATAAAATTCTATATTTAAGACAATTCAATTAATATTAAATTTTAATATAAAATAACTAAAATAAAAAGTAACCTTTTTAAGACAAAAGACTTCTTTATGTCTTAAAAAAAATTCTTAAAAATGCCCTTAGTGTAGTAGTGTATTTTTCGGGGTATTCAAGACGCGTCAATTGGACAAAGGTCATCAACGATGGTCAGAGGCAGTTATGTTTTAAATGGAGGTCAAGTGACAACTCAAAGATGTGGTGGTGAAGAAAGAGAATTGTTTGTGAGATTCTAGAGTAGGTGTGAGTGTTGATGAAGACCAGTAAGGCACAGATTTATTTATTGTTGTTTTCTATGTAAGCACTAGGGAGGGTATTGGAAGTAATGTTTCCATGTTTTGTGAATTGTCATTGTAAGTCTATAAGTGTCATTCTAGAAGTAGTTATTACCCTATATGTGAGAGTTGTCAATGCATCATAAATACACCTTCTTTGGATCTTATCATCTAAAAGTCAGTGCTTTTCATATTTCTAATAATTTCAATGTGTAAATATATATCTCACACTCAAAGAATAAAAAATACCTATTTTACTTTTATTAATTATATTTTTCTCATCGAACTACCACATTAATAAAAATTATATTAATAATTTTTATTAATTTAATTATATTTTACTTTCATTTCCATCCCTTCCCAAAATACCAAACCTCTAATAATCCTGTATATTTTAAATCAGATGTAACCCACAACGAGGTTTAAGATAAGCATTCCAATACCAAGAAAAAACACTAAAAAAAATATCCGAACCAGAGTGCCGAACCAGAGTGTTAAAGCATAAATGGGACCTCAAACACAACTACACTTAATCAACTAACATTTATTAACTAAGTCATATCATATCTTAAATTCTAAAAGCTGTTGAATGACCATTGATGCATGTAGAATAAGAAGCCTAATAGATTGTCAAATAAATAAAAAATGGATCCCATAAACTGCCCTCAGTTTTTTTCCAATTAATAATATCAACTTCAAATGGAAAAACAAAAACACACAGAAATCTCATGGCAACTTTTAAAAAGGTCATGAAGCACACAACTCTAATGGAAGTATCTTTTATTCTTGCATACACAGTAAGAGTTGCCATCATCATAATCGGAATAATCTCCGCGAATGATTCTGAGGAGAGTCACACCAAGGCATTATGCACCATTATTCAGAGAGAATAACGGAGGGAGAGAAGCCATTGATCATTTTTTCTGGTGGCCGCTCATATACCTTCATATCCATTTCAATGTGATTTTTACATTGTTTTGTTTGGTGCATGGTGTCATTTCTTTGATATGTTGTTCTAATTACCTCTAATCATTTAAATCAACCTTTCTTATTAGGATAATAAGTAAATAGATTATTTATAAATAGACTGCAATATTTTTTATGGTTTTTTTTTTAATGTTTCTACTCTATTACATGGTTTTAGTTTTAATTATGTTTTTTAATAATAAACTAATGAATGATATACATACTGAAATTGTAAAAAAATAAATCAGAAATTGTGTTATGTAATAATGAAATAATTTAGAAGTGATCATTAATAAATAAATAAAAATAAAATGTAAATTAATTAAGAAGAAGAAGAGATATTTAATATTTTTGACCATTATTTATGTGTAAATTAGCATTTTTCTTAATGAATAGAACATTATGTCTTAGAATATTTACATTTTTTTTTTGTGGATGACTAGTCATTTATAATCTTGATTTGATGTTTGACGTTATAATATTAGATATTATGATATTAGATAATTATATATAATATTAAAATGATTTAGTTAATATTTAATTTTGAAAATATCATGATAATTATTTTTTTTCAAAATTAATAAAAAATTATATAGTAATTGTAATTATATAGTTAACCAATCATATTATTTCAATTTCAAAAATAACATGTAAATATATTATATGAAAAAATTATATAAAAATATATGATAAAATAGTGAAGTATATATGTATTAAATCAAAATACATAAACAAGAATATATCAACTACAAAATTAATATGTTTCAATGTTTATGCATTAGCTTTCTATTTATTACATTACATTTAATGCCTATTGCATTTATTTCCATTTATTATTTGTGTACTGCTTTCAATATTTATTATATTGTCTTCAATATATTACCTTCATCAATATTTATTGCATTCATTTCAATATGCTTCTTACAATATAGTGTTTCATCAATGAAGTTATTTCTTTGGTATAGGGCTTAAATTACATATAATAATTTTACCTAACATGTTTTTTCATGATAGTAAAAAAATGGATGTAAAAAGGAATAAGTTTATTTCTTTGTTGATTCTAATGTTTCTTCTCTTAAATATGAGTTTCAGTTATAATCATGTCATCTTATATGGAGAAAATAGATGATGTACCTGTTGGCATGTATGAAGGAAAGAAGAGAATGTGTCAAGAAACAAAAAAGAAAATTAGAAAAGACCATTGATATAGAAAAAGAATATCAAATTAGACATTAAATTGAATGACAAATGAAAATTAAGCAACCACAAAAAAACATAAGTTATTACCCTTTATTAACAAAATGATGGTGATCCCTTGCATGAAAAGCCAAAGAAATTTAGATAATAAATAAAACATGTCAGCCCCAAGGGATAGTTCAGTTGGTTGAGTTCCCGTTGTTAAGTACCTTGCCAATTATGAGCTCACGAGGTCAAATCTCCTTGATTCCCTTGTTGTTAGGCCCGACGAAATAAACTAACGAGTAGATCCTTTCAGGGGGATCTACTCGGATTATTATCCATATATGTAGTAAAAAAAAGAAACATGTCTATGTTGAGTAAGAATGAGACTTTGACATTTCAATCCCTAAAATGAAGACTATTTTCAAGGGTTGGAAAATATAGGAAAGCCATATTTGATTAGAGTTATAAAAAATGCCCTTAAACTTAAAAATTTTCCTAAGAAGAGTCATGTATTTCTTTTAACTCTCAGCGGGATTGCAATATTCCATATATTTTCAACAATAATCCATTATATACTTCATTCAAGCTAAAAAGATAATTCATATACAAAGCTTACATCTAATTATGTTAAAAGAAGAGACACTCTCAATTTTATTGAAATAAACCTCTTAGTAAAAATTGATTCAGGACTTTGTCAAGATTTCCCTGCAAATTTTACTATTCCCTTTGGAGTTATGTGAATTATTGGTGATTTGACACTATGTCTGGTTGTTATGTATAAATTTGTATATGCATTTAAATGAATTGCAAAATAATTATGAAAATGATTCAAATTGTTATGAACAAGAATGATTTCATGATTTGTTGATGAATGTTAATAACACAATTTTAGCTATACAAAAATGGATATTAACCATGGATATTAACCATGAGACGTATAGATACTTCCTTGGATGCTTTTATAAAAAAAATTCCTTTCATAAGACCATATGTGATCAATGATGATGTATACTGCTATAATATATGTGTTGTTTAAGATACTATGATCATATCATTACAGTGATTGTTCTTAGAAAAGTTTGATACAAATATTTTATGTAAAAAAATGAGAAAGACTTAGAACTTGATTTACTTATTATAATTGGTGTTCGGCAATGTTTACATCAAACGTTAAAAGACTATCACTAGTATTCTTGAATTTCTAGAACAAATTGTATAGAATCTTAGAAGTTAAACTCCTAAAACCATATTAATAAGATTTTATAATTATGCGGTGGTTTCATGCGATGAATCATTCCCTCACATTGTTTCTCTTATGTTTGTTGAAAGAGGTAGTAAAAATGACAATATAGAAGTCATAAAGATTAACATTGGGGAAAAACAATATTAATATTGCGAAGTATGAAAGTAAAAACATACTGCCATTAAAACTTTCTTAAAAGGTTTAAGAATCTACAAACCATGAAGATTAACATTGAAGAAAAAGAAAAACACTATTAATATTGGGAAGTAATAAAGGAAAAGTATGGCATTCAACGCAATATTTTAATGATCTTTTATTTCAATGTATATGGTCAATAAACAAATATGAAAAAACTAAACAGTGCGCCTATAAGAAAAGTTGAAAAAACTGATTGATATCCATCACAATGTAATTTATTTGTTATTGATTAAATGCGTTATATTATTTTTTATTATTTATATTTTTCATCATTCCACATTGTTATTTTACAGAAATACATATACATAATTATCATTTATGTGAGGATCATAATTATCATTTATGTGAGGAGCATAGTAGCCTAAATTGTATATCTATATTAATTCTAAATCTACTAAATCTCAATGTCTAATAAATTGGTTCATTAAAGTGTACTTTGCTTTTTTTCTTATTTTGTTTTGTTTTAAAAGGATTCCAAAAACCTTAATCTTGTGAACTTGGATGAGCAAAATGGTGGAAAACATTCTTAAACCTTAAATGGAAGCCCAAAAGTATCATGTGAACTTGGATGAGCAAAAGGCAAGGGTGGAAAACATTCTGTTTTGAATGCAGGTGTGCTTATTAAAATCAAAATATGCACAGGAAGTGGAAGGGTGAAGAGTATATACTATGAAAGTGCATGTATCCTAAAATAGGGAGAATAACAATATAATCTGCAACACCTGAATTCCAACTATTACAATCAGATCTTACTGCTATTATTTTTGGGCTTCTAAAGCACCTAGCTTGTTCAATACGGTAATCCTTAATATCCAGCCAATTATGTAACCAGGTTGGTTACATCAGCAATATAAGTGGACACTGTCAATTTGCACGGCAACAGACTCTCAGAGGTGTAGATCTCGGTCTCTAATTCCTTATGATGTCCTTTCAAATAATTGTGGTAATTTTGGGCCTCAGCATACCCCATGGTCTCTGCTACAATGCATGTCCCTTTCCCAAGCATAGCTTTGTCTTCAAGTAACTGAAAATCTGGGAGATAAAAATCCTTGAACTGATCCATGAATATGAAATCAAAGTGTGGAGCTCCCATTTCATTCAGGAGATTTTCTAATGTATCATCCACATCACTCAGTGTTCCTCTCAGCAATATCACCTTTGAGGACAGTCTTGATGTGGACATATCAACATAAAATTAGATTAGAATTCAGTTCACTGAAGCATATCCTTTTTTAACCTTAGTCTGAGACTAACGATTCACAAATTTTTCTTAAAATTTAAATCACTAAATGTTTCTTTCAGCAGTAGCACATTTGACTACATTCGTGGTGAAGACAAATCAACATAATTTTCTATTGAAATTCAGTTCATGGGAGCATATCTATATTTAAACCTCTAATCTAAGACTAAGATTCACAAAATTACAGAAAATCTCATATTCTTGAGAACAAATCAATAAAAGAACTTATGAGCATTCAAATTTCATACACACTCACTTCTAGCATTAAGTCTAAAGAAATGATCCAATAAAATATTTGAAGTTCGTTCAAACTTGCAAACACTCTGAAATCAAAACTCATTTCCGTACTATTAAATTTTTACTCATATTGCATTATAATGACAACATGGCTGGCATGAAGTTTATTGGTTATTCTCATTCTCATGAAATTATGAAAATAATATTTTGTTGTTATCACCAGTCATGACTCCCATTGTTATGGGACAACATTTATGAAAAGGAAGTTCCTTTAAAAGAACGGCCAATCCCTCTCTCCCCTTCCCTAACAAAAACGAAGAAGAAAAGCCTAGCAATGGTTTCCATAGGGAGGAAGTTCACCAAATGAATTATCAGCCCCTCCCCCTGAATAATGCACCCGACCGAAGAAAAAGAACCAAAAAAGAACACCTAGCAATGATTTCCAGAGCGAGGAAGTTCCATCCCAAAAAGATATGCAGATGGCAGTGGTTCAATTAACATGTTTGCAACTAAATAAATTTGATTGTAAATGTTGCATTAAACATTTTCGTTATATTTATGTTATGTTGACAACAGATTCCAACTCAAATGGTTATGAAATAAAGTTTACTGTTGAATTTTCTCTATACATGGTTTACTTTGTTCTATGCAATTAATATAAAGTGAAAGTCATTTTGTTTTGTGTTTTGATTAAGGAAAAAATACTCCAGAGTTTGAACTAAAAAAATTTCATTGCATAAAAAATATTTTCTCACTTTATACAATAAATTTTATACTCATGATCTCAATTAAACCACAATTAATTGATCTTTATACAATGATCTTTTAAAGAATGACCTCAAATAATGGTCATTCTGGATATTTGTTGGTAATACCTAGTTGGAAACAAATTTGGGTTTATATAAGTGAAGGAACAATATGTGTGGGTATTTGTAGGCAAAGAGAATATGGAAATAAAAATAAGGGAGTGTTCATATCACAATTTTTAAACAAGGATTTGTAGTCTCTTCCATTGTTGTGTGCCATATCAAGATTTTTTTAGTCAACGTTATCCAACCCAAGTTTGCCACATTAAAATTTGGTGATAAGTTCAATCTACATCCTATTTGTCCATCATTTGAAGATGAATTCTCTCATCTCCATTGTGGGTGTGGTGATGACTAGTAAGGAGTCTCTAGAGTGGTCTAGAAACAAAAATACCCTAATTTTTAATGATTTATGGATGGAATTTGTGAAGGAATATCCATAGAAGTAGTCGAAGGATAGGTGTTATGAAATCCCAGTGGACCTACCAAGCCTATATCAACTAAGGAGTTTTTTTATTGCAAGAAAAAATAGAAGAAAACATAAGATCTAATTTCTATGAGTTTAAGTGAGTAGGTGAACTGCCATATTGCTCACATTAACGATTCATATGGAACCTTAAACAATTTAAAGGGATTATAGGACACTCACTTATAATTGAAACTTGTACAGCTACTGTTGAAGCTCTTCAATCTAGGGTTGGAAGATGACGATATCATGACTTTTGCCTCTAGCATCAATCATGAAATAGATACTAATAAAGAGAAGATAAACATTCCTCCCACATCCTTCATCAAGGCCCTATATCCTCCATACTCTTAGTTTGTTGAATCCTTGTAAACTAGTAGCTAAAAGGAATCCATCCCATTTTACTCTCTAGTGAAAAATGTCGCAAAACATGAGGAATATTTTGGAAGGAAGAAGTCAACTCAACCCATTAGAGAAATTTTATACCTTGCTCCAAAATGGGAGAATCATTCAAATGACTCTTCTATAGGAGAAGGTAGTAAAATTGGAAAGAAATATTATCTTCACCATGGATAATGTGGTAGAGTGGACATGAGACAAATATATGTAGAATCCCTTGGGAAACGATGATAGAAAATAAAGCTCAAAAGGAATGCAAAGACAAAGAATTAGATCTAGTGAGTGATCAAGCATTTTAATCTCCTCATTACATTGTTTTCCAATGTAATATTGGAGAATTTGAGTTAGAGTAATAAACACAACCACAATCCATTAGCATTATTTGGTTTGTGGTCAGCCTTGAACCACCATTTAGTAGAAGACTAAAGGCTCATGCTAGAAATTAGTTTATAGTCATCTTTAAAGCACCATTTAGTAGAAGACATTAACATCTACTACGCATTTGATCTAGTGAACGGTCCTAAAAAAATATATTTAGGGATCACATTCAACCATTAGAATTTTCCCTTCATGTCTCTAAATAGACTCACAAGTAGCCCTTCAAATTAGACGTGTTTTATGCTTCCTCCCACCCCCTTGGACTAATATCCACTAAATAGGAGGTTTTATTTTTAACTAACCCAAACTCCATAGCCTCATTATGAAGATGGTGTTACAAAATTTATCCTTCCTAAAATTTATTATAATTAACTTTAGAAAACACCATTTCTTTCATCATGTTGAAATTAGCGATCTAAATTTTTCATCAATCCAACTTTTGGATTGAAAGTTATGGCCATTTGAATTTTGGACCCCTTAAACCATCCCACATCTGCAAGGGTATACCACGTGGCATCCATGTGGCATTTACATCTCACTCAAGGTCCAATGTGGCACTACTATGTCATAGCACCACTTGGTTATCATGCCACACCCTTAAGGGTTTCCTATTCCAAATGTTCAAAGTGTGACACACATTTTTGCATTAAGTAATGAGGACAATATTTGTCCCACAACTTTTGTCTCCTTTGCGACATCATTCAAACCTGTCCCCACCTATTATATGTAATATAAAGCCTCTCTAAGGGCCTAAGATATGTGGTCATGTGGCTCTAATCCATGTCAAATCCTTATCAACACTATGTGGCACCCGCACACGAAGTGACACCATAGAAAATTTCCATGTGTCACTTTGGTGCCATATTGACATAGGATTCCACGTCACCTGATTATACAACATCTTGGTGATTTATGCTGACATAAAGGTGAAATCACTCTTCCATGTGGCATCCCCTTTCGATGCCACACATCATGTAAAATTCTACCACTTTTCCATCCGAGAAGGCCATCCCTACTTGCCACATGTGACACTGTCAATGTGCCACATGAACAACTCTACCATGTGACATGACCACATCCTCTATTATTTGTTATGGCTTCCATATAGCCTCACCTCACCTACATGCCTTCTATCACCTTAGCCTAGCCGAGGCTCCCATAGGGTCCTAACCTTGCATGTAAAATCAATGAATTCATGTTATATAGTCTTATGGTTGGTTAGCAACCTTCTACATGATCAACACATCTCCATATTTCTCCGCCCATCCCTTCAGATGTATTTTTTCTGATCCCCCTTCACATACATACATTGTCCCTCAACTTTAATGCATTCCCATCCTCTTGATACATACCTCTATTTCCCAAGAAGTATATGTTCCAATTTACTAACGGGAATGATTTTTCATCACACCTCGCACCACCTGTCAATAACGTCATTATCTCAATAGAACACACATAAAACTTGGTGTGGCCCATGCAGTAATAATTAGTGATAAGCACCATTAAGAGGTAAACCCAGTGATTAATAAGGCCCTTATAAATCTCCCAAATTCAAGACTAATTGGGTGTATTTTGTAAAAAATACATGTCTATCACTCTACAACACAAAAACATAGAAACCTAAGGAATTTAGGGACTTTCGCAGGAATCCTTGAAGCCTAGTGCTACTGAGAACTCTATTCCCCATAAAAATAAGTCCCTCATTTCCACTCTAAGATTAATAAAACATCCACAAGAACAATATAATCCAATAAATATATGAGCAGTCTCTTTGCCAAGCATTGAGTTAGTCAAGCTTTGGCTAATATTGCTCTACATTTTAAGAACAATAATAGAATACCACACCTAGGATGGGTACAACACAACACCATCAGACGTAATGATAAAACATTTAGTGCAACATACAAATATTTATAGGTCTAAACCAAGAAATAACCTTGGTAATTCGAACAATGAAAACTACACATTATAAATTAGCTCTATTACCAATAAAAGTATCAACAAACCCATGGATCTCCAATTATCCCAAACCATGAGAACAATTACATATACATATCATTAAAGAGAGTTAGGAATAAGAAAATTCCTAGATAAAAAATGTTAATACAACCATTTTTATAACCCATAACAAAATACAGTATTCACATTTTAGTGTGCATAAGTAATTACCCTGATCTATTCAGAGTCTGAGGAGTAAGTGCTCAAGAGAATTCACACCTATGCTAATAAATATGATCACACGGGAATCTAAAGGCCACCCTATCTCCACCTGCTTAGTATAGGAGTATATCTCATAGTTTATCCACATGGTTAACCATGAATCCATATCACACTAATTATCCATCTGCTAACCCTACATATATCAGAAATTTCAGCCTAAAAGTGGCCATGAAATTTTCACGTGATTTCCATGTCAGAATATGTAAACCAATCAAAATCCTTTAAATGTAAAAAGAGGTACATGTAAATATTTTGGAGGGAAAAGAAGAAAAAATACTATTTTTATTGTATTTTCAGAAATCACAATAAAATATGCATCATTGAAAGCAAGGAGGAGCTAAACTTTTCATCGGACATGTCCATCACATAGACAATTTTGAGAAAAACAATTGTGCCATGACATGTTCAATTTCCCTTCTCCTTCTATGCTTATCAACGATCCATATCGAAGCCCACTTTCATTATGACTTCACCCATACATAATTTTCAAAGATTCATACATTATTTCATCATTTCTAGTTCATCTTTCGCCTCATAAATAAAACCAAGCAACTCATTTTTCCCTGACCACATTGCCTTGCTATCATTTTCCTAAAAAATTGTTTCTACTACAATCATTTTCATCTATAGTCCTACCAATAATTTTGTACAAACTCGTGTTAACTGATGTGGGATTCCTTAAGGCCCACATTTCAACAAGTCTCGACCCATCGACATCAGCGCCTTATCTAGAATAGAGACTAGAGTCATCATTAGTATCTTGAGGCTTGTATGTCCTAATGACAACTTCTCTCGTTGACAGTCATGGCAATACATTAATGTCCCTTGATCGTTGGATATTGCAAGTGGCTTGACATCAGATCATTTATTCGCATTCCACAAGATGTACTGGGGTACCTTGGCACTCATTGACATCAATGGTAATTTTTCCTCGTGTTGATTAATGACATCCATTAATGGTCTGTAATCCAATGACTTCTTTTCATACTCGACATCGACACATCCATTCGCATGACTAGAATTGTACCATCAGGTTATGTAGTGGATGACGACTATATATTTTTCATGAATTCGTCAGCAGTTGCAATGACATTCCTCCAACCATATGAGAGTACGAAAGTTCCACTTTGAGACATCATCTTCTGATTCATACAACCAATCAATACTTCAGATTCCTTCACTTCATCCAACAACATGATATTCACATGATCCAACGCTATGATATTTTTCTGATCCAATAGCATGATATTTCTCTGATCCAGCACCAGTAGAAAATACATTTATATTGTATTGTTCATCGACAGTTTGGGTAAGTGAAGGTATGTTATTTGCTAATTTTTAATCAAACAATTTCTTATATGTTGAAAATAAAAGAACTTGGAAAATTCCCTCACCATATTACATCATCTTTCACCTTTTCGTAAAAATAACACATCTTCAGTTTGGTGGGGAAATATTCATAATCATTTCATTCCATTCATCACCTCACATTTTTTCGACCAACATGACTCTTCGAAACTACACTTCGTTGCAATTGATTCAAATACAGTGATATCTATTTTGGCATGATTCAAAAATATCAGAAATGTTTTCTTATGCATATTAATGACTTATCATTTCTAGTACATGACTTATCATTTTCAGTACATGTGTTAAAAAAAAAGAGAAGAAAGAAACAGAAATGAATGTTTTTAACAAAAGAACCAACATTTGTTATATTCATGGTTGTTAACACAAGAACGAACCATAGAAAATATCAGTTGCAATACATGTATTTTACATCCTGGAATGATACATTGTTAGAAACCATAATCATGCAAAGCCAAAACATTTTAATCCATGCAAATTTTCATGAGGACATGCAACAAGTTCAGTTGGGGGGTATGTTGGGTCTCGTAATTGTCATATTTTCATCATGTTTATCCTCGCCATTCCTCACATTCCATCACCTAATTTAACCATTTACCATACCATCTTCATGGGTTCACCTCGTTATTTTCCAGCTTATTTATTTTTAATATTATAGGAGAATTTATGATTAATTATTGGAAAATTAACATATTTCATTAATATCTCAAATGTAGATGAGCTTTGTAATGTGTGGGATTATTTGAAAGGATTTTTCAAAAATATTCTTGAATATTTCCTCCACCATTTCAAGAATTCAAAGGATAATTGTTCAAGCTTATTCCAAGGAGACGATCATGGAGATTCCAAGGAGAAGATCATGGAGATTTGGATAACATATCTCATCTAAGATTTGTGAGAGATGAGTGAGGATTTGAAGGGATCGTAACTTATGATTGTAGGGATATTGGTTGAGAGAAAAGTGGATTTGTAATTATGAGTTGCTTATATTGTTTTCAAAGAACTCATGTATAAAAGAGAGTGCTCTCTCTTCATTTTGATATGAAATGTAATGTAAAGAGATAAGGAATAGATATATAGAAATAGAAGAAAATTGATAGGGAGAATTAGAGTCTAGAATAAGTTTTGGTTTTGTAATATTTCATTATCATTAATATATTTTGACACAAAGTTATTCTTCACATGTTGTTTTATCTTATACGATTGCACATTTCTAGTTTTTGATATGATGTGGTGGTAATGCTATTGGAGTAGAATTGTCAAGGAAGGATGATCAGGTTCTCTTAAGTTAAGATCCTCTTCTCTCACTTTCTACACATCACAAACTACTGCTCTTTAGTCTCTCTTCTTAAGGACAGTAATCTGGGGAAGGATGACAAGGTTATCCTAAGTTAGGGGCCTCTTCCGTCGTTTACTGCATTTCTAGTGCATGTGCTTCGTAAGTCTACAAAACTCTCATATTGATAATTTTTGTTAGGGAAATTATTTGACGACGATAGTTTCACCCAATAGTATGACATTCAAAGGGAGCTCGGATTTAGCTACTGATGAGCCTTTCGTTCAAAATAAAAAATAAACATCCTTGGCTGCACTTAAAGGTTTGAAGAGATGGAAAAGCTACTGGACTTCATATGAGATTTCTGAGGTTCTTAATAAACATTCTATCAGTTTTATGCCTCAAGGCTCTGATCCAATCTATGGATGAGCCCCTTACATATTGGATAAATATTGTGTGAGATATCCCTATATACATTGTGAGATCTAAGATTCCTTGAAAATTCTCATGTTGGCTCGATTGGCAGAGCACATCTAATGCTATTCAGTTTCTCTGAAACCACTATTGAGATATAGCAACAAGTTCTCCTTCAGTAAGTATCTTGTGATCACCGTCATTATTGCAGAAAACGATTCTGAGAATCCATCATATGGTATAAAAAAGTACATCGTTGGGCATGTTTGTGGAGATAGATCTCTTGAGGAAAAGGATTTCTACTCAAAGGAAGAGGATACTGATAATATGCTTGCACGTATTTCTAGATGAATCACCTTTTTAAGTTATCCTCTGAATTTTGCAGCAATATTTTTGATGATCATTTAATGAGAAAATGCATGACTAGCTTACAGTCCATATCTAAAAGGAATGGCATACCTCATCTATCTAAGAGGGAGTTACTTGTTGAACTCTCCCAATATTATAGCAAAGAACTTCTCTATGGAAGGGTACTGTCAAAGTCATGGCATGATTATGGATTCTCTTCAGCATGAAAGGAAATCTGGTTGTATGAAATTTCTTTTGCAAAATAGGTACTGGGGTAGCTTCATGATAGCACTTTCATGATAGAGAGAAGCTTAGGCTTGGGGTCTCCCTGAATAAGAGGGAGTAAGGTTTGTTAAATAATTTCCGTAAACTGACAAGAACTGCTATGATCACTACTGATGGTATGCCTTGTCATAAGAAACTCTTTAGTGAGTTGTGCATCCCCATGTATACATCTATATGCCAACAAGATCCTCGAATGGAGATCACCCTTACAAAAGGTAAACCTCCACCCTCAGACAAAAATATCAAGCCATCCCACTGAGATGGAGAGACATACCATAGATTGAACCTTCATCTAGTATTTTCCCTCTACCATAAGTTTCTTCCCTTTGTCCTTCGATGGTAAGAGAGGCACATATTAGGAGGTTGACGGTCCGCAGACATGTAGTGCTTCCTCCACATCTTTAGCAAACATATCTAGTGGGCACTGAGGCACCTACAACCAAGAGGTCCAAAACACTTTTGGAATCAACCAAATAAAATCCTTGTCTAATATATTTTGAGGTGCATAAAACAGATTTTAACAACTAATAAGAGATTACATATGATTTTAGAAAGTATGGGAAAATAAATAATAAGTATAACTCAAATACACTAAATAAATTACATGGATAATATATATATATATATATATATATATATATATATATATATATATATATATAATCATGGGTCGGTTGACTGGCAAGTTTCTTCCAAGTCGCTATCCAAGTTTCACTGGTGGGCCAAAACGTGTCTAGAGTCTAATTCAGCCCACAAAATTCCATGTTGTCATGGTTGAATGCTATCTGTAACTCAACCCTTTTGTAATGGTTCTATATAGTGGCTCTTGTTTTTGGGAGCCATCAGAATGCCTCTAACAGTGAAATTATATCTGCAAATGCAAAATATTCCTTTAATTCTTGATGAATAATGTAACAACCCTCTCACATTATTATACACTCTAACTGTGAAATTATATCTAAAAATGAAAAATTTACCCTTAATTCCTGACGAAGAATGTAACACCCCACTCACATTATTAACATAATGTATATGTATCTCTCTCTCTCTTTTTGAACTATATATATATATATATATATATATATATATATATATATATATATATATATATAAAACCCTATAGTTTGAACTGGCCACCAAAAGGCATTGGAGAAAGTTCATTCAGCGATAGAGGAATCTACTCCAAACCCCTTGAGACCTCCCATATATGAAACCTATGTCAGGGATCCTAAATATTTATAAGTCATGGAATCGACTGCTCTCTAGCAAGCCCCCATATATTCGGTTAGCTTTTTTGATAAAACTGCATCAACCTCAAGCATCAAATCCCCTTCTCATGGGATTATTAAACATGGAAACTTTTGGGGGACATGTGACATCCAACCCAAAATGAAGGAAAATAGAAAAGTGATAGAAGAGCATATTATGTATGGGAAAGGGTGTGGACACATTACCCTTATCAAAATTCCCCAGAAGTACCCTTCTATCGAAGAGTGGCAACACTTAACTAGGAGATTGATGATGGCCACCAAGGTAAAAGAAAGAAGAAGGAATAAATTCCAAGCATCATGATTAATTATCAAATTCAACCCACAATCACTACTTTCATGTCAAATAGATTGGGCATAAACACTTGATATGAAGCAATGGAAAAATGTACTCCATGTGCGCTGAGTTGAGAGGCATATTTGGGTAGTTGCCTAGAGAATTCTGAATGTCATCATCAACATGACTGTCTGTGATGCAGATCAACAAAGAAAATATCCTCTAGTTGTCCTTGGAAGTGAGGGGGTCACAAAAGGAAGGTTCTTGTTGTGAAGAAGAAAATTTGAGAGTGCATTTGTGGGTTAAGTTTCCCTCGCAATGCAATAAATAAAAAATAAATTAAGAAACAAAAAAAATTGGAAAATAAATGGATACTCATATTCAATCACAACGAAGACATAGTTCCACACTAAGATACTAAATTATAATTTACAGTATTGATGATTCCTTAGGATTCTATCATCATAGATAGAAGTAATATCACAAGTTATGTATGGTAAAGGGTGTGGGCACATTACCCTTATCAAAATTCCCCAGTAGTATGCTTCTACCGAAGAGTGGCAACACTTAACTAGGATATTGATGATGGCCGCCAAGGTAAAAGAAAGCAGAAGGCATAGCTTCCAAGCATCATGATTCGTTATCTAATTCAACCCACAATCCCTACTTTCATGTAAAATACATTGGGCATAAACACTTGATATGAAGCAAAGGAAAAATGCACCCCATGTGCGTTGAGTTGAGAGGCATCTTTGGGCAGCTATCTGGAGAATTATGAATGTCATCATCCACACCACTATCTGTGATGCAGATCATCAAAGAAAATCTCATGTAGTTGTCCTTGGAAGTGAGGGGGTAACAAAAGGAACTTGGGTTTTTCTTGTGAAGAAGAAAATTTGAGAGTGCATTGGTTGGTTAAGTTTCCCTCACAATGCAATAAATAAAAAGAAAATAAGAAACTAAAAAAATTAGTAAATGAATGGGAGTTTGTCAGAATTCATCAGAGGATATCCAGTTTAAACAGACATTTGACGGACATATTCATAGGTATTGAGTTTTCCAAAATTCAAACAACAACGAATACAAGGAATGGGACTACTATATATCTACCCATTCCAAAATTATTTTTTGGTGAATATTACACAAACTCAACTCTAATAATTTGGTTTCCTGGAAATGTAATAGCCAAGTTTTTCCATCTTGAAGAGGAAACTTGTGCCCTACTCAGTTTTTAGTGCTGGGTGCACATGCAAGTATTCAAGTGTGTTGCAAGTAGAAGGATCCAGTTGTGGAAGGAAAGGCTTCTTCCCTGATAGCAGATCTATTTGTGAGCCTAACCTGACACGACAAACTCTCTTTGGTGATAAGCGCAACTTGAACCTATTCTTATATGGTGATAGATACCAAGGCTTTTGTGACCACTGGATTTTGTCTGTTGCAGGAAAGGTTTATGGAGTCCAACCTCTTGCAAACTGGATGCTCTTGATGCTGCTCTCATGTTTGGAGAGCGCAATGTAGCTCTTTGCATTTTCTAGAAGAAGGCTGCTTTGTCCCCTACACCGCTGCATGAAAAGGGAAGCAATGCTATCCATCTAGGTTAGCATGGGAACAACCCTTCCAATGAATGTTTTGGGTGAGTATGGGATCGGTGTATCCATGGGATCAGTTTTAGAAATAGTGATTACAATAGCCAGATTTTTTAGATTATGGACGTTTACCTCGAATTTAATTGACCCAATTTCGTCAAAGCCAATAAGAAGTCTAATTTGGCCATTCTGAAGTTAATCTAATATGTGCTCCATGTGTCATGATAGGGATGCCTTTCTCAGACAGCTTCCAATCTTTCTTGTGGAAACATTTTTGGTCTGTACATGTAGTATTTTCATGATTCATATTCATGGGTAGTTGTGGCATAATTTCTTTGTGATTTGTTTCCTGGCATTATCCGAACTGTTTCCTCAACGATCTTATGCTTGAAATTTTTTTGTTCTTTGTATATTTCCCAACTTTAGCAACTTTCTAATGGGGTTGTTAATACATTAATTAGTTCAATAAATATTTAAGCCTTCCAATAGGCTTCTATTCTCACTATCATGCACTGTTACCATAATTTCCTGTTTGAAAACATGAAAATGTAATTTATTGTGTTTTTGGGGTTTTCACCTTTTGTCGATGTTTCCAAAATTTTCCACTAGCAGAGAGCATTGACAATTTGGTCAAACAAGGTTGGTGATAATAGTGTTTGATTCCCCTACTGTTGTGGAGGTAAATCCCCTCTGCGGACAGAGGTGATCCCTACTAGCCCAGACTGGGTCTAGCAACAATCATCACATGCTATAGTGCAGGTTCCTAATTGCAAATAAACCAACTAGCGATGAAGGCTTACCTGGAATCCAACGCTGTCACTCGTAGAGAAAGTAGCACTCACATTCCTTAGCTTCGGCAGATCACAATCCTCACTATCTCCGTGATCAGACACCTACACACGCAAGAAACAAAACAAACGCAAGCGTAAAATCCAGTATATGCAACTATATGTCAGTCAGAGAAGACATAGCTCATCATCATAATCAACAACAAGAGTGGAACCATAACCAATAGTCGTTTATCATTAATCATTCAAATGAGGATATAACCTGGCTCTGACGCTGAATTCTCCTTCGGAGGGTCGCCAGCGGAACACGTCTCGAAAAAGCCTGTCGGGGATGGGAAAAACCTCTCTCTTCGAATGTCTCGACAATAGTCTCCCTACTTGGATTTGGCCTTAAGGGAATAAAACAAGGCTCTTGCAGCATAAGGCTCTGATGGCTCTTGGGAACTTGGAGATTAGCTTGCAAAGGAGATGAGCAAGCTTTTATAGATGAAGGGGAGTTGGGATCCCTATAATCATGGGATTGGCCCTATCCTCAAGGAAGCTTCCATGAGTGGTGGCAAACCACTTGCTCTACATGGAAATCCGGAGCCAAACCTCCCAACTCGAATTAGATGCCAGTTTATGGATTAGTTAGGACGAAAATTCCGCCATTTATTTTTTAAAAACACTCCTTAAAATGGCTGGCGCGAGCACGACTCTGAGACAGAGCACCAATTGGCGCGCCCTCTTTGGAGGATTTCCCCCATTGGTGCAGGTATAACACTGTCTAGTCGCGCCAATGATGAAAAGGCCATTTTTAGGGTTTTTCACAAGGAGGTGTCTTCAGGGAAATGAAAGCTCATGTTCAGAGGGATGTCATGAAAGTGGTTTCAAGTCGTGTCACTGCTCACAGATCACAGAATGAGCCCTCCAATTGTGCGGGATGGGGAATTGCAGGGACGGTGACAAATTGCTGTGTAACACCTACTAGTAGGGAACCTTGAAAGATTGGTCAAGCAAGGGTTCCCCTCAAAGTGCGGTATGTTCACCCTTGTGAAATAGCGGGGCCACCATGACCTTTGAGTCTGGCAAGACATGAAATTTTCCATTACAGTGATGAACAATATCCCACCCATTGATATGTGTTGGGTGCTTGACACTTCCAGTATTCATGAAGAATCTCTGATAGTTTCCTTTTTCCCCCGATTCCATTGGCAGTCCAACTTAGATATTATAATTGTTTTACTAAAAGTGCTTAATGTCACGGATACCTGAAAGCTCTTTTACTGTTTCCATTTTGAAATTGTGCTCCTATATTAGCCAACTTTGTTATGTTTATATTCTAATTTTCGTGATACGATAAGCTCATTTGTTAAAGCAAAAATAAAACTAATATGCAGAGCAATTTTTTTATATAGGATATATCCTAATGATGTGAAAAAATATCCAGATTATTTTATAACTGAAATGAATTCGTTGCAATCCAAGAAATTTTCTATAACAGGTAAAAATTTCGTGAAAGATACCACACAAACCGAGAAATTCATAAATTACAGAACAAGAAGAATGGAGAGAGAAAATATCACACTTTTGAAGAGAGAACATACAAATATTAAACAAAAAAGATGAATTGAATGGGGAAAAAACCAGTGCTCAAACCTTCGAAACTATGGAAAAGATTAAATAAATAAGATTGCTAAATGTAATTGAAAATATTGAAAACATAGCTATTTACATACCTGTATGATTGTCGATAACAACAGCTTCAAACAACCCTATAAAATTATTCTCTCCCACCTTCTTCTCCAACTTCGATGTGGGCTTGTGCTACACACTCCATTTTTCCCTCCTCTTTTTTGGTTTATCTGTGATATCACTTTTGGTTCTTTTTAGCGCATAAGAAAAAAATCAAAACCCTTGAAACCCTTGATTAGCACATATGAAATAACCCTTGAAACCTAAAGGTGTAATGAATATAAAATATATTTCTTAACCCAAAGATGTTCTACATATAGGATAAATATATATTTCTTAACCCAAAGGTGAAATAATTCTTCTTATATATAACTTTACATTTGCATACTAAGATCACAACCCATGGGTGCAAGAATGCTTCTCTTATATAACTTTACATCTACATACTAAGATCACCACCCACTACTTACATTTGATGTCCAGGATTCCGTTGTTATTCATGAGTTTAATTTTTTCTTTGATGGTTGAAATAACATCGTCTGTTATAAATAACATTTTCATACTAAGATCACGAGCCACTAATTACATTCCACTTCCATGATTCCATTTTTATTCATGAGTTTAATTTTTTCTTTGATGGTTGAAATAAAATCATGTGTTATAAATATGTTATGGAAATGATAAATTTCTTGGACGCATTCTTAAACCTAAATACAACTCAATACATATGTTATGTTTCAAAGTTTCATCATTGCCCCTTGGCATGTTATATTTCAAAGTTTCATCATTGCTACTTTTTATGATCACATAATACACTTCGAATAAAAAACAAATTCTTACATTTGGCATCATACAATTATATTATAATGGTTCGTGAATGTTGAAGTGGTTGCATTATATCAAGAAATTGTATTGGAAGTTCCGAGTATTGTTATTTCTTGAGTTAGTCTAAAGCTTTATAGTGTTATATTTTATATCGTAACCTTTCGTATCATGGTATTTTAATGTTTATTATTGGATTGATGCAAATTTTGACATTATAATATTGTTAACTAGAACTATGGGTGAGTTTTAGAGTTTTATCCATGATATATTTGTTAACCAAGGCACATAATTAGGAAATATGCAAATTCAAATACCAAAAATATAAGAGAAGCGAGAGAAGTTAGTTATCAATCGTGAAATGATTTCCTATCAAAGAACGTATCAATGAAAAGAGAAGCTAATGTGTGCTTCACTCTTGGTTTTGGAATGTTTATTCATTCCAAAAAATCCACCATAAAACAACCTTGGCATAGTAAGCATGTTCCACATTGTACTACAAAGTGAAACATTTTTTATTTTTTATAGACTACATCTGCCAGACGCGCAAGGGAGGGACACCATGTGACAACTTCCCTTCTGCACTCTGAATCTGTGTTACTCACAAAATCAAATCATGTGGCCTCATGATCCTGGCTTCATATCTGGATTTATTGGTGTGAGCATTGATTTTGCTATCCACCAAATTTTCCATCATGTTAGAAGTGCACTTTGTGTTGAGAATTTGGAGGGCTGTAGGTTAATAAAAATTCTCTTATTGATAATTACTTATGAGCTTACTTGAGTTATTTATGTCTTCTCTTAATAGCTTGTTTAATATTTCATCAAGTCAATTATCAAAATACACAACACACAAATTAGGCTCCTAGAGCCAAGGCAAAACCTCTCCCTCTTGGAGAGGAAAAAACTGCAAGAAATTCTTCTTATAGATCTTCAAATGACAAGTACCATTCCAGACTTAGACCCTTGACCAATGGATGCTTCCAAAATGTTGATCCTTCTTATGAACTGTGAATAGGAATGTAAATCATAGATTTACCTTCCTCCTTTCTCCATACTGTAATAGATCAAACTTCTTATTGCAGCACAACCTAGCTGTTCACAAATCATGATATATGAATGCTTCTAGTCACATTCATTACAACACATAGAAAATAGATCTTATTCCAGCATTTAAATATCAGTTTGACCATACTTCATTTTAACGTAACCCCTTCATATTATTCAACATTTTTCATTTCAGGATGTTCCACGAAAACAGATCTGCATCTCGCATTTAACCTAGACTTGATCATGCGGTAGTTAACACAATGATGTCTGCAATTATTCCAGACTAGTTTCATATATCCAAACTTTATTTTAGAATTTGACTGCAGCATCCATCTATTAATCTGTATTTTTTGAGATATGATCTTCCTGAAATATGCATCACAAATATGTCTGCATTTTTCTTCAGAGAAATACGCATCCTACCTTAAATATGCACGGTGTCTTATTTTAAATTTGTACTGTGAAATCCGCATTCACTACAAGAATAATTGCATTCTATTTCAGAGAAATTTGCATTATAATTTGTGTCCATCACATCACAGATGTATCCACATTATAATTTGTGTTATTTGTACTTAATTTCAAATTAATCCACACTTCCTTTTTTCTGTATGACTTCAGAGAGATCCGCATTATTTCTTGATCAACTGAACCGCAGTCTCTTCAAATATATATAGCAAATTTTTCTGTTTGAAGGCCGACCATAAATTTTGTATGAGATCTGACCTCACCATTGAGAATATAGGCCGACTTGTAGTCCATTTATCGTAGCATTTACAAAGGTATCTTGAGCATCTTCCAGAAGACATTTCTTCAAGGTATCATGACCAGGCTTTCGAGCATATAAATAGACCCTTTATCCATATGAGTAGAAGAAAATCTTAGTAGACATCAAGAAGAAGTCTACTAACCTATAAAATCTTGCTCATGAAAACCATGTAGCAAGTACAACAACAAAAAATACATTTTATTATCTTTTTCTTCTTCTTTACATAAATACATAATTACATAGTCATTATGAAGACCGACCTAGTTACACTTTTCAACACTCCCTCTTAACTAGGGAGGTATTCATACAGGTACATGGTCACTTTCAAACTAAAGAATCTCATAAGAAGAATTGGATTGGTAATCGCATCTGTATAGAATCATATCAACCAGCAATGTCCCAATGAAAGGCCTTGACTAACAGCCCCATCTCTCAATGAGGCAATGGGCTACAATGCCGGTGAGACACATGACTTATAAACACCATCGTCATTGTCTCTTGAAGGTACATACTCCACCTAGGTGTTCCCAAAGTATGATCTTATTGGACTATTCTTCTCTTGTGTAGCTAGCCCTCAAAGAATATCAGTCCCCAACTACTCTTATTTTGAATTCCCTAATACATTCTCAAAGAGTATTGAATTCTAGATGATTACCCAATCCTCCATTCTATCTTCCCAAATGAAGACTAGAATGATGTGTCTATCTCTCCCTCTCAACCAGGGAGGATCTATTCCACAAGGGAATGTACTCATTCCTATACAAGGAATGTACCTAAGCTCATTCTTAAGAATTACCAAGTTTCTTCCAAGTAAGAAACTTACCATCATTCTCCCTCTTAACCAGGGATCTCCAACAACAATGGTGAGACACCCATATTCTCATGAAGAATTCCTGTACTTTATGTCATGGATTTCGATATTGAGGAATCTTCAACTTTTAGCTTCATAGGGCACAGATCATCCATCACTTTCATTCTGAGTCATGTTAGTTGTCAGAAAGTAATTCATCAGACTTCCTTATCTGGTCCACTGTTATGCCATGTTGCTTTCCTTCGAATCATATCCTAGGATCATACATCCTTTCTCATGATTATCAGATCTATACAAATTCATCCAGATAAACATATACATGTGAACTTTTTAAAACAAAAGTTACCTCAATGATGATCTTTCACCATGACATCTTCATGTAGGTATCGACATCCTTCATAAAGATTGACACATCTCCTAATGATATTTTTTTCCAAGGGTCTTCTTCTTTACCAAAATTTTGACAGAGTCTATATATATCTTTCAAGGAGATCTCCTAGTCACATCTTTTTGGCCTCCGGATGATAACTGCCTTTTTACATGGTTGCATTTCACGATCTCTTCCTCTCTGCACATTCTTGATTCCCAGGAACATAAAAATTTTCTAGTTTCTTGTTCATATATAACCACCTCATATTCCATGAGGACATATTATGTTGATTTCATCTATTTTTGCATTGAGAGATACTCCTCCATAGATCATACTTATAAGTACAGAAGTCCATTACATGCAACCATTACTTCACAACATCTAATTTTAGCATATAAATATATACATACCTCATATATTTTTCCCTTGAGACATCCTGTAGTAATTTATCAAGAATGAATAGCTTCATTCCCTTGGCTTGCTTCATCAATATGTCATCACATCCTAGAAAAATGTTTCCATGATGATCCTTGCTCTTGATGATTACTTTCCATTAGTAATTTTTCTCACAGAGGTTTTCCCTCAGCTCATTCACCAGGAGATCCTACCATGCTTCGATTAGGATGCTACATTGCCTCCCATCATACAATCAACATAAATCACTAAAAGGAGAAGATGATCTCAATCGTAGTGGAGATCCCTTGATTCTTCTTTCTTAGATTTCTTTGCATCAGGTTCTTTTTCAGATACATGGGCTTCTTCCCTATTTCTCTTGTCCTTTTTAAAATTAGGACAATCTATTTTGTAATTTCCAAGTTCATCACATACAAAGCATTGTTCTTTTTCCATATTATTCTGAGGACCAAACGTATCGAATCTTCCTTTCTTCCTTGACGTGGCTGCAAATGCTTGATTCCCTTCACTTGATCCTATAACACCTTTGGCTTTCAATATTGTTTCCTCTATTTTTCATAGAGACCCTAAATCATGGAGTGGTATGATTTATATCTTCCCATATAATTGTGAAGTGAAATTTTCCCCATTTTTCTCATAGAGCTCTTAGCACCACTGTAGTCTTCTCCTACTTCCTATAGTTGATCATAGAGATTGCTTCTCCTACAGTACTCACAGAGAATAGCTCCACTAATTTATTTTATACTCCTTTTGATGATTTTATCTTTTGCACATCGGATATGATAAAGTCTTTTATGGATTATATAGGAATCCTTTGGACTCTTATATCTCCCTTCATGAATTTGGCATGACTTGATTGCCCTTGTCTTCTATGGAAACCCCAAACAATTTGTTTATTTCTTTTTAAAGGAGACATTTTAATAGATTCATATAAATTCATAGATATACTTACTTGAATAGATGATTTTCATCTTCTATTAGCTTGATTACCTTGAAGATGGTTGAATCTTCCTTTGAATGGTGATTGATGAGGATATTCTGATGCTTCCTTGAAAGATCAAGGATGATAGGTAACTTTCCTTGAAGCTTTTGATGACAATACTTTGAGATAGAAATGATCTGCTAGCACATTTAAGATGGTTCCATAATGCTGCCTTATTTCTTTCATTATGGAAGAATGACCTTTCTCCTAATCAAATCCTTGCTTTGATACCCTCCATGAAATATGATCCTTGAGTGTCTCTATGCCCTTTCTAGCACCTTAGCTCTAATACCATGTTGGAATTTGGAGGGTTGTAGGTTAATACAAATTCTCTTCTTGATAATTACTTGTGAGCTTAATTGAGCTATTTATGTCTTCTCTTGTTTAGCTTATTTAATATTTCATCAAGTCAATTATCAAAATACACGAGACACACAAATTAGGCCACTAGAGCCAGGGAAAAACCTCTCCTTCTTGGAGAGGAAAAACCCGCAAGAAATTATTCTTATAGATCTTTAAATGATAAGTACCATGTCTAGACTTAGACCCTTGACCAATGGATGCTTCCAAAATGTTGATCCTTCTTATGAACTATGAGTAGGAAGGTAAATCATAGATTTACCTTCCTCCTTTCTCCATACTATAATAGATCTCAAAGTTCTTATTGCAGCACGACCTAGCGCTTCAAACATCATGATATATGAATGCTTCTAGTCACATTCATTACAACGCATAGAAAACAGATCTTATTCCACCATTTAAATATCAGTTTAACCATAATTCATTTGAACTTATCCCCTTCATATTATTCAACATTTCACTTCAAGATGTTCCAAGAAAACAGATCCACATCTCACATTTAACCCAAACTTGATCATGCGGTAGTTAACACAGTGATGTCCACAATTCTTCCATACATGTTTCATATATCCGAACTTTATTTCAGACTTTAATTGCAACATCCATCTATTAATCTATATTTCTTCAGAGATGATCTTCCTGAAATATGCATTACAGATATGTCCGCATTTTTTCTTCAGAGCAATATGTATATTACCTTAAATACACATTATGTCTTCTTTTAAATTCGTACTGTGAAATCCGCATTCAGTACAAGAATAATCACATTATATTTCATAGCAATTCACATTATAATTTGTGTCCATCACATCACAGATGTATCCGCATTATAATTTGTGTGATCTGTACTTAATTTCAAATTAATCTGTACTTCCTTTTTGCTGTATGACTTCAGAGAGATCTGCATTATTTCTTGATCAACTGAACCACAGTCTCTTCATATAGATATATAGCAAATTTTTCTTTTTGAAGGTAGACAATACATTTTTTATGAAATCTGACTTCACCATTGAGAATATAGGCTGACTTGTTGTCCATTTATCCTAGCATTTATAAAGGTATCTTGAGCATCTTCCAGAAGACATTTCTTCAAGGTATCATGACCAGGTTTTGGAGCATGTAACTAGACCCTTTATCCATATGACTAGAATAAAATCTTAGTAGACATCAAGAAGAAGTATACTAACCTATAAAATCTTGCTCATGAAAACCATGAAGCAAGTACAACAAAAAAAAATACATTTTATTATCTTTGTCTTCTTCTTTACATAAATACATAATTACATAGTCATTATGAAGACCGACATAGTTACACTTTTCAACACTTTGCTGCAAGGAGGGGTTGAACTCTATGAGAGATATGGTAATGGGAATTGAGCCTATTATGTACCAGGTTAAGCAGTATTGCCTGGAATTGAATAGGTTGAGAGGAATTCCCATTTCAACTCAAAGCGATAGTAATATGAAAGGGTCAGTTGTCAATGATTGGCTAAAAAGGTTGGAAAACATCTCCAAAAAGCATCAACAATGGTTCAGGAGTGCACGATACCTAATCATGACTTCATTTATCGCTATTAAACTATTAGAAGAATCACTCGCCTAAATAGAAAAATCACCCAGCATATTGAATTGGTTAATTTTATGGGTTGGGAAAGCGTCCTACAGGGACTTGGGAAAACGTCCTAGAGTCATTGAGGGTGAGAATCGCAGCCATGCGAGAAGAAATTACACGAGAGAAATCATATGTGGTGTAACGGCGGGATGAGGTGTAGCATTCAGCTCCAGTGTCGGTGTTGCAAACATCCTTGGAAGGGGGATTCCTTCCTTGTAGAGGCATGCCCTGCTTGCAAGTTCCTGTTCCAGAGCCGCCGATAGTGCCATAACAGATGTGAGTGCTCATGTTTGGATCGTATGTGCATTTGTCACTGATGGATATTAACTGGCCTTGGAAGTCTCATTCCATGTTTCTCAATTGTTCCTACACCCTTTCTCGAATGTGATCAGAGTGATGAAGAGCACTAATACGCAGTAGGAGAAAATCACCAAATTCTCGTTGGAATTGCTCAACAAATCATTTTTCATGTTATTTGCAGACACCATGGATTAGAACTTCAACAAAAACTCAATATTAGAGATATAATTTTCTATGGGATCGATGTGAAACTATTTCACACTTGTTATATATTTTTGTTCAATCTATATCCACCCTCCAAGTGATCTGCATCACCTGTGGTCATGACGAATAATCTGGGCTCGCGGTTTCGTTTTAGACCATTTTTTTTAAGCTTTCTCTTAATTTCAGAACAAAAGATCATGTAAATACGTTGAATGATTATACAAAAATCTAATGCGAGAAATCTATTGAGAAAAGAAGTGGTTATGAAAATTTACTATTTTTTGGACTGCGGTGAAGGCTTGTCCTGGGAATCCTGATCTTCAGGAGCTTGTGGCATGGCTACCCCATTTTTCACCGCTTTTGGATGCCACAGTCACAAGGTGGCTTGGCTATTGATATTTGATTACTTCTATAAAAGAAGAAGATATGGAAGAGACTAGGGTTGTGGGTACATTAGGGGTATCGGAAAGATGACCTGATCCGACTCTAGCTCTGACATCGAATTCTACTCGTTACTCTGTTTTTAATGGAGATGAGAGTTGAATGGGGTTGCTGCTATGGTTCGAGCTAGAGACCTTGAGTAATCTGCAACATCCATTTGCAGCCCGATTTGTAAGCACTCTATTAAGCTCATGTAATGGGAATCAAACGAGACCTCTATTTCCAAATTCAGTGAGGCCAACGTAATATTATGGGCATAATCGTTTTCCTATTTGATCGTTCCATGCCACTTCATAACTCAGAAGAGGACTCAAAGAACCTGCGATGGCTCGACGACTCGGGGCCCTTGACGAAGAATCTAGACCCTTTCCACCTGGAAATTTTTTGATTGCTAGAAAAATGAAAATAGGGCTTTAGGATTGGCTTGGGAAAATAGTGTTTTACCAGAAAATTTCAGATAATAACACCTTCAGTGTAATCATCATTGTAATTTAATGGAAATAGTAATTTAATGTATTTGGAATCTTTTTTTCTACTTAAGTATTTATTATAAATTTGTTTAATTTTGGATTTACTAAACAATCGAGACCTATTAAATTTTTCAAAAATATAAATTTTATTTTGAGTATAAAAAATCAAATTTACATATTACATCAAATACATTATAAATACAAAGATTTAATTTAAGATCATTTATCAACCACACTGAAAACGAGAAAGTTGAAGCTAACATTTTTCAGAGGTCGAAGGTTTCTTGCCTCGTTGCAGACTTTGCCTATTATAATACAAACTTTACACAACTTTGGCTCTCATACCATTTACATATTACAGACTTCGCTCAGAGGTGCGGATCGACCTTAACAAAGTCTCTGAAAAACCCAATACTCCCTAGGAGTTCCACCACTCTAGGTTCTATTGTACTGTACAACAACCCTCCCTTTTTTTAAAAATTTTAGAATAAAATTCATTTAGAAATAGGGTCCCTTTTTTCTTCTTTTAATATAGGAATAAAAGACTTATAAATAAAGATTCATTGTTTTAAAAACTCATTGCATGGACAAACAAAATACAACATTCAAAATTTCCGATCCGATCAAATATAAAAGACTTTATCATATAAAACAAGTCAAGTATAAAAAGTCTCATAAACAGTAAATCGCAATCGGAAATTGGAGAAATATTTAAAGACAAGTTTTACATAAAAGCTCAAAATCTCCGATGTGATTCGTTCAATTACAAAGCACCAATCGCAAAGGATTTAAGTTATTCATTTACATATCTCCGATGCGATGCGATCAATCGCAATCGCATGATCGGAGCACTTTTAATAAATTCTTTGTGGTCAATTGAAAATTCCCCGATGTGACGCACTTTATTATAAAACACTTTTCAAAAGGAAATAAACATTTGTTTCGCTTAAATGAGAAGAATCTCTATATGGTAGACCCCACAATATCGCGATGGGAATTCGGAAAAAGCCATTGATAATTCTTTTCGATTGAAACTCCCCGATGCGATATACCACCATCTAATCGGAAATCGGAGAAGTTTGCAATCGCAATCGGCAATCGGAGAAATCTGTATTGTGATATCTATGTACCATTTGAATACTTCCGATGCGATTGATATTTAATATACTACATTCATCACATTGGAAGAATTCAAAATAGGTAATTTTATAATATTTCACAAGCGCCAAATCTCCAATTGTACATTCAGCATTCAATAAAAAATCAAATGAATATTGGTTTATGATTCTATTTTGAATACGTGAGTGTGACCCAAAGAGAACATTTAAGTGTTATACGAAATCAATAAATAATGAATCGTGAGTTCATAATTGTTCTTTTCACTCGCTTGTTTATCACAACTAATAGCTTATTGCCTTGCAGAATAAAAGAACACTAAATCTTGTCATTCGCAGACCGAAGGAAACTATACCAGATATCGAAATGTCGAAGAGAACAAGGAGAATGAAGGCTGCTGGTGCCGCTAAGTTTGTTGAGATTCCTACAGTCTCAAAGGAAAGGCCAGTAAAGCTGAAACTAGTTACGGATACATCATGTCAAGGGCTCGGCGGAATGACATAGGAAGGAGTTTATAATCTATTGGAGAGTGAAAACCCTAAAGTCACAATAGCTAAGATATCAGTTCCTGATGAAGATAACTCAGATTCTGACTCTGAAGTTACTGATAGAACACTTGCAAATTCATTCCTACATCGAATTGAAGCCAGAGCAAACATCATGCCTTATTATGATGTGATTCGATGGGTCATCGATAATGTGGAAATAAAGAACAGAATGTTTATTTCAGCTTATGGAGCATCTTTTGGATCATTCAAAGCAGAAGACCTTAAAGCAATGTATCATCTCCCTGATCCGCAGAAGGTTTATAACAAAGAATTTGTCAAAGAGTTTGCTGACAGTAATAAAGTTCAATCTAAACCTATCAAAGAATGGAGGAAAAATCCTGAAAATCACAAAAATGAATCATCCGGTATGTATTCAGTAGATTCTCTTTTACCCCCATACTGCTATGCCGCTGCTATGATGTGTAGATTATTTGGCAATAACAATTCTTCTAGGTTTTCTATACAAATGGTTCCTTTAATCCTAGCTGTTGTCAATTTTGAAATTATGGGCTGGGCTATTATTCTTTCCAATAAGATAGCTAATAGGATACTCGAATACAGACAAGATAAAACCGCTGGAAATACCACTCCCTTTTTCTTTTGTGCTTATATTCTAGACGCCCTTTGTTTCAATTCTGAGTTTCCCTTGTTAGGATGGAAATGGACTTCTAAAGATCCTACCCTGATTCATATATACCATAAACTCCTTTGGAAAGTTCATTTCAAAGATCATGTTTATAAGATATGTCATGGTTTCCTTATCCCAGTCTTTCAAACCATTTCCAAATGCTTCCCTCCTAAATTCTCCGACAAAGCTAAAACTGAATTATCCTCAATAGGAGATTGGTTTGGAGACGAAAAATTCATGTATGTCAGGATTTTCGGGAGTATTGTGGAACCCCATGTCCT
Organism: Pinus albicaulis; assembly: GCA_034641835.2. NCBI lineage: Eukaryota > Viridiplantae > Streptophyta > Pinopsida > Pinales > Pinaceae > Pinus > Pinus albicaulis. The sequence goes on along the minus strand of MU968426.1, from coordinate 185,909 downwards.
CCCTCTTTTTGTTCCAGACAAACTTCTAGCCCAGGAAATCTCCTATCAATTGACAGTTGAAGGAATGTCCATATCCCTGAGCAACAATAAGAAAAGAATGTGGCCTTCTTTTCCATTAAATTGTGGACATTTTACTTTGAATGACTTCAAACATGTAGAAAAGGAAGTCGTCAAAATAAAGCACTTAAAATTCGCAACAATCCAAGGGAGACAGTATGATCCAAAAAAGATAGCTTTTAATGTTACTTCTTCAGTTTCGAATGCTCGATTCGAGCATGAACCATATGAGTTTGATGATTTGTTTGTTTCATTAAATGAATTTTCTCAAGTCTATAATTTGGCCAAGTCCAAATTTCAGAAAGAAGAAATGAACAAATTTATGTTATTCAGAAGGAGAAGATTGTTGAAAATTCCTCTAGATCAACTAAGAGTTCATATGCAAGAGGCAGAGATAGAAGATAAATCTGGTAAAACAATAGAAGAAACATCTACCAGTAAGGCCACTACACAGTTATCTACTGATCAGCCCATTGTACAGACACAAAAAGAAGTAACAGGAAATGATCCTATTTTACATACTGAAAAGATGATCATTGATGACAAATCTGGAGAATATACTGATCAGCAGTCCACAACTCAAACAAAGAAGGAATGCACAAGTACTGATACTAATGTGCATAGTCAAAAGGAAGGTTCAGACAACAAAACTGATAAACAAGAAAGAAATATAGAGAAATCAGATACACAACTTGGAGGAAATGAAACTACTAAGAAAATTGTAGACTCTACTGATCTTAATGTTTCCTCTCAATTGTTGAAGCAGTATAATCAATTCGCTCACCAACTAGGACTGCAGGATGATCCTAAAGAGAAAGAGCAAGAAGATTAGGACATTGAAATCATTCCTGAACATCCTACAGGGCAGATTATATTGAAGGTTGAAGAAATTCCTCCCTTGGATATATTCTACAGTCCTAGACATAAAGCTGTTGTTAAAAAACAGAGGAAGCGAAGAAAGATCGATCAAGACATGTTTTCTACTTCACAGGAGGAGTTCATGAATATTGTTTATAAGAATGCTGAAGTTAATCCATTTGAGGATCTCACTAAGTTGTCCCAATATGCAGGAGCATACAGTGCTGCGAAAATTGATAAAGCTGCAGAGGTTTCTCAGTTGATAACCCAAAAAAATCTACATATAGCTTTACTTGAAGAACAAGCTAGTGTAAATCAGCAGAAGATTGCTCAATTAGAACAAAAATTACAAGATCAAAATATCAGGTTTAAAGAGCTAGAAGAGCAGCTTGCCATAGAAAAGAAGAAGTTGATGAACAAGCTTTAAGCAATCAACAACAGTTGAATCAAGAGATTTCAAAGCTACAAAATTTGTTACAAGATGAAAAGAACACAAAGATTGTGCAAGAAAAATAATTTCAAGAAGCTTTAGATAAATTCAAAGATTTTCCCAAATTAAATGAATTCAAAACGGAGGCTCTTGAAGCCAATAAAATGTTGTCTCAGCAGTTAAATAATTTTTGTTTAAAATTGACACAAGCAGAACCATTTTATGATATCACAACATCTTTAATACAGGACATAGTTACTCTCAGGCAAGAAATTGATGATGCCGATGAAAGGATTTCTGAATTTCTTACTTGGCAAGATACATAAAAAGGTAGAAAAGCTAATCTACCTCGGATAGAAGAAAGACATAAGGAAATCTTGTTTACAGAGTGGGAACAACAGTTGATGAAAGCTGAGAGAGCTATATCAAGAGCTAGAAGCATGATGGGTAATATAACACAATTTATCAATGACAACTTGTATGCATGTAATCTCATTTCAGATTGTGTTCCAGGCAGTTTATAGAAAGTTAAAGAAACTGATTGCAGATGGAAAGAAGAAATGATGAATAAAAATCAACAGATCAACAAACTTCAAACAATATCTTGGGACAATATGTGGACTTATCTGATTAAGCCACTCAATCAACAATTAGCTATTAAATGCTTATCAAATGATGTCGATTGTTTAATTCCAGAATTCTCTAATGCCACATACGCCGGACAGTTACATTCCAAGATGAGTCATCCATCGGAAGTCCAGAAAATGCTGAAAAATTTCCACCTGGCTACATTGAACGAGAATCAAAAGAAATGAATCAGTTCCACAAAAGATAGCATTTCTGTTTTTAAAGTTGATAGATTGTAGCAGTAGTAGTAGGTTTCTGTTTTCATGTAATGTCATATTTAAACCCCTCTCATGCCTTGGAGAAGGGGCTCTGAATTGTAATATTTTTGACTTGGAGATTACATTTCTGTATTCCACTGGCTCTTATATTTTATAAGGGATCACATCTGGTGATTTTATGTGGAATTATCTTTAAAGAGTTGCATTTCTGTACCTTGGATTTGATTTTGCATTGGAATTACTGGATTAGAGTATCAGATTTCATTTGAAACTTTCAAGATGGATAAGGTATTTTTATCTATTCACTGTTAATTTCTTTTGTTATATGATATTCTTTTTTTTTAATTTGCTATCATTTATGTATATTTTTTTCTCACAATATTGCTTTATATATCATTTTTTATTATATTAGAAATATTCACTTTTCATAAATGTATGTAAGATGATATACAATGATGAATACAATATGCTAATATAACTCTGTTTAAATTCTTAAATAGAGTTATCTTTATTTGTTATTGCACAATTTCAATTAAACTTTAATACATTTTTATGGTTATTTTTCAATTGGAATAATTTTAAGTTGTATTCACATATGATACCCGGGTTAGTTTTAGAATTTCTTTATCAGTATTTAGATTAAATTAGATTGTTTTATTTCGGTCATTTAGTCCCATTTTCACTCATCCAAATCAACCCATCACCAACCCATTAGTTATAAGGAAACTGGTCCTTTAAATCCAGTCGAATCCACCATACCAAACGGATAAGGAGTTGTCTTAAGGTCCCGACCGGGTGGTTTTCCCCAATGTTTGAAGCAGAGATTTTCTAGGCTTCAACATTTTTGGCGCTAGAAGGAGGGCCATAGCTATGAATGGCAAGTGAATCTTTATCCACAGGCCATTCTGAGAGCAAAACACCCTCATTAACTTCTTCAATTTCTTCTGAATTACAAAATCCTAAAGAAGGAATTGAGAAGAATATTCAGACACCCACTATCAAAATCTCAAAACAATTAGACAACCAAAATCCTAAGTCTCCTGAAGTACAAGATTTAATCCATAAATTGAAAGGATTCTCATTATCTTTAGATGAGTCTGAAATATCTGAAGGTAGTGTAAGCTCAAAATTTGTTCCTTCAAAACCTCTTACTAGGCTACAAAGTGAAAAACTTGGTATTTCTCCGAAAGAATTCCCTTTACCTAGTAGAGTCAAGACAAGAAGAACTCAATCAGAATCAGAAAGTGATATAAGTTCTTCATCTCATATTCAATCACCTGTTTCCAAAACCCCAACTCAACAAAGTGCAGTTGTTTCCACAACATCTTCTCAATCATCATCAATCTCAACATCATCTATTCCAACAACTTCTGTTCTGACACCACCAGTCTCTACTACTCCTTCGACAGTTGTTACAATAATGGCACAGAGACCATGGGCTAGTCCAGGGGCTGTCAACATGCCTGCACCTTTACATGATTTACCTGACAATCCTGGAAAATGGCTTCCAAAGTTCAGTCTAGAGCTTAACATTCAAGCTAAAGAACACTTCAATAACTTTATGCTGGCTGTAAATTTGAATGGAGTCGTGGAAGAAGATGTTGTAGTCAGACTATTCCCTTATACTCTTCAAGGGGCAGCAGGATCCTGGTACTTTTCATTACCTTCAGGATCCATAACAAGTTGGGATATTTTTGCAGATCATTTTTTAACCAAATTTGGAGATGACAGATCAATAGCTACTTTAATCAACGATCTCTCAAATTTGAAGACAGAACCTAAGGAGCCCATTAAAGATTTCAACGCTAGATTCAACAAAATTTTGAACAAAATCCCTACAGATTCAAAGCCTAGTGAACAAGTCAGAAGTGAATGGTACATAACTGCTTTGCCCTCAAACATAGCAATTTTTGTAGATAGAGCTGCAAAACCTACTTTAGCCGAGAATATGAAAGAAGCTATTGCAGTAGAAAAACGAATTATTTCTCTAGAAAAGAAAAATGCTATTGAGGAAAGGAAATCCAAGAAGGTCAGCTTCAAATATGATTCGAGGAAATAGACGGCCAAAGACCCATACGACATGGAAGGTTTACATAAATTTCTTAAAACCATGTCTAATGAAATGGTTGAAATAAAAAAACAAGTCGCTGAAACTTCTACCAAAAAACCATTCCGAAATTTCAAAAGAAATCAAGTTGAAACTAAACCTCCCAATTCAATCTCTAATGCAGAATCAGAAGAGGAAGAAGAAGAAGATACACCTCTAGTATCAGATGAAGAAGAAGAGACTGAAGAAATAGCTGAATTACATGGAATGTGGGATTTTATTCTCCCTAATTCTGATAGTGAGGTAGATCAAGAAGCCATGTATGTAAGTACTGGGAGTATCAGATCCTATGGATTATAACATTTTTCTAAAAAGAAAACTACAACTCCAAGTACCAAAGACAAATCCCCTATAAAGAAAACTTCTCCATTACCTACTCAAAATCAGTCATCTCCTTCTAATCCTCCTACATCAACATCAAAGACTTTAGTGGTATCAGATCCTGTGGATTATAACATTGTTGAAGACATGAAAAAGATTAAAGCAAACATTTCCTTACATGAACTCAGCAAACTTAAACACCAGCAGAAGTTGTTATTAAAAGAGTTAAATGCTACACCAATTGCTCCTTTACCAAGTGGTGTAGTTGCAAAATCAGCTAAAGGCACTGGAAAACCACCAGATAAAGTAGATGCTACTGATACTGTTCTCATTGGAGAAAGATCAAATTCTCAGACTCCTCCTTTTCTTTTAAATTATGAAATGTATAATAAGAATCTGCATAATTTTTAAATCGTTTCTGGAGCATCGTCTAATATAATGCCTAATTCTGTTTGTGCCAAATTGAATATTGAACCACAAAAATCGGCAGTTCATATTGTTCAATTGGATCGCTCTAAAGTTCAAGTTGTAGGAGAAATCAATTCAGTTACTATCAGACTAGCTTCCAATCCTAGGATTGTCCAAAGAATTGATATTTTGATTGCATATATTCCTGAATTCTATGGATTAGTCTTAAGCAGATACTGGTTTGCAAAACTTAATGGTTATATCGCAACTGATTATTCACATATGTGGCTTCCCTACAAAGGGAAACCAAATCAAATCAAATTTGAACGAAAAAAACATATGATGCACACCGTTACTTAATTTGAACAATCAAATGAGCCTGTAGCTTTCAACAACAATATTCTTGGAGGATATTATGCTGAGTCATTCCTTGGGAACTTCAAATCACCACAATCCCCCTTTTCTGTAAATACTTTTGTTTCTCAAATAGAAAAATTTTCACAATCTGATTCTTCCAAAATTGTAAATATTTCTGATGTAATTGTAGATAAGTCAATAGATAAATCTTTATTTTGGTCATTATATTTTGATGGATCAAAATCTAGTGATGGAGCTGGAGCAGGATGCATCTTAATTGATCCAGATGGAGAGAAAACCATGATATCATGTAGGTTAGAATTTGAGTGTACAAATAATACTGCAGAATATGAAGCCTTGATTCAAGGACTTTATAAAACTATAGGGTTAGATGTTAAATACTTGAAAGTCTTTGGTGATTCTGAAATTGTCATAAAACAAGTTAGGAATACTATCCATTGCCTTTCAGGACATCTTAAACACTATCAAACCCTAGTGCAAGATCTTACCACTCATTTTTTAGCATTCAATATTTCTTCTATTCCTAGGAATCAAAATACATCAGCTGATTTGTTAGCTAATGTTGCATCCAAACTCCTTCCTGCTGAAGATTACAGTCCTAATAGATTTTCAGTAGAATTGATTTTTCGCCCATCTATTCCAGATAATATCACAAATTGGAGAGTATTTTACCATGATCAAGATATTTTAAATTTCATGACTTCAGAGAAATCATATGATGAACAAATTATTGATGAGGATGATCATGATTTGCAAATTTCCTCAAAAGGTAATGAAAATCCCATTCTGAAATCTATTGTTAAATTGGAGGACTTATACAATATAAAAGACAGATTCGAGAAAGTTACCAATGCTAAACTTCAAAGTTCCACAAACTTCAAAGTTCCACTTTGAAGTTTGAATTAGTAAATCTTGGCTCTGACTCTAATCCTCAAAATGTTAATTTAGGACTCAATTTAACTCCAGAGGAAAGAAATGCTTTCATTAAACTTCTGAATAAGTATAAAAATATTTTTTCTTGGAATTATGATGATCTAAAAACGTATGATACTTCGGTTATTCAACACACAATTCCAATGCTTCCTAATATTAAACCTATTCAACAGAAGTTAAGAAAGATCCATCCAAATCTTGAGGGTCAAATCAAAACAAAACTTAATAAACTTTTGAAAACCAAAATCATTTTTCCTGTAAGGCATTCCAATTGGGTTTCCAATATGGTACCTGTAAGGAAGAAAAATGGTGATATAAGAATCTATATTGATTTTAGAAATTTAAACAAGGCATATTTAAAAGACAATTTCCCATTGCCAACCATGGAACAGATACTTAAAAAGGTAGCTGGTTCTGAACTCATGTCCTTTCTTGATGGATTTTCAGGCTATAATCAAATTTTAGTTCATCCAGATGATAGATTGAAAACAACTTTCAGAACCAAATGGGGAACCTATGCTTATCAGAAAATGCCTTTTGGTCTAATAAATGCAGGAGAAACTTTCCAAAGAGCCATGGACATAGCATTTAAAGGTCTGATCAATAGATCAATTGTTATTTATCTTGATGACATAGCAGTATTTTAAAAAAAGAGAGCCAATCATCTACATGATTTAAAGCAAATATTTGAAAGATGTAGAAGGTTTGGTATTTCCTTAAATCCAAAGAAATCTTTCTTTGCTTTTGATGAGGGAAAAATCTTAGGATTTGTTGTGTCAAAAGATGGTATATATCTTAATCCAAATAGAGTGAAAGAAATTTTTGATATTTCTTTACCTCATAACAAAAAATCCATGCAATCATTTCTTGGGAAAATCAATTTTGTAAAAAGATTCATTCCTGATTTTTCTCAAATTGTTTTACCTATGCAAAATATGATCAAGAAAAATTCAATATTCAAATGGGGGCATAAAGAGAAACAAGCCTTTGAGGCAATCAAACAAGCAATCATTAATGCACCAGCATTGAATACCCCTAATTTTTCTAAAGATTTTACTTTGTATACTTTGGCCACCGAAACATCCTATGTTGCTGTTTTAACACAGCTCAATGAGTCAGAAAATTGAAGCACCAATTTCTTTCTTTAGCTCAAATCTGCAAGGAGCGGAGCTTAATTATTCTGATGTTGAAAAAAAAGCCTTTGCCGTGTTTAAATCAATCAAACATTTCAGACCTTTTCTCTTGAAAACACATACAAAAATCATTGTCCCATTCTCTGCAGTGAGACAATTATTAATTCAAAAAGAAGTAAGAGAAAAGAGAGCTAACTGGGTAACAACTTTGCAAGAATATGATATTGATATTAAGCCAGCTAAGATTGTTAGAGGACAAGTTTTTTGCAGATTATTGGCAGGGGTTCATAACATACCAGGGAATCAACATTCAGATAATGATATTCAAGTAAGTCAGATAAGTGTTACAGATTCTGAATCTCAGTATGTTGATCTCATCTATTACTTGAAAAATGGGTATGCTCCTTCTAATCTCAGCTATAAGAACAAACGTGCTTTAAGATTAAAGGCTATTAAATATGAGATCATTGATAATGTGTTATTCATAAATAATTATGATTCAATCCTATTAAGATGTCTTGAAAAGACTGAAGCTGAAAAGGTGTTGCAAGAATCGCATGATGGACCAGCAGGAGGTCATTTTGGAGGTGATACCACAGCTCACAAAATAATTCATGTTGGTTATTACTCGCCTACCCTTTTTAAAGATACGCATGATTATGTGAGGAAGTGAAAAATTTTTCAAATTGCAAGTGGAAAACAAAGGAAACCAGCTTTTCCTTTGCAACCAGTAAATATTGAACAACCATTTGAGCAATGGGGGCTTGACATTATTGGTGAGATAGTACATCATTCTTCCAAACAGCACAAATACAACCTTACAGCAACAGATTAATTTACGAAATGGGTAGAAGCAATCCCTTTGAAGGTAGCTAATTCTGATACAATTATTGATTTCATAGATCAATTCATCATAACCAAGTTTGGTGTACCTAACGCTCTTGTCTTTGATAATGCATCTTATTTCTCTAGAAATAGTATAATGGAATTTGCAATCAAAAGAGGTTTTAAATTGAAATATTCAGCAAATTATTATTCACAAGGTAATGGTTTGGCTGAATCCACTAACAAAAATCTTATCAAAATCATTAAAAAGACCATTGATCAAAATCAAAAGAATTGGCACAAGTCTTTAATCTTTGCACTATGGGCTGATCGTATTACTGAAAAAGCTTCAATAGGAACTTCACCTTTCAATTTAGTTTATGGAAAAGAAGCTGTGATAACACCAAATTTAGCTCTTCCATCATTAGCCCTAGTGCAATTTATTGAAGAAAATCCTTCTTCATCCATTCAATTGAGATATGATCAAATCCTTAAACTAGAAGAAAATAGAGATAAAGCAAAAGCTATTCATGATAAACATCAACATCTTGTAAAATCTTCTTTTGATGCAAGTTCTACCGGCTCAAAGATTTTTTCAATTGGTGATCTTGTTCTGAAATGAGATAAAGCACATGAAGAAAAAGGTAAGCATACCAAATTTTAGAAAATGTGGCTTGGACCATTTCAGATTGCTGAAAAGAGAGGTAACCCCTTCTTACTTGTACATATTCATTTCTGCAAAGTTTTTAATTGTTTTGCAAATAAAGGTTGTTAATAAGTCTCTAATTGACTGTTTACTGTTAAGAAAATTTCTTAGGAAGAATATTATAAATATTTATTTTGTGTAAATAAGAATTTTTAAAGAGATGATCACATTCTTTGGATAGTTTAAAATAATATGTTAAAATTTGAAATATTATTTCAATTATTTGCATAATCTTTCGAAAAACTTGAGGAAAATGTAAATCATTATAAGTTTATTGAGCAGAGAAAGGTTATCTATAAAAATAAAGATTTTTTAAGTCTTGGTACTCAAAAAACTCTGAAAATTGTCATCCATTGATTCTTAAGGATAAAACTATTTCACTCCATCCATTTAAGTTGTGATTTTTTAGAATGTAATTCTAAGAAATTATATGAAAATTTTAAGAGATAAAAGGTCTCATCACGAGCCTGCTTACCATGTTCATAAGAAGTAATAAAACTGACATTACCAATACTGCATATCAAAATAGGGTAATGGCTTATAAATATAAGACAAGGGGTCTTATCACGAGCCAGCTTGTTCAGTTTAATTACAACTAGTGAATGGCATTGTTATTAATTGGCTACCAAACTAGAACAATGGCTCTTAAAAATAAAAAATAAATAAAAGACAAAAACATGAGATAAAATGTCTTATGAATTTATCTTTTAAAAAGTCATAATTTTAGTTGGATGGGACGATGAATAAGTTAATGGTTAAAAGGTAACCCTGTCGAGACTATGAATGTTTGCAGGCAGCAGAGGCAATACCTATGACAATAGAGTATATTATAAAACCAAACTTGGAGAAATCCACTTACTTCATTATTAACACCAATCAAAGCTTGAGATAACCCAAAAAAATGTTTTTATCCTCAAGAAATTAGAAAGAAATTGTAAGAAATTTTTATTCTTTTTCATAGTTAGATTTTATTTTTGATTATCCTAAGATAGTTTTCATTATCTTTAAAATTCTTTACTTACTTAAAATATAGTATTCAATTTATTTTTTCAGAGATAATTGTTTCCTTCAGTGAATCACCAATTGTTGTACTGTACAACAACCCTCCTTTTTTTTAAAATTTTTAGAATAAAATTCATTTAGAAATAGGGTCCCTTTTTTCTTCTTTTAATATAGGAATAAAAGGCTTAGAAATAAAGACTCATTGTTTGAAAAACTCATTTCATGGAAAAACAAAATACAACATTCAAAATTTCCGATCCGATCAAATATAAAAGACTTTATCATATAAAACAAGTCAAGTATAAAAAGTCTCATGAACAGTAAATCGCAATCAGAAATCGGAGAAATCTTTAAAGACAAGTTTTACATAAAAGCTCAAAATCTCCGATGTGATTAGTTCAATCACAAAGCACCAATCGCAAAGGATTTAAGTTATTCATTTACATATCTCCGATGCGATGCGATCAATCGCAATCGCATGATCGGAGCACTTTTAATAAATTCTTTGTGGTCAATTGAAAATTCCCCGATGCGACGCGCTTTATTATAAAACACTTTTCAAAAGGAAATAAACATTTGTTTCGCTTAAATGAAAATAATCTCTATTTGGTAGACCCCACCATATCGCAATTGGAAATCGGAAAAATCCATTGATAATTCTTTTCGATTGAAACTCCTTGATGCGATATACCACCATCTAATCGGAAATCGGAGAAGTTTGCAATTGTAATCGGCAATCGGAGAAATATGTATTGTGATATCTATGTATCATTTTAATACTTCCGATGCGATTGATATTTAATAAAATACATTCATCACATTGGAAGAATTCAAAATAGGTAATTTTATAATATTTCACAAGCGCCAAATCTCAAATTGTACGTTCAGCATTCAATAACAAATCAAATGAATATTGGTTTATGATTCTGTTTTGAATATGTGAGTGTGACCCAAAGAGAAAATTTAAGTGTTATACGGAATCAATAAATAATGAATCGTGAGTTCATAATTGTTCTTTTCACTCGCTTGTTTATCACAACTAATAGCTTATTGCCTTGCAGAATCAAAGAACACTAATTCCTGTCATTCGCAGACCGAAGGAAACTATACCAGATATCGAAACGTCGAAGAGAACAAGGAGAATGAAGGTTGCTGGTGCCGCTAAGTTTGTTGAGATTCCTATAGTCTCGAAGGAAAGGCCAGTAAAGCTAAAACTAGTTACGGATACATCATGTCAAGGGCTCAGCAGAATGACATGGGAAGGAGTTTATAATCTATTGGAGAGTGAAAACCATAAAGTCACAATAGCTAAGATATCAGTTCCTGATGAAGATAACTCAGATTCCGACTCTGAAGTTACTGATAGAACACTTGAAAATTCATTCCTACATCGAATTGCAGCTAGAGCAAACATCATGCCTTATTATGATGTGATTCGATGGGTCATCAATAATGTGGAAATAAAGAACAGAATGTTTATTTCGGCTTCTGGAGAATCTTTTGGATCATTCAAAGCAGAAGACCTTAAAGCAATGTATCATCTCCCTGATCTGCAGAAGGTTTATAACAAAGAATTTGTCAAAGATTTTGCTGACAGTAATAAAGTTTAATCTGAACCTATCAAAGAATGGAGGAAAAATCTTGAAAAGCACAAAAATGAATCATCTGGTATGTATTCAGTAGATTCTCTTTTACCCCCATACTGCTATGCCGGTGCTATGATGTGTAGATTATTTGGCAACAACAATTCTGCTAGGTTTTCTATACACATGGTTCTTTTAATCCTAGTTGCTGTCAATTTTGAAATTATGGACTGGCCTGTTATTCTTTCCGATAGGATAGCTAATATGATACTCGAATACAAACAAGATAAAACCACTGGAAATACCACTCCCTTTTTCTTTTGTGCTTATATTCTAGACGCCCTTTGTTTCAATTATGAGTTTCCCTTGTTAGGATGGAAATGGACTTCTAAAGATCCTACCCTGATTCATATATACCATAAACTCCTTTGGAAAGTTCATTTCAAAGATCATGTTTATAACATATGTCATGGTTTCCTTATCCCAGTATTTCAAACCATTTTCAAACGCTTCCCTCCTGGATTCTCCGACAAAGCTAAAACTGACTTATCCTCAATAGGAGATTGGTTTGGAGAAGAAAAATTCACGTATGTCAGGATTTTCGGGAGTATTGTGGAACCCCATGTCCTCCCTCTTCTTTTTCCAGACAAACTTCTAGCCCAGGAAATCTCCTATCAATTGACAGTTGAAGGAATGTCCAAATCCCTGAGCAACAATAAGAAAAGAATGTGGCCTTCTTTTCCATTCAATTGTGGACATTTTACTTTGAATGACTTCAAACATGCAGAAAAGGAAGTCGTCAAAATAAAGCACTTAAAATTCGCAACAATCCCAGGGAGACAGTATGATCCACAAAAGATAGCTTTTAATGTTACTTCTTCAGTTTCGATTGTTCGATTCGAGCATGAACCGGATGAGTTTGATGATTTTTTTGTTTCATTAAATGATTTTTCTCAAATCTATAATTTGTCCAAGTCCAAATTTCAGAAAGAAGAAATGAATAAATTTATGTTATTCTGAAGGCAAAGATTGTTGAAAATTCCTCTAGATCAATTAAGAGTTCATATGCAAGAGGCAGAGATAGAAGATAAATCTGGCAAAACAATAGAATAAACATCTACCAGTAAGGCCACTACACAGTTATCTACTGATCAGCCCATTGTATAGACACAAAAAGAAGTAACAGGAAATGATCCTGTTTTACATACTGAAAAGATGATCATTGATGACAAATCTGAAGAAAATACTGATCAGCAGTCCACATCTCAAATAGAGAAGGAATGCACAAGTACTGATACTAATGTGCATAGTAAAAAGGAAGGTTCAGACAGCAAAACTGATAAACAAGAAAGAAATACAGAGAAATCAGATACACAACTTGGAGGAAATGAAACTACTGAGAAAATTGTAGACTCTACTGATCTTAATGTTTCCTCTCAATTGTTGAAGTAGTATAATCAATTCGCTCACCAACTAGGACTGCAGGATGATCCTAAAGAGAAAGAGCAAGAAGATCAAGACGTTGAAATCATTCCTGAACATCCTACATGGTAGATTATATTGAAGGTTGAAGAAATTCCTCCCTTGGGTATATTCTACAGTCCTAGACATAAAGCTGTGTTAAAAAACCGAGGAAGCGAAGAAAGATCGATCAAGACATGTTTTCTACTTCACAGGAGGAGTTCATGAATATTGTTTATAAGAATGTTGAAGTTAATCCATCTGAGGATCTCACTAAGTTGTCCAAATATGCAGGAGCATACAGTGCTGTGACAATTGATAAAGCTGCAGAGGTTTCTCAGTTGATAACCCAAAAAGATCTACATCTAGCTTTACTTGAAGAACAAGCTAGTGTAAATCAGCAGAAGATTTCTCAATTAGAACAAAAATTACAAGATCAAAATCTTAGGTTTAAAGAGCTAGAAGAGCAGCTTGCCACAGAAAAGAAGAAAGTTGATGAACAAGCTTTAAGCAATCAACAACAATTGAATCAAGAGATTTCAAAGCTACAAAATTTGTTACAAGATGAAAAGAACACAAAGATTGTGCAAGAAAAAGAATTTCAAGCAGCTTTAGATAAATTCAAAGATTTTCCCAAATTAAATGAATTCAAAACAGAGGCTCTTGAAGCCAATAAACTGCTGTCTCAGTAGTTAAATAATTTTTTTTTTAAATTGACACAAGCAGAACCATTTTATGATATCACATCATCTTTAATACAGGACATAGTTACTCTCAGGCAAGAAATTGATGATGCCGATGAAAGGATTTATGAATTTCTTACTTGGCAAGATATAGAAAAAGGTAGAAAAGCTAATCTACCTCGGATAGAAGAAAGACATAAGGAAATCCTGTTTACAGAGTGGGAAAAAAATTTAATGAAAGCCGAGAGAGCTATATCAAGAGCTAGAAGCATGATGGGTAATATAACACAATTTATCAATGACAGCTTGTATGCATGTAATCTCATTTCAGATTGTGTTCCAGGCAGTTTATTCAAAGTTAAAGAAACCGATTGCAGATGGAAAGAAGAAATGATGAATAAAAATAAACAGATCAACAAACTTCAAACAATATCTTGGGACAATATGTGGACTTATCTAATTAAGCCACTCAATCAACAAATAGCTATTAAATGCTTATCAGATGATGTCGATTGTTTAATTCCATAATTCTCTGATGCCACATATGCCGGACAGTTACATTCCAAGATGAGTCATCCATCGAAAGTCCAGGAAATGCTGAAAATTTGCCACCTGGCTACATTGAACGAGAAGCAAAAGCAATGAATCAGTTCCACAAAAGATAGCATTTCTATTTTTAGAGTTGATAGATTGTAGCAGTAGTAGTAGGATTCTGTTTTCATGTAATGTCATATTTAAACCCCTCTCATGCATTGGACAAGGGGTCCTGAGTTGTAATATTTTTGACTTGGAGATTACATTTCTGTACTCCACTGGCTCTTATATTTTATAAGGGATCACATCTGGTGATTTTATTTGGAATTATCTTTAAAGAGTTGCATTTATGTACCTTGGATTTGATTTTGCATTGGAATTACCGGATTAGAGTATCAGATTTCATTTGAAACTTTCAAGATGGATAAGGTATTTTTATCTATTCACTGTTAATTTCTTTTGTTATATGATATTCTTTTTTTTTAATTTGCTATCATTTATGTATATTTTTTTCTCACAATATTTCTTTATATATCATTTTTTATTATATTAGAAATATTCACTTTTCATAAATGTATGTAAGATGATATACAATGATGAATACAATATGCTAATATAACTCTGTTTAAATTCTTAAACAGAGTTATCTCTATTTGTTACTGCACAATTTCAATTCAAATTTAATACATTTTTATGGTTATTCAATTGGAATAATTTTAAGTTGTATTTGTTAGTGTCAGTCTAGTCGTACTGCCATCAGTGATCAAAATTGCTCTTTGCATTTGCATATTAGGAGTCCCATAATAATCAATTTCACCATTCCGCTAAGTCATGGATTCATTGATGGTAGTAATCCTTCATCGGTTTTCCCTCATGTAAAACTTGCTGATTTTCCTCCCTATGGTCTTTAGTCATTAGTCACTTTCATTCTCAAAATCATGTCAGTAGGTCATAGGATGGGTCTCATTAGTTTCTAGGGTCTCACCATGGTCGAAACAATGGGTCAAGGTGTCAATAAATATCAGCAAGGTTGTGAGGAAGTCAATAAACTCAATGCCATAGCACCAGGGAGATCAGAGATACATTTTATTTGGCTTGATGTAATTTTCACCTCAAAACCATGTTCTGAGGCGAAAACATAATACTTTGCCTTTCAGTCACAATTCAGAAGCTGTTATCTACACAAAGCAATGTCCCTGCCTTTCAGAGAAGTTTTCCACAGCGTTTTCAGCACCAGATCATCTTCAAAGTAGATTCATCAGAAAGAGCCCGGAAAGAGCTTTCCAACGGTATACTACACTCTCAAAACTGACTTCTGGACTGAATTTTATGCCTAAGTGAAGTAAAAGCCCTCTATTCCCTAATTCTCCCCTATTTCCCATGTTTCCCTTTTATCTTTATGTTCAAAACCCCTTTCATTCCCCTCCCGATTATAATATCGCATTATAAACCATGTAGTAAAATATGCGATTTTATTACCCAACCACTTCCCCTCCATGCCTTATGACTTTATAATAAAATGTTTCATATTACAAAGTCCCCGCCCCCTTAACCACTTCCCCACTATGCATATAATAAAACTTTATAACGTAAAGTTTAAAGTTTATTTATAAACCCCGCCGCTTTTAAATCGCACCATCGCAATATCCCCAATGCGATTGATCACACCATCGCAAATCGCAAAAAAAATTTGTATGCCCGATGAGCCAATCGCAAATATCTCCGATGCGATCCGCCAATCGCACCAAACTTCGATCGCATCGCAAAAACTCTCGATCGCGCCCTTTTCCGATCGCAAATTCCCATCGCAATTTTCCCATCGCACTTTCCGTTGCAAATTTTCCATCACAAAACTCCCGTTTACGATGTGCGATCATCGCACATTCCCATTGCAAATTCCAAATATTGCAATTGCGATTTTATCCCCGGTCCCCCCATAATACTTCCGCACAATTTACATATAAAAAAGGCCCAGCCCTTTGTTAATCTAAAACTTTGGTTATATTTGTATATTACAAAGGCCTTCCTCCCCATCGCATCGCATAACTGTAATATGTCACTCCGCCATGCCCCCGCTCCATTTGCGATTGTGATTAAGATGCTGGTCCCTCCTCCTCTCCCTTCCTTCCTATTCACTATTTCCCTTCATGTAAGGCATTATTTCAGTTTATTCCAGTTCACTGCAATGACATCTTATTAAAAAATCAGTTTTCTTCAAATGGCAAATGGAAAACGAACATTCAAAGGCCGAGAGGATTGGATTGCCTATTTTGTCTTCAGTTACGATTCAAAGGGATTTACGCTACAGGTTTCACCTCTTCATTGGTTATCAGCAAATTTGAGTGGCAAAATGTAACGTTACTCCTTCTTAGGACAGATGGATGGCTCTCTTTCCTATCTTCATGATTTCAGTTGAAACAGCTCCCCTTTCTGTCGATCTATATTCCCACAAATTTTTTCTATTTATTGTAATTGGAAATCATTTGTAAGGGAGCTGAGTTCTGGGGAATAGTGTGGCAGAAAAATTTCTGCGCTACATTGTACAGTTTGGCAGGGAATTAATAAAGTGATGCAGCTCTAATTTGTGGGATTCATGTGGTATGAGTTTAGCATCTGTCTCTCCTTTGTGTTTCATATGTACTTCGTTATGTTTTACCATTCATTCATAAACATTTCTAGTTGAATGTTTTCAAGATAGAAAGGTAGAATCCATTCTTATATGCTCTGCCTTGGGGAATCATTCACACTCTATGTATTTTCTTCTGTCTGAAAAGGATTCATTTATTATGCCCTGTTTAGCTTTCTCAACAGTCTTTCCACTCCATTCTATTTAAATTTGATTGCTAAATCTCCTGCCTATCTTGCCCCATGAAATATCCTGTATACTGATTTAAATCCTCAGCTCATGCTGTCTTTTTGTCCCATACATCCCTGAAATTTCAGTCATTTATTAAAATCCCTCTTCCCATTTATATACCTAGCCTAATATCAGTTCATTATTGTTTTATTGAATATCTATTCTACGGAGAGAGCCCTCTCCTGTCCTTGTAGGTCTAGCTACAAGGCTGAGCATGGTTTAGTTGTTACCCTGATTTGCCTTTTCAGCCTGAGGTTCAGATTGGGTGCTAACATCTCTGGCGACCATAGTGGGGAATTACAAACTTTTTGCATAAAAGATAAATCACCCCAGTAATATCTTCCATGGTAAAGAATGACAAAGTATCATATCTGAATGTTGATGGTGAACAAAAATCAGATGCATATAAAATATGAAAACATTCACCTGGTGACTCCATTCACTGAAAGACCCACAAAATCAAATCCTTCATGGTGACTCCACTGTAGGAAGATCAGTAGCTTTAAGATCTTTGTTTTAAGATGGAACGTATTGCAAGAAGATATGCTCCCATGAGCCGAGATCACATTCCAGGTTTCCTAAATAAAATTCCCAAGGTGGATTGGCTTCATAATTTGCCTATGTTCAAAAATGTGGAAGGTGATGATGCTGCTCTTCATCTGGTAAAATTCCACATCCATGTGCATAAGTTAAAAATTGATTTTCTTGAAGATTGCTTGATGAAGATGTTCATGGCTACTCTAGAAAATGAAGCTCGATCTTGGTATGAAAGTTTGCCACCTGGTTGTATTTATTGCTTAAAGGATTTTCATACCATATTCTTCGAAAGATATAAAGAATCTTGTCCATCCTTAATACTAGTGCAGAATTGCTGTAAACACGTTAATAATTTCATTGAAAATCTAGAGAATTTCTATGGAGATGACAAATTCATGGACGAAGAAATTACGGAAGCCCTCTTTGAAAGTCCATTCCAGCAACATACACAAATCTCAGAGGATACTTATCAAGGTTAGCAGGCTGAAGATCTTTATACAGTCGAAAATGATGAAAGACAAGGTTTTATTTCAGATCTGAGTGAAATAAAGGACGAGTTATAGGAAAACGATTTTCCAGTCTCGGATAATGATAAAGATAAACCATTTCTAAAGTTAAAATATGATGACGAAGAGTATATTGTTCCAGATCTCATAAAGGAGAGTTATATGGTTGAGGCCAGCTCAAATGAAGAAAACAAAGTTACGAACCTAAATGCTCTCATCCCACTAGAACTAGATCTTCACGAGGAGGTAATTCATTCCCTCTATGAAAAACAAGACGAGATCTTCGTTCAAGTAAGTGAGAAAGTTTCTTTGGATGAATCATTGGAAGATGATAGAAATTTCATTTTTGGGTTTCAAGAATCATCTGAAGTTTCTTTTCTCATGATTGATGAATGGAATGAGAAACATGATAATATGGCTATCGTATCATATGAAGATGACCAACAATATATTCAGACTACAGAAGATCAGAACATTCAGGACTGCCATTTAAATTCTTCTTCCCATGTCTCATGTTTTGAAATGTTTTTTCAAGAGAAAATCTACTCATCTATTTTTTCAGAATTTTTTGAAGACCAGGAACATACTCTTACTGAATTACATTATGAAGAAAGATCAGAATCAAGAGAAAAATACACCTCATTTCTTCAGCAAGAGGTAAATATTTATGTTTTTCAGGATCCAATGGCAAATATGTTGCAGTCAGCAGTGAAGGTGATTATTGCAATATTCAGTGATGAAGGAGATCATGGTCAACTATGTTTTTGAATGCCCAATTGTAAGTATTTATTGTTGACCAGAAGATCTGATCAGGAGAATAAATTAAGGAGGCATCTGCTTGATTGGTTACATTGGCATTTTGATATATCCTGATGGCACATTGGCCTTCAAGAAACACATGTGGTTATCATCAAGATTTGAAACCCCAAGTCTTGGTTATATACTGCCATCGAGCTTCAAATGTTAAGTTTGTTTAGATTAGCTTTGAGTCACTTTTGAGTCAGTTTGTTGGGTCAAGTTTCATTCAGTATTCAGTTTGGTTTTTAGCTATTGACTCCATGCCCAATGGAAAAGGCTACTTGGTATATGGTGTTCTTGGCACCTCCAAAGGAGCTACCATCCCCATTGGAGCCAATGTTAGTGTCAATCTAGTCATACTGCCATCAGTGATCAAAATTTCTCTTTGCATTTGCATATTAGGAGTCCCATAATAATCAATTTCACCATTTCGCTAAGTCATAGATTCATTGATGGTAGTAATCCTTCATCGGTTTTCCCTCATGTAAAACTTGCTAATTTTCCTCCCTATGGTCTTTAGTCATTAGTCACTTTCATTCTCAAAATCATGTCAGTAGGTCATAGGATGGGTCTCATTAGTTTCTAAGGTCTCACCATGGTCGAAAAAATGGGTCAAGGTGTCAATAAATATCAGCAAGGTCGTGAGGAAGTCAATAAACTCAAAGCCATAGCACCAGGGAGATCAAAGATAAATTTTATTCGGCTTGATGTAATTTTCACCTCAAACCATGTTCTGAGGTGAAAACATAATACTTTGCCTTTCAGTCACAATTCAGAAGCTGTTATCTCCACAAAGCAATGTCCCTGCCTTTCAGAGAAGTTTTCCACAGCGTTTTCAGCACCAGATCATCTTCAAAGTAGATTCATCAAAAAGAGCCCGGAAAGAGCTTTCCAACGGTATACTACACTCTCAAAACTGACTTCTGGACTAAATTTTATGCCTAAGTGAAGTAAAAGCCCTCTATTCCCTAAGTCTCCCCTATTTCCCATGTTTCCCTTTTATCTTTATGTTCAAAACCCCTTTCATTCCCCTCCCGATTATAATATCGCATTATAAACCATGTAGTAAAATATGCGATTTTATTACCCAACCACTTCCCCTCCATGCCTTATGACTTTATAATAAAATGTTTCATATTACAAAGTCCCCGCCCCCTTAACCACTTCCCCACTATGCATATAATAAAACTTTATAACGTAAAGTTTAAAGTTTATTTATAAACCCCGCCGCTTTTAAATCGCACCATCGCAATATCCCCAATGCGATTGATCACACCATCGCAAATCGCAAAAAAAATTTGTATGCCCGATGAGCCAATCGCAAATATCTCCGATGCGATCAGCCAATCACACCAAACTCCGATCGCATCGCAAAAAATCCTGATCACGCCCTTTTCCGATCACAAATTCCCATCGCACTTTCCGTTGCAAATTTTCCATCGCAAAACTCCCGTTTGTGATGTGCAATCATCGCACATTCCCATCGCAAATTCCAAATATTGCAATTGTGATTTTATCCCCGGTCCCACCATAATAATTTTGCCCAATTTACATATAAAAAGGGCCCAGCCCTTTGTTAATCCGAAAATTTGGTTATATTTTTATATTACAAAGGCCTTCCTCCCCATCGCATCGCATATCTGTAATATGTCACTCCGCCATGCCCCCGCTCCATTTGCGATTGTGATTAAGATGCTGGTCCTGCCTCCTCTCCCTTCCTTCCTATTCACTGTTTCCCTTCACGTAAGGCATTATTTCAGTTTATTCCAGTTCACTGCAACGGCATCTTATTAAAAAATTAGTTTTCTTCAAATGGAAAATGGAAAATGAACAGTCAAAGGCCGAGAGGATTGGATTGCCTATTTTGTCTTCAGTTACGATTCAAAGGGATTTACGCTACAGGTTTCACCTCTTCATTGGTTATCAGCAAATTTGAGTGGCAAAACGTAACGTTACTCCTTCTTAGGACAGATGGATGGCTCTCTTTCCTATCTTCATGATTTCAGTTGAAACAACTCCCCTTTCTGTCGATCTATATTCCCACGAATTTTTTCTATTTATTGTAATTGGAAATCATTTGTAAGGGAGATGAGTTATGGGGAATAGTGTGGCAGAAACATTTATGCGCTACATTGTACAGTTTGGCAGGGAATTAATAAAGTGATGCAGCTCTAATTTGTGGGATTCATGTGGTATGAGTTTAGCATCTGTCTCTCCTTTGTGTTTCATATGTACTTCGTTATGTTTTACCATTCATTCATAAACATTTCTAGTTGAATGTTTTCAAGATAGAAAGGTAGAATCCATTATTATATGCTCTACCTTGGGGAATCATTCACACTCTGTGTATTTTCTTCTGTCTGAAAAGGATTCATTTATTATGCCCTTTTCAGCTTTCTCAACAGTCTTTCCACTCCATTCTATTTAAATTTGATTGCTAAATCTCCTGTCTATCTTGCCCCATGAAATATCCTGTATACTGATTTAATTCCTTAGCTCATGCTGTCCTTTTGTCCCATACATCCCTGAAATTTCAGTCATTTATTAAAATCCCTCTTCCCATTTCTATACCTAGCCTAATATCAGTTCATTGTTGTTTTATTGAATATCTATTCTATGGAGAGAGCCCTCTCCTGTCCTTGTAGGGCTAGCTACAAGGCTGAGCGTGGTTTAGTTGTTACCCTGATTTTCCTTTTCAGCCTGAGGTTCAGATTGGGTGCTAACAGTATTCACATATGATACTCGGGTTAGTTTTAGAATTTCTTTATCAGTATTTAGATTAAATTCGATAGTTTTATTTCAGTCATTTAGTCCCATTTTCACTCATCCAAATAAACCCATCACCAACCCATTAGTTATAAGGAAACTGGTCCTTTAAATCTAGTCGGAGCCACCATACCAAACGGATAAGGAGCTGTCTTAAGGTCCTGACCAGGTGTTTTTCCCCAATGTTTGAAGCAGAGATTTTCTAGGCTTCAACAGGTTCACATATGCATCAAAATTCACATGTGTAGGCTTGTCGCACTCGGCCTGAAGGCATAATGACAAAAAGCTTTCGAGTGAGAGGGAGATCTCGGAATGAAAACACAGACTCGAATGCCCAAATGGTGACACATTTTCCTTATTTATAGGATTTCAAGAGAGCTTCAAGAATATTCCTGAAATATGACATGTTTGCATATATTGTACAAACTATAGATCTCAAATCTAAACATTTCCTTAGATTCTCTGAAATGTGGGTCAAATCCCACCAAAAGTCGGAGAAGTGCTCTGAGTTTCATATATTCGTCTAGAAATCTCACCTAAGATTTTATGTTAGAGGTCAGACCCCTCCACATAGTCATTTAAATTTTCCTGAAAATCTCTCCTAAGATTTACTCAATGGAGATTTTACCGGAATCCCATGCAACCGATCACACTCACTGTCAGGGGATTAGACATGAACTACAACCCACCTTGCTTTCTTACTCTACTATAAGCTGTTAGGTCCCTATAATCAGCAAGATTGGAAAAATTCCGATCACAGAAACAACATCGTTTCAACCAACTTTGGGGTTCTAGGATCTATCCCTCCTGAATCTGGAAAGGGATCTCTCCAATAAGTGTAAAGATGGATTTGTCTTTGAAGTTTTGGGTAATGATATTAGGCTAGTTATGAAGGCCAAGGATTTGTTTTGTTCTTTGGATGGTTAAGCATGATTACTGTTTAAGGTGGAAATTCCTAAATGCAAAGAGTTTCAAAGGTTAGAAGTTGCAAGCAATCAGAGTAAGCTTCGGCCAAGAAGATAGATAATTGCAGGTTTTAGTCCATTGGGCTATGGAGTCATAATAGGGTTTAATTGGAGCAGCAAGAGGCAAGAGTGGTCCATGGGGAAAGTCATCTATGTCTAAGGATCTCTTTGAAGATTGATTTATGGAATGAAATGATACAAAAAGAAAGGGAATTAAATAGATGAAGAAAAAGGAGCAGCCCAGGATCTGATAAGTACTTTTAAACTAGTCAGCCTTTGACATAAACTCAAGAAAAACATAAAAGAAAACTAGGATCTGGTAAGTACTTTGAAACTAGCCAGCCTTTGATATACTTTCAATAGAAAACATTTTCAAATGAAAGGGAAACTTGAAGGCAACTTTTGGAGAAGAAAATAGTGGTCTGGGGTCACCACAAATCCTCTCCTAGCTCTGATTTACTTGGTTACTTTCAAGACAATCACAAACATAACACAGAATGGCCTAAGATCTGGTAAGTACTTTGAAACTAGCCAGCTTTTAACACATTCCAAGAGAAACATTCAGACAGTCTTTGGGGACAATAATAGGACCAGGGCATACCATATCTTCCATAGTTCATCTTTACTTAACTAATACTGAACATAACATTCAAGAATAATATTCAGCCAAGGCAATAAGACGAGGGAACGCCATCATTCCTATGCTTAAACTGAATTAAATCATTCCTAAATAACACAGTTTGGAAGAAAACATATAAATAAATATTTTCAGTCAGAGAAGGTTACTGATATACAGTAGGTCCTAACTCCATGCATATTGTTCTTTATAAGATAATATGAAACATAATGAAAACATAAACAAAATAACAAGTTACAATTATAGAAACATCACCGTAAACATAGACCAAGATCCCATAAAACAACTTGTATTGATGCTCCAAACCAGTTACAACTTTAAGTCTAATGCTTTAGTTTAGCAGTCATCTACTCATATCAGCCTAACTTATCTATCACAAGCAGAGCTCCAAGGGCCAGTGAACACTATGTACAATCAGAAGTTTAAGCTCAAATGTATTTCAAAGTTCTGCAACCAACAGTTTCTCATCTTCTAAAGAAGTATTTATAGAAGGATGAGGAGGTGAGATGTGATAAAAGATCTCTTAAGGCAATTAATACAGATTCAAGACTTCTTGGCCTTTTGAGGGGCTCGATGAAGAAGTTTACAGGTGGATTGTTGTATTAACTGTTTTACAATTATGAATAAAACTCGGTGGGAGCTTTCTTTGACTTCGAGGCTCTGCGTAATGTTTGGAGTAACTCTATAGATATTTCTACATTTATTTACTTGCAGAAGTAACTCCCTGGCTGCTCTGAGGAAAAATATCTTCATTCGATTAATAAATTCGGCCTCTGTTTTGAATGCTTTGAGGCACATGTGGCAATTATGGTAGTTGAGGAATCAATTCGCCTCAATTGAGGTAGTGGAGGCCTTTCTGTCTATTAAACACTTATGATGTTCCTTTAATTGTGTTTTAATCCTGGGAATTAGGCTTTTGATAATCATTCTTAGCCTTAATTCACAAATCTGTCTTCAATCTTCTGCTTCTGTTGTGCTCTGTCCTTCAACGCTGATAATATTTAACTGTGTTTTTAATAAAACAGTGTCTTGTCGATGTGCAGGGCCGCGTTGGACTTTTCGAGGCATCAATGCCCATGAAGCATTGATAAAACATCAAATCCAAACCTTGTGAATAGTCTCCATGATAAATCAAAGGCACGGAAAACTTCTTCTCCGGCCTTCAGCATTTCTTTCGAATAAATGGAAAAACCATTAATCCCTGCAACATACACAAAATATTAGAAAATCCTGCGTTTTAAGGTTTAACTGCTTTCAGAAGGCGGAGAAGGAGCGTAGTCGTTGGATGAAAGCATCCAACGGTGGAGATTTATTAAGAGGAGGTTAAAGAAGAGTGGGGAAAATGAACAAGTCGAGTGATTTTGGATCGTCCGATCAAGACACATGGATAGCCTGGGTTCAATCGGAGGATCGCAACCGGGGGTGGCGAGAAAATGGAGCGATTGAAACATGCGATGCGACGAAGTGCAAGCCATTGATCTAAGATTATATCAACGGTGGAAAATAAATCGGGGGAAAGGCCGATCGAGGGAACAAACAAATTCATGCGATGGAGATTTGCGATGCAAGTTTGTGCGGACTGTTGATCTAAGAATCAAATCAATGATGGAAAGTGAATCGGGGAAAGGCTAAGTGACGGGAGCAACAAGATGATGCGATGTAAAAATGCGATGCGATTTCAAAACTCCGATGTGATGGAGCACTGGCCGCTTGATCAGTTGTCGATCAATAGCGGGGATTTGTTTTAGAATGAAGTAGCAGAAAAACCTTTGCGATATATGAAAACTCAAACTTTGGAAAAAAAAAGGTTTTATGGGGCGGAAAATATATATAAGGTGGACAGGCACCCGACTGCGGGGCCTTGGGTCTTTATGAAATGTGATATGCCTGGGGCGTACATAAAATAAAAGGGGCCAATCGCAATTGGAGCCTCGGGCTGGTCTTTCAATCAACCCATTTGAAATATTGCGATGCGATTGAGCGCTTTCGGGACTTCGACGCTTGGTCCCAGGGGAAAGTCATATGGAACAAAAGGCGGGGGGGAGTTTAACATATATAAGACCCAATCACATCGGAAAGTTTGATGCGGGAATTTTTAATCAACCCATTGGATTTCTTTGATGCGATTGCGCGATCAGCTCTTTTCAATCTAACCATTTATATTAACACATGACTTTGGTTTTTTAGACCAAAACTTTGGAAAAGTGGGTTTTTGGGTTTTACAAAGGAAAAAGCGGATCGGGAATGGATTTTCATAAGGTTTTAAGAACGAAGGTGGGCCCACGGTATATTTTATATAAAGGCTAATCGCATCGGCATTTTCCAATACAAAGCCAATCGCATCGGAAACTTCGGAACATGGGAAAGACTTGCGCATTTGAAAATTTCCTATGCGATAAGCACCGGATAGGTTTAGCGCTTGGGTTCCAGGGTGTGGGCATATGGGGGAAGTGGTTTTGAAAGTCAGCCCAAGGGGGCCTAAGCCTTATGCAAAAACATGTATTTTTCATGAAATTTTCAAGGTTTTTAATGGATTTTGGGGGTTTTGGTATGGTTAAAGAGTGAGTCTTTAGCCTTGTAAGAGTGATTTTCATGAAGGGAAGAAGAGAAATCATGAAAAAAAAGGAATTTTATGGAGAAAAAGGGGAGCAAATGAAGGTTAGTTTTGAGTGAGACGAGGGGGGGAAATGATGGTTTCTCAGCAGTCTTTTCTCATGAAATCAGCAGAATTTCTGAGTATAAAATGGGAACAACAATGAAGATTTTGGACAGAGGCATGAGGCCTTCAAGAGTCTTCAAGAGCCAACAATTTTTAGTAATAAAATTTGTTCCTTGGAGGCTCAAAAAGTCTTAGCCACCTTTTGCTATAATAAAATATTATAGGTGGCTAACAGTGGCTCCACTTGGGGATGATGCCTTCTTGAAGGCATCAAGAACTTTTAGAATTTCATTATCTGGGAGGCTGACCTGTGCCTGATCCATTGGGTTGCTTTCCTTTGCTAGGATGATCTTGCTCTGAAAACATTTTAACAGCCAAAAAAACAATGGATCCTTCATCAATCAAGCTTTCTACCTACCCAATCCTACTGATCTAACATTTTTTCTTCATTAGAGTGCACTTGGATTGGAAAACTCTTTTACAACATTTTATTCTTTTGAAAGTAGGAAATATAATCTATTTCTACTCCTTATTTCTCCCTGAACTCAGATTAAACAGTTGAGTTCAGATGATTCTCTACCTAATCTGCCATCTGTTGGAATTAAACTGTCCAACATATTTTCATTCTCTAAATTCTAAAACATAAATTTAAAAATAGTCAAGTCAAGATTAGGTTGTTTGACTTGTTGTGATCTATGGCATAAAAACAAGCTGCACATAGACATTTATTTTTCAGAAAATTAAATCAAAAAATGGAAGGCTTAAGATCTGAAAATTTTTCATCATGGCCTTCCCTTTCCTTTACAGCTTTGTTTTGACTCTTGTTTTGAGCTGTTTTTCTTCTATCAACTGGTTTAGATTTTGATCTAATTAGAACCAGATTTACTTCTTTTTGACTCAGAAAAAATAAAACAGATTTGAGTCATTTCTTTTTTAAACTTTAGGTTCAGATTTTGATTTTGTTTGAACCTTTAATTTCTATCCTAAACTATCTACTGATATGCCAAGATTAAATAGTCTGGCAAATCGAATTCACTATCCTATCAGTAGAAAATTTAAAGCTAATTAGTCAAGTTTAGGCTGTTTGACTAACTAGAAGTATGTTATTCAGGAGTGGCATTTAAGCTTGCACACTTTCATAATTGTTTCTCTTTTTTTGGTATGGGGCTATACCTTTCTTTTTTTGTCAATCTGCCCTCTTTTCTTTCTTTTCTTTCTTTTTGTATTTTTTATTTTTCTAACTTTGAATGCAATGGTGGATGAGATATTTATAATGAAGAAGATAAAAAGCTTCAAAACATAACATTTATCAAGAGAATTAATGTTTAAGCATCCTGCCATTGACAAGACCCCCAAACAATTCTGCTCCATTCAACTCCTGCAAGAAAAATGCATTGTTACCAGTAGTTGAATGAATAGAGAAAGGGCCAAGCCATAAGTTGTCGAATTTTCCATGCTTTCCCTTGTCTTCCCTTCTTGAATCCCATTTTAAAACTTTGTCCCCAATTTTGAAATTGTTGGCCTTTGTTCTTCTGTCAAAAAGCTTTTTAATGCTATCTTGTTTGTGCAATGCCTTGTTATACACCTCCTCTCTGGTTTGCTGAAGATGGAAGGTCTGATTTATTCTTCTGATCATTTCATTATATTTAGTTTGCAACTCTTGAATCAACTTCATTAATGGTACACCAAGGCTGTTTGGAAAAATTGCATAAGTACCATACACAAGCTGGAAGGGTGACATGCCAATAGATCTCTTCAAGGTCAATCTATCAGCCCAAAGTGCATGAACCAGCTTTGTGTGCCAAGAATTTTTGTTGTCCTCCAACAGCTTCTTGATTATGTTCACTAAAATTTTGTTTGAGGATTCTGCAAGTCCATTACCTTGAGGGTAATAGGTTGTGGAATGCCCCAATGTTATCTGATATCTGTGACAGAATTCAACCATTTTCTTTGTGTTGGAAATATGATGCAGAGTGTTGTCCTTGATGGCAACCCACTGAATGAAGATGAAGACATGTGACTGTTGACATGTGTTGTCCTTGATGGCAATCCACTTGATGAAGTTATTCTTGACTTGATGGACTTGGTAAATGATGTAAATCTGATGTGATATGATTTTTGTTGACAATATGATGCTGAGTGTTGTCCTTGAAAG
Organism: Pinus albicaulis; assembly: GCA_034641835.2. Lineage (NCBI taxonomy): Eukaryota > Viridiplantae > Streptophyta > Pinopsida > Pinales > Pinaceae > Pinus > Pinus albicaulis. The sequence continues at coordinate 157,765 of MU968426.1, read as the reverse complement.
GCAACCCACTTAATGAAGATGATGACAACTTACTTGGTGAAGTTGTGCTTGTTAGAATATGTTCTTGATGAGCTAAATATGATGTATCTACAGTGTGTACAGAAGGCAGTGAAGAAAAGAAGTCAGCATGTGCTAAATCTTGATGAAAAGAGTATGTCTCTAGGTATACGCGGATCTGTCTAAGGGAAGTCGTGTATGCACGCGGAAAAGAACGTGCCAAGTCGCGTATGGGCTAAAGCGCTCTAAAAGTGCAAAACCAGGGGTAATCACCATGGTATTGACCCATTGTATTGGGTAATGATCCGCCTAATTGACCCCGTCTAATGTAGTTTTGGGCTCATGGTGTTGGTTTGGCTCATGGTATTGAAAAAGGGGCTCATGGTATTGAAAAAGGGAAAACCTATATAAGGAGAAGAATTTCATTGTGCAAATTATAAAGTGTGGGAGCAAGATGTTTGAGCTTGAATGAATACTTCTTTGTGAAGTATATCTGTATGGAAAGGGTAAAGGTTTGATGATAGATCTGAATCTATGATGCACCTATGAAGAAATGATGAAGCGGGATATCTAGATCTGAAATGTATCTGTATTTGCTAGATCTGTTTATGGAGTGATTAGATCTGTGATGAGGCGAACATCTGTATGAAGTAAAGGGTTGAATCTGAATTGAATAGATGATCTGATGAAGTATGATGCTCTGTAATGATTGAAGTTCTATACGCTACTTCGCCGCGGAGGAAGCGCGTATATACGCGGCTTCAGCAAAGAGAAAGCGCGTATGCGCAATAAAATATACACTGAGGTATACGCTGGTTTGTGTGGACGAAAGCGCGTATATACGCGACATCAGTGAAGGGAAAGCGCGTATGCAAACTAGGGTTTGCTGAAGCAAGGGGTATGAAATATCTGATCTGTTCTGCTGTGTTTCTGCTATCTGATCTGTGTTGATAAGTATCTATTGGTGATGTATGTTTGTGCTTAAAAGTATGGAAAGGGTCCAGTTTGAAAATATGATGAAATGTGGCCTGCAAGTGGTGTTCTATTGAAGTTGTTGGATCCGGTGTGAAAATTGATGAAACGTGGTCCAAGGTGGTGCTGAGGGTTGTAGCCTTCAGTCAGGGGGTTGTAGCTCCCTTCCAGGTGAGGCTGGTAAACGAGATCAGGGGGTCGTATCTCCCTTCCAGGAGAGGCTGGTAAACGAGCGCAGGTGGGTGCCTGCGTGCTGGTCAAGTCTGCGCCAGCACATATGTTGTAAGATGTTTTCTCTATAATAAAATATTGAAGGCTGAGCAACTGCAACGGTGGTTTTCTCCCGACTTGGGTTTCCACCTAAAAATCCCGGTGTTCATGTGTGATGCTTTGTGTGATGGTTTATTCTGTTCTTACTGCACATGTTTACTGTTTATTGAACATCTGATGAATAACTAATGGAATGATATAAGCAAAGAACTAATGACATAATTAGATCTCTGTGTATACGCGAGTTGCATGAAAGATATCCGCGTGTATACGTGAGTTTACTAAAGGAAAGTAGCGTATGGGTTTTAAGGAATGAAAAAGTGAAAATTTTTGAGTATGCAGTAAATACTGATTCACCCCCCCCTCTCAGTATTTTTCCCAACAATTGGTTTCAGAGCAGGTTCTTCTGCAGAAGCTTGATCGCTTGAAGGAGATCTGTCGCAATGGGAAGTCAAGAAGGAGTGATGTCTATAAAGCCACCTCTATTCAATGGAAGCAATCTGATATTCTGGAAGGTACGAACAAAAGCATATATGCAAAGTCTTGGTGCAGATGTATGGGCAATCGTGGAAGAAGGTTATCAATACCCGGCAAGTATTCCTACTGATGCAGCTGCAAGAAAGAAGTATGAAATTAATGCCAAAGCAGTGAATGTCTTATTGGGAAGCATGTCTGAATCAGAATTTGCTAAAGTAATGCAGCTACATTCGGCAAAAGACATATGGGACAAAATCATTCTAAGCTATGAAGGAGACACAAAGGTAAAAAGTGCAAAACTCCAAACTCTTAGAATTGAATATGAAAATTTGAAGATGCATAGTGATGAGAGTGTTGCCGGTTTCTTTCTTCGTCTGGATGATATTGTAAATCGAATGAGAAATTTGGGTGAAACCATAACTGATACTACTCTGGTGGAAAAGGTCTTAAGATCCTTGACTTCAAAATTTGACTCTAAAGTTTCAGCTATTGAAGAAAGGCAAGATCTGCAAACACTTACTATTGATCAATTACATGGTACTCTGACTGCTTTTGAAATGAGACAAGGAGGTCCTTCTCAAATAAGAGAAGTTGCTTTTAAGGCATCTACAAAAGGAAAGGAAAAGGAAGTTGTCAAAGAATCCAGCTATATATCCGATGAAGAAGAAGCGAATTTCGTGAGAAAGCTCCAACTAGGTACTGGAAGATTCAAAGGTAAGCTTCCCTTCAAATGTTTTGAGTGTGGAAAAGTTGGTCACTATGCTGCTAAGTGTCCTTATAGAGAAAATCATGCCAAGGGGAAACAATTTGAAAAGAAGAAAAGTTATTATGCAAAAGAAGATGATGATGAAGTGTCCAGTGAAGATGAAGAAGATTATGTCCATGATCTGAAAGTGCTCATGGCAAAGAAGCAAAAGAAAAAGGCTACTCGAAGCAAGGAGAAATCTCAGAAAACAAGTATAGCAGAAATTGAAGAAGATGAATCAGGTAGTGATTGGGGTCCTTGTAATGATCGTTGTTCTTCACTTACCTGTATAAATAGTATGGATCTAGAAGAAGCTGTCAAGATTAAAGTTGAAGATCAACAAAAATCATCTAAAGAGAGTAAAAGTTTAGAAGCAAATAATGAAAGTAATGATTGGTGTCAATTTGAAAGGAAGGAATCTATCTACAAAGATGTGATCTCTAGGATGAATGAAAAGATGGAAACTCTAAATGGATAGATAGACAAGTATCAAGGGTTGTACGCTAATGCAACCAATCAAGGAGAAAAGCTTGAAGCAGAAATCATCTCTCTAAAAGCAGATCTCGAAGCATCAAATAAGAGGAATGAGGAACCCCTACAATCGTTTGAAAAGGAAGGCCTTGAAGCAGAAATCATCTCTCTCAAAGGAGATCTGGAAAAATCAAATAAGAAGAATGAAGAGCTAGAACAAACATGTGAAGAAAACGAAAATTGGTTGAAAGAAGAGATCCTAAATCTGAAGGATCAAGTAGTAGATGGAAGAAGGAAAGAAGAAAGCATGGCAAAGCAGTGTCAAGCCTTGGAGGTTGAGGTAAACATTCTCAAAGGTAAATTAGAAGAAAATATTAAACTTTTGAGGTTTCAAGATAGTACTAATATTTTGGACAATATTCTGAGTAATCAAAGGTCTCCTGCTATCAAACTTGGTCTTGGTTTCCATGAAACTGTTAAAGGAGAATCTAGCTCACAAGGAAGTGCCAAAAATCCAGAGGATGTCAATGCAAAACCTGAAGTGTTGAAAGAAATAAAAGATCAACCAACAATCATGAATTCTCAAAAGAATTCATTCAATAATGTTGAATGTTTCAAATGTCATAATTATGGGCATGTTGCAGCAAACTGCAGGAGCAGATCATTTCAGCCTCAAACAAACAGGTTCTATTTAGAAAGGTACTCTAGTTTATTCAGGGGATATTGTTTTTCATGCAACAAGTATGGTCACAAAGCTGTTGATTGCAATAGAAGGAAGAATAGAAAAGCTCATCATGATTCTTATGTTTATTTCTCTGGCCACATGAGATGTTATGCTTGTAACAAGTATGGACATGTAGAGAAAGAGTGCAGGATGAACAGATCTGGGAAAGTGGACATTCTCCAGCACAGAATTAGAAAGTTCAAGCAAATTTGGAGAAAGAAGGAGGATCGATCAGAAACGTAGGGAATTCTGACCCTACTGCAGTCATCCACTTCTGAAGCTTACTTCTCTGATTGACTGCAGGAATGATGTGGGATACATTATGAGATTGAGTAATGTATCGTCACAGGGGGAGCAATGTATGATGACTCTCATGTTTGATTTGATTATTCTGGTTATGTTTACTTCTGACAGCGCATCTGATGTGGAAAGGACAGGTACAGGAGGTACAAGCTCAGGAGGAAATGAAGGAAAGTGAAATTTTCAATTTTTCTATGCTTCACTTTCCATACGCGGGTTCTATTAACAAAAGTCGCGTATACACGCGAGTTACAATAGACACAGTCGCGTATTCATTGATGATAAGAGAATTTATCTGATAGCTGAAGATCTGGAGCAGAGGTCCAGGGGGAGCATCAGTCTGACTGCTGATGATTGCACTGATAGCATTATTCTGGTTATACTCATGATTATAATGAAATGATACTTGGTTTCCTATGTTGAAGTTTATGGATGAGTTCTGTTTGCTTGTTGATGAAGAGTATTCGTTGTTGAGATGAAAATCTTATAATTCAGAGAGAAGGACAGATCATGCAGAGATTGTTGCTGATGACTTGCTGTTGAAGGTGTTTCAGATTGCACAAGTTAAGAAGGAGCACTGGTCCAGGGGGAGTAGCAGGCTGAATTCTAATGATTGCATTGTTGGCAATATGACTGATTATTCTTGGCGCTTGTAATACTCATGCTTAAATGATGATGACTTGGTATATGGTTCATTATGATGAGATTTTGATTTCTGATGCTCACACATAGATGAGTTGGAAGTCATTTGATTCAGAGATAAGAATAGTTTATGCAGATTTTGTTACTATGGTTGAGATATTTTGCCTACATATGTTACTTCATGTTAAATCTTAAAGATCATGGTGATATTGGACCACATGGATGATTTCTTGACACATATTTGAAGATGTTGTTCTGGTATGATAATCTCTCTTGGAAAGAATGTATTGATGCTGCAAGGAATATGAAGACTTGGTTACTAATGCGCTTATGCTACCACCATTGGATGACGCTTGAAGACACAACTACATTGTTCTATCTATCTGTAGTCCAGGGAAGCAGTCAAAAATCTCAGAAAGAAGTTGAACACTGTCTTTTCCTCACAGAGGATCAGATCTGGTCAAAATATAGAAGATGGTAGTGGATACGCGGGTTTCCTGAAACACAGTCACGTATATACGCGAGTTCCTGCACAGAAAACCGCGTATGTATGATTGCTGACAAATTTTTGCTTGGAGTCAGCTCTCTTCAGCACAGCTGCAGTGCTGTTTGGTATATCTGATACTGTTTGGTATCTCTGGTGGTGTTCCAGTTCTCATAATTCTTTTTCTAATGATTTGATGAAGATGCCTTGATGATTTGTTGGTGAAAGTGTTCAGGATGCACAAACTAAGGGGGAGCCTTAGTCATTATGAAAAGGATGCATGGATGCACAGATTCAGGGGGAGCATTAGCTTTGTTGAGTATAATGCATTGTTGGCATTATGATGGTTCTGAAATATGTTCTCTTTCTTGAGGAATTTCTAGGTGTTGGTCTTAAATGGTCATACTTGTATTTTGATGAAAAGGTCTTGTTGAGACCCATGATGTAAAAATGTAATATTCAGTCATGTAAGGACTTGTCAAATTTGTAAACCCACTTGGTTGGGTAGCTGAGTCAAATTTTGTAAACCCACTTGGTTGGGTAGCTGAGTTGAAATGTGTAAACCCACTTGGTTGGGTACTTGAGTCTCATATGTAAATCCACTTGGTTGGATATTTGATGTAAGTATGAGTCTTTGGTTCATAGAGTCATGTACTTTATTGAAAAATATGTTTTGAACTCAGGGGGAGCTTGGCCACTTCAGTATATATCAGATCTGCAGAATGTTTCTTCCACATGAGGAGAAAAGGGAGAGATTATGTTGGTTTTTGATCCGCCCGTTGCCCTTGATGTCAAAGGGGGAGAGTGTGTTGGTTTTGATCCACTGGTTTTGATCCGCCCTTTGCCCTTGATGTCAAAGGGGGAGAGTGACATGGTGTTTAAATGCAGATAATGGTGTCAAAGAATTGGGAGAGTGACATGGTGTCAATGTACCTATCTGCTGTAGTAACCAAACACCATCATGGTTGCCATCAAGTCCAAAGGGGGAGATTGTTGGAAATATGATGCAGAGTGTTGTCCTTGATGGCAACCCACTAAATGAAGATGAAGACATGCGACTATTGACATGTGTTGTCCTTGATGGCAAACCACCCGATGAAGTTATTCTTGACTTGATGGACTTGGTAAATGATGTAAATCTGATGTGATATGATGTTTGTTGACAATATGATGCTGAGTGTTGTCCTTGAAAGGCAACCCACTTGATGAAGATGATGAAAACTTACTTGATGAAGTTGTGCTTGATAGAATATGTCCTTGATGAAGGAAATCTGATGTATCTACAGTGTGAACAGAAGGCAATGAAGAAAGGAATTCAGCATGTGCTAATTCTATGGTGAAAAAGAGTATGTCTCTAGGTATACGCGGATTGGCCTAGGGGAAGTCGCGTATGCACGCGGAAAGGAACGTTCCAAGTTGCGTATGGGCAAAAGCGCTCAAAAAGTGCAAAACCAGGGGTAACCACCATGGTATTGACCCATTGTATTGGGTAATGATCCGCCTAATTGACCCCGTCCAAGTAGTTTTGGGCTCATGGTATTGTTTTGGCTCATGGTATTGAAAAAGGAAAAACCTATATAAGGAGAAGAAATTCATTGTGCAAATCATGAGTGGTGAGTGAGCAAGATGTACGAGCTTGAATGAATACTTCTCTGTGAAGTATATCTGTATGGAAAGGGTAAAGGTTTGATGATAGATCTGAATCTATGATGCACCTATGAAGAAATGATGAACTGGGATCTCTAGATCTGAAATGTACTTGTACTTGCTAGATCTGTTTATGGAGTGATTAGATCTGTGATGAGGCGAACATCTGTCTGATGTAAAGGGTTGAATCTGAACTAAATATCTGATCTGAAGAAGTATGCTGCTCTATAATGATTGAAGATCTATACGCTACTTCGCCGCAGAGGAAGCGCGTATATACGCGGCTTCGCCGAAGTGAAAGCGCGTATGCACAATGAAATATATACAGAGGTATACGCTGGTTTGTGTGGACGAAAGTGCGTATATACGCGACATCAGTGAAGTGAAAGCGCGTATGAAAACTAGGGTTTGCTGAAGCATGGGGTATGAAACATCTGATCTGTTCTGCTGTATTACTGTTATCTGATCTGTGTTGTCTGTGTTGATAAGTATCTATTGGTGATGTATGTTTGTACTTAAAAGTATGGAAAGGGTCCAGTCTGAAAATATGATGAAATGTGGCCTGCAAGTGGTGTTCTATTGAAGTTGTTGGATCCAGTGTGAAAATTGATGAAACATGGTCCATAGTGGTGCTGAGGGTTGTAGCCTTCAGTCAGGGGGTTGTAGCTCCTTTCCAGGTGAGGCTGGTAAACGAGATCAGGGGGTCGTAGCTCCCTTCCAGGAGAGGCTGGTAAACGAGTCAGGGGGTTGGAGCTCCCTTCTAGGAGAGGCTGGTAAACGAGAATAGGTGGGTGCCTGCGTGTTGGTAGGAGTCTGCGCGAGCACATATGTTGTAAGATGTTTTCTCTATAATAAAATATTGAAGGCTGAGAAACTGCAGCAGTGGTTTTCTCCTAACTTGGGTTTCCACCTAAAATCCCGGTGTTCAATGTGTGATGCTTTGTGTGATGGTTTATTCTGTTCTTACTGCACATGTTTACTGTTTATTGAACATCTGATGAATAACTAATGGAATGATATAAGAAAAGAACTAATGACATAATTAGATCTCTGTGTATACGCGAGTTTACTAAAGGAAAGTAGCGTATGGGTTTTAAGGAATGAAAAAGTGAAAAGTTTTGAGTATGCAGTAAATATTGATTCACCCCCCCCCCCCCCTCTCAGTATTTTTCCCAACACTTTGATCCAAATGATGTTGTATTATCAGTGATGATTTTGGTAGGACAGCCAAATCTGGAGAGAATGTTAGTCTCCATAAATTTTATGATAACTGAGTCATTGGCCTGCCTACAAGGTATGGCTTCTATCTACTTAGTGAAATAGTTTGTGGCAGTGAGAATCCATCTATGCTGGGCAGAAGATGGGGGATGGATTTCTCCTATGAAGTCAAGTCCCCACTGTTGAAAAGGGGCTTCAACAATAATTGGATGCAGAGGCAGGGGTAGCAATTTTCTTTTGCCTTCAAAAATTTGACATATATGACAGGCTATGATCATCTTGTGCACAGCATGAAAAAGAGTAGGCCAATAGAAACCAACCCTCAAAATTTTGTTGGCTGTTGTCTTCCAGTACAAATGACCTCCACACTCTCCTTCATGAAACTGATATTCAACCTTCTCTGCATCAAACTCAGGCAAACATTTAAGCAATACACCACTTGCATTTTTCCAACAAAGACATCTATCTAAATGCAATAGTTTACAGGTTTTAACTTCAGGAACCTTGCCTTTGTTTTTGTCAAACCAGGAGGTGTATTTAGATTAAGAAAAACATAAATAATATCAGCATACCAAGGAGAATTCATAAAATGATCTTCAACTATAGGAGTTGAGAATTCTTCTTGGTCATCCAAAGCATCAATCATATTAATATCAAGAACTTGAAAATTTGATTCAGCCATAAATCTAGCTAGACCTTGGCCTTTGATGAGTTTAGTGGGTTTTATCTCTAAATCATATTCAAGAATAATAGCAATCCACTTACCTCTCTTACCATCTGGGTCCTGTGTTAGAATGTCTTTAACAACTGAGTTTGGGACAAAGGCAATGGTGTGTGAGTGAAGGATGTAGACTCTGAAGTATTTCAAAGCTTTAACCAAAGAAAAAGCTTGATTTTCCATAATGTTGTACCTCAGAGGGGCATCCCTCAATGCCTTGCTAAAGAATGCAATAGTCTTCTCTTGTCCTTGTGGATTTTTCTGTAGAAGGACAGCAGCTATGGTATGTTCTGATGCAAACGAGAAAATATAAAAATATTTTGAAAAATGAGGACTTATAAGAACCGGTGTTCTGGTTAACGCTTGTTTCACCAGCTCAAAGGATGTCTTTGATTCCAAGGTCCATTTTACCCCTTGCTCCTTTTTTAACATGTTTGTGATATTCCTAAGGAGCTCAGCCAAGTTAGGGATGAAACTTTTTAAAAATTTGATCTTTCCAATGAAAGATTGCAACTCTTTGATGTTCCGAGGATGAGAGATTTGCAATATGGCCTCAATCCTCTTTAGATCTATTTTAATACCCTCCTCTGAAATGATGTGCCCAAGAAGTTTACCTTCTTGGAGACCGAATAGTGTCTTCTTAGGGTTTAAAGATATTCCAAACTTTCTGCACTTCTCGAAAACCTTTCTCAAATGTTCTAAGTGCTCTTCATCTGTTTTTGAAAACACAGTAACATCATCAAGGTATATAATGATGAAGAAGCCTAGTTCTTCCGAGAATGCTATGTCCATGGCTCTTTGAAAAGTTGCTCCAACATTCATTATACCAAAAGGCATTTTCACATACATGAAGGTGCCCCATGGTGTAGTAAAGGCTGTCTTTAATTGATCAGCAGGGTGAACTAAGATCTGATTGTACCCTGAATAGCCATCTAGCAAAGAAATTATTCTAGACCCTACCACCCTTTGTAAAATATGATCCATCTTGGGTAAAGGGTAGTTGTCTTTTAATGAAGCTTTTTTTAAGTCTCTAAAGTCTATACAAAGCTTGATTTCTCCAGTTTTCTTCCTAACCGACACCAGATTAGACACCCACTCAGAATCTCTAATAGGGACAATAATGCCAGCATCGTACATTTTCATGATCTCCTTCTGCACCAAAGGTAACTGAATAGGGTTTATTCTGCGCAACTTCTGTTTGAATGGTTTTTGGTTTTCTTTGAGGGCAATCTTGTGCTGTATTATTTCAGTGTCATAGGATTTAAGATCTTCATAACTCCATGCAAAAACATCAGAAAACTCTTTAAACAACTCTATATATCTAAGTTTAATGTGAGTTGGTAAAGTTTTAGACAGTTTAATCATCTTTGGTTTAAGTTCACTGCCTATATTTCACTCTTCCACTTTAGTATCTACAGGTTCTAGTTTTGGTTTTTTGGCCACGTCGTTCAAATCAAACAACTCTTCTAAAGGTGCCAGACCGCTTGGAAAACTTTCATCTTTAGAGTGCAGAGTTTCTAACTCTTATGTTTCAGACCCTGCATTCATTTCTATTTTTTTTTTCAATTTTTCTAGATAACAGATTCATATTAGCAATTTCAGGAGACGGTTCTTCTTCACCAAGAAATTTTTCTTCACTACAGTCTGTATCATATTCTGAGTCCAAACTGTTTAGTTCGAATTCATTTATGAATTGCATGAAGTCTTCTATTTGTTTGTCATTGTCAAACACCTCCCAATACTTTTTATTATCAGGCATAGCTGGTCTAAATTTGATTTGAGTTGTGTAGTCTTTGGTCTCATATGGCGTTAAGCATGTCCTAGCTGCAAAGGCTAAATTGTGGGCATCAATATTTCTTTTTCTTGGGACAAACATCAATTTGGACTCCTTAAAGGTTTTCAAAAGGTCAATGACATCATTTCGGTAGGTTCTAAGTCTGGGATGATTTGCGTTATACTCCCCATTGACTTTCCTTATGATTAATTCAGAATCTTCGTGAACTTTAATTCACTTGGCTCCTAACTTTTTCAATAGATGTAAGCCTAAGAGAAGGGATTTGTATTCTGCTATGTTATTGGAACACTGAAAGTTTAATTTGCAGGAAATGCTTTCTATGTGGTTGTTTTCAGTGTTGGTAATCCAGACACCTGCGCCAGCGTTAGTTATAGTGCATGACCCGTCAAAATACATACTCCACAGAGGACTATTTTCGATTTCATCTGTTTGGTGAATATCCTATTCAACTACTGTGCTTTCTAATTGTTCGTGAGTATCAGCACTCAGTTGAATTTGTTTCATTTCCTCAGATATATTATTGGGTTGAGGACTGGTTTCTTGACTCTCAATGTTTAAAAGCAAAGGACACATAATTTGTAGCTAAAGACCTGTGTTTTGTTTGCTAGATTTTACAGGTTCAACAAACTTTTCTGACACTTCTGCGTTGTGTTCCTCTTTCTCCCTATCAACCATTAATTCTGTTAAAGTGACTTGTTCAGTGAGTGTTTCATCATTAAACATAATAAAAGAATCAAGTTCTGTATTTACAGAATAGAGGGGAGATTTTTGTGGTCTATCTTGACTTGTAACTATGTATTTCATATGGGACTCCCTGTAGAGTCTTCTATTCTGATTGAAAACAGGGATAGTCGCATAGGTCATGTCCATTTGCATAGTCCCTTGTAACTTATCCCCCTAAGATCTTGATAATAACATTCCATATTTTGGGGGCACATCAGCCACAAAAATATCCATGACTAAACATTTGGCTGAAATTTGGGCTAAGTTAACACAAAGGTCTTTGATTAGTCCTAAACATTTTACTCTGCTGGAATCAAAGGAGTAAAGGTATTTGTAAGGTCTGGTGATTTCTAGACCCAGGCTCTCCATCACAGCTTTAGGCATTAAATTATGAGAAGCCACGGAGTCATGCATAGCGTTGTGAAATTTTTTTTCATGAATGTTTAAACTCACATAAAAGGGAGGAACAGGTCCCTCTTGATATCTACCTTCAATCATAGGGCCAAAAATCAACTCGGGTTGGTCATCATTAAGATTGATAGTGTCTTCATTCTCTTCAATGTTTAAAGCCTTCAAAATTTGGGTCCTATATACATGTTGGGTAGCTAACTCAGTGAGGGGAACAGAGATTTTGATCTTTGAAATTTCCTGTTCAAGGCTGAAAGGAAATTGATTCTTTGGAGTGCTGGTTTCAGCCTTGTTAGCTGTCACTTTATCAACAATATCAAATTGCTGATTTCTTTTATTTACACTTGACAAAATGGTTTTAACAGGAGCACTAGCTGAGATGTTAGTACTACTAACGTCTACACTCTGTTTTTCATTGTTTTGAGTGCTTTTATTTTTACCATTATCAGAATTTACAGCCACTATTTTGTCCTTTTGTTTAACCATTTTAGGCTTGGTTGTAGTGTTGTTTTGTGAAGATTTGTCAGAGGTTTTGGTGTTGGGGGTTTTTTGACTGGTTTTGCTTCTAAGGTCATATTCTCTTTGAGACTCTATGATAACATTTTCCATGTCTTGATAATAATTTTCATTATCATCTCCTTTGTCATCATAAGGTGTGTATATACCTTGTTTTCTATCATAATGAATCTCAAAGTCATTATCCTCTACCCCGAACATGTTGATATCATCTCCCTATGCTATTTCATCTATTTCCTCAACCTCAATTACATAGTTTTGATGAAAGGGAGGAGTGATTTGTTGATCATCTTCCCTAGGTCTGTTTGGAGGTTGGTTCCTTCTAAAATTTTGATTCTGGTTCTGATTTATACTTTGAGGAGAAGTTTGGTTTTGGCTTGCTTGTGCTCTCTTAATTATGCTCATCTCTTTCATCATTTCTTCCATTATTCTCTCCATATTTGAGTTTGAAGTAGAAGGTGTGGATTCCTCTCTAAAAGATACTCTCTTCTCATTTTTCATTCTTGCTCTCTTCTCCATCAAGTTGACTTCCATAGAAAGAGCGCCTCTTTGCATATCTGCAAGAGTTGAAAAATCTCTCTCTCTCAGCTGATAGGTTATCTCAGGGTCAAACCCTTCAGGAAACTTGTTTAAAGCTGAGCCTTGTGGAGGTTTTAGTTCTGGGGAAAGTGCATTATACACACTGTTAAATCTAGTGCAATAAGCTTGCACACTTTCCCCGGTGTTTCTATGGAGGTTCTTGTAATCAGAAAGGACTTGGAAAGGATTTTTCTTTACTTCCCATTTGTTTAAGAAGGTTTGATGGAAAGCTTGGAGATCATTGATGCTATGGGGAGTTAAGCCTTTAAACCATTTTCTTACTTCTCCCCCAAAGCTCTGAGAAAATAATCTAAGCTTGACAAAATCATCATCAATTTCATTTCTGTCAAAGTAGTCATTCATTTTATCCACATGTTGTGATGCAGTTGTAGCATTGCTAGAATCATATAATGGAATTTTGGACTGATAGTCTCGTGGAAGATTGACTAATGGTGCAGGAAGGATTAACGGAGCATACCATGCTACCATGATATGTGGTGGGGGTGGATTTACAAGAGGTGGATTAACAAAAGGGAAAGTGGGCTGGGATGGAGTGGTTTGAACAGTGGATGTAGAGTGAGCAGAAGTGGATGGAACAGCAGTAGATTGCTAAGGTGATCTTGGATGGGAGACACTTAAGTTAAGGAAGAAATGTAAATCAGGAGGTGTTGTTTCTCTGCTACCAAGAGGTTCACTTGTTTCAGGAGATGATAGTGAAGACTCATAATCTAACTGATATAAATCACCAAGAGACCTAGTTCTAAATGGATTTATTAAGTCAAATTTAGATTGTTGTAGAGCTGAAAGATTTTCAGGAACTGAATTAGCTCTCAAGGGTGATTTGAAAACAGTTGATAGTTTTATCTTAGGAGACTTCCTAAGGATACTTTCTGGGTTATCAAATATCTTAGGTGGATCCGGGTCAGGATAGGCTCTAGTGCGAATCTTTCTAGGAGCCACTATGCTGTGTTTTTCAGACCCAAATAAACAAGACAAGTTCAACAAGGTATGACAATATTTAAGAGGTTAACTAGTTCTTTTACACAAATTTTAATCCTGTAGTCCTCTGACTGAGTTTGAATGATATTATGATGATAAGGGTCCTTTCCAGTGGAGTCTTAAGGTCTGTTCAGGATTGTGGAGTCGCCAAGTGGAATTTTTTAGCTCTTTTCAGAGGTAAAAGGTCTTATGGTCCACCACCATGTTTATTGAATACCAATCTGAAATAATTTTAGGTTTTTCTGAGTTATTTTTCAGTTGTGTGTTTTTTAAGAATATCCTAACTCTGTTTCAAAACTTAGCTACGATTATGAGACAAAGACAGTTTACTCTTATGGCTAAGAAAGCTGATTTTTCAAGGTTAGATGAAGGCTTATGAGAATCCTAGGGTTTACCTAGTTTGTCACTAATTCAAACAAGTTTCATCATGATTACCATTATTCGGTAGTGCTTGACAAGGCTGCTTTTTACTCACAAGATTTTATAAAAAATGAAAATGATTTTGGTGGCTCAACTGGCAAACCGAACAATTTTCATAAAACCAGGGGTTATCTAGAGTTGTAAGGTGTTTTTAAACTTTTATTAACTCAGAAAATATTCCCCAGTGGAGTCACCAGAAATGTTAGGTCCCTGTAATCAGCAAGATTGGAAAAAGTCTGATCACAGAAACAACATCGTTTCAACCAACTTTGGGATTCTAGGATCTAGCCCTCCTAAATCCAGAGAGGGATCTCTCCAATAAGTGCAAAGATGGATTTGTCTTTGAAGTTTTGGGTAGTGATATTAGGCTAGTTATGAAGGCCAAGGGTTTGTTTTGTTCTTTGGATGGTTGAGCATGATTACTGTTTAAGGTGGAAAGTCCTGAATGCAAAGAGTTTCAAAGGTGAGAAGTTGCAAGCTATCAGAGTAAGCTTCGGCCAAGAAGATAGATAATTGCAGGTTTTAGTCCATTGGGCTATGGAGTCATAATAAGTTTTAATTGGAGCAGTAAGAGGCAAGAGTGGTCCATGGGGAAAATCATCTATGTATGAGGATCTCTTTGAAGATTGATTTATGGAATGAAATGATACAAAAAGAAAGGGAATTAAACAGATGAAGAACAAGGAGCAGCCTAGGATCTGATAAGTACTTTTAAACTAGTCAGCCTTTGACATAAACTCAAGAAAAACATAAAAGCAAACTAGGATTTGGTAAGTACTTTGAAACTAGCCAGCCTTTGATATACTTTCAATAGAAAACATTTTCAAATGAAAGGGAAACTTGAAGGCAACTTTTGGAGAAGAAACTAGCGGTCCGAGCTCACCACAAATCCTCTCCTAGCTCTGCTTTACTTGGTTACTTTCAAGACAATCACAAAGATAACACAGAATGACATAAGATCTGGTAAGTACTTTGAAACTAGCCAGCTTTTAACACATTTCAAGAGAAAAATTTAGACAGTCTTTGGGGACAATACTAGGACCAGGGCATACCATATCTTCCATAGTTCATCTCTACTTAAATAATACTGAACATAACAATCAAGAATAATATTCAGCTAAGGCAATAAGACGAGGGAACGCCAGCATTCCTATGCTTAAACTGAATTAAATCATTCCTAAATAACACAGTTTATAAGAAAACATATAAATAAATATTTTCAGTTAGAGAAGGTTACTGATATATAGTAGGTCCTAACTCCATGCATGCTATTCTTTATAAGAGAATATGAAACACAATGAAAACAAAAACAAAATAACAAGTTACAATTAGAGAAACATCACCGTCAACATAGACCAGGATCCCATAAAACAACTTGTATTGATGCTCCAAACCAATTACAGCTTTAAGTCCAATGCTTTAGTTTAGCAGCCATCTACTCATCTCAGCCTAACTTATCTATCACAAGCAGAGCTCCAAGGGCCAGTGAACGCTATGTACAATCATAAGTTTAAGCTCAAATATATTTCAAAGTTCTGCGACCAACAGTTTCTCATCTTCTATAGAAGTATTTATAGAAGGATGAGGAGGTGAGATCTGATAAAAGATATCTTAAGGAAAATAATATAGATTCAAGACTTCTTGGGCTTTTAAGGGGCACGATGAAGAAGTTTACAGGTGGATTGTTGTATTAATTGTTTTACAATTATGAATACAACTCGATGGGATATTTTTTTGACTTCGAGGCTCTGCGTAATGTTTGGAGTAACTCTGTAGATATTTATGCATTTATTTCCTTGCAGAAGTAACTCCCTGGCTGCGCTGAGGAAAAATATCTTCATTCGATCAATAACTTCGGCCTCTGTTTTGAATGCTTTGAGGAACAGGTTGCAATTATGGTAGCTGAGGAATCAATTCACCTCAATTGAGGCGATGGAAGCCTTTCTGTCTATTAAAAACTTATGATGTTCCTTTAATTGTGTTTTAATCCTGGGAATTAGGCTTTTGATAATCATTCCTAGCCATAATTCCCAAATCTGTCTTCAATCTTTTGCTTCTGTTGTGCTATGTCCTTCAACGCTGATACTCTTTAACTATATTTTTCATAAAATAGTGTCTTGTCAATGTGCAGGGCCGCGTTGGGCTTTTAGAGGCATCAATGCCCATGAAGCATTGATAAAAAATCAAATCCAAACCTTGCGAATAGTCTCCATGATAAATCAAAGGCACGGAAAATGTCTTCTCCGGCCTTCAGCATTTCTTTCGAATAAATGGAAAAACCATTAATCCCTGCAACATACACAAAATATTAGAAAATCCTGCGTTTTAAGGTTTAACTGCTTTCATAAGGTGGGGAAGGAGCGTAGCCATTGGATGAAAGCACCCAACGATGGAGATTTATTAAGAGGAGGTTAAAGAAGAGTGGGGAAAATGAACAAGTCAGAGTGATTTTGGATTGTCCGATCTAGACACGTGGACGGTCCGGATTCAATCAGAGGATCGCAATTGGGGATCGCAACTGGGGGTGGCGAGAAAATGGAGCGATTGAAACATGCAATGCGACGAAGCGCAGGTCGTCGATCTAAGATCAGATCAACGGTGGAAAATAAATTGGGGGAAAGGTCGATCGGGGGAACAAACAAATGCATGCGATGGAGATTTGTGATGCAAGTTTGCGCGGACCGTTGATCTGAGAATCAGATCAATGGCGGAAAGTGAATCGGGGAAAGGCCGAGCGGCGGGAGCAACAAGTGGATGCGATGTAAAAATGCGATGCGATTTCAAAACTCCGATGCGATGGAACACTGGCCGCTTGATCAGCTGTCGATCAACAGCGGGGATTTGTTTTAGAATGAACTAGTGGAAAAACCTTTGCGATATATGAAAACTCAAACTTTGGAAAAACAAAGGTTTTATGGGGCAGAAAATATATATAAGGTGGACAGGCGCCCGACTGTGGGGCCTTTAGTCTTTACGAAATGTGATATGCCTGGGGCATACATAAAACAAAAGGGGCCAATCGCAATTGGAGCCTCGGGCTGGTCTTTCAATCAACCCATTTGAAATATTGTGATGAGATTGAGCGCTTTCGGGACTTCGACGCTTGGTCTCGGGGGAAAGTCATATGAAACAAAAGGCGAGGGGGAGTTTAACATATATAAGACCCAATCACATCGGAAATTTTGATGCAGGTCTTTTTAATCAACCCATTGGATTTCTCCGATGCGATTGCGCGATCGGCTCTTTTCAATCTAACCATTTATATTAACACGTGACTTTGGTTTTTTAGACAAAAACTTTGGAAAAGTGGGTTTTTGGGTTTTACAAAGGAAAAATTGGATCGGGAATGGATTTTCATAATGTTTTAAGCACGAAGGCGGGCCCATGGTATAGTTTATATAAAGGCTAATCGCCTCGGCGTTTTCCAATACAAAGCCAATCGCATCGAAAACTTCGGAACATGGGAAAGACTTGCGCATTCGAAACTTTCCGATGCGATAAGCGCTGAATAGGTTTAGCGCTTGGGTTCCAGGGTGTGGGCATGTGGGGGAAGTGGTTTTGAAACTCAGCCCAAGGGGGCTTAAGCCTTATGCAAAAACATGTATTTTTCATGAAACTTTCAAGGTTTTTAATGGATTTTAGGGGTTTCGGTATGGTTAAAGAGTGAGTCTTTAGCCTTGTAAGAGTGATTTTCATGAAGGGAAGAAGAGAAATCATGAAAAAAAAGGAGTTTTATGGAGAAAAAGGGGAGCAAATGAAGGTTAGTTTTGAGTGAGAGGAGGGGGGAAATGATGGTTTCTCAGCAGTCTTTTCACATGAAATCAGCAGAATTTCTGAGTATAAAATGGGAACAGCAATGACGATTTTGGACAGAGGCATGAGGCCTTCAAGAGTCTTCAAGAGTCTTCAAGAGCCAACAATTTTTAGTAATAAAATTTGTTCCTTGGAGGCTCAAAAAGTCTTAGCCACCTTTTGCTATAATCAAATATTATAGGTGGCTAACATAAGCCACAAGAAAAACAACCGAATTCTTGGTTGAATGATACGTAGAGCAGTGAGGATTATTCATTGGCAGTCTCTGGGGAAGACATTGAATTTGGATCTGGATCGAGAGATGGGTCAAGCAAGGGTGGGGCAGTGAAAAATTCATATTATCACCTTCCATACAAAATAAAAGAAAAATAAAACAAAAACGAAAACAACCCAACCAAAGAAACCTGATATATTTTATCTTTGGTATTTTCCTCTTATTCACATGCATGAGGGATAATAATTTCTTATAGCTTTTGCGCATTAAAAAAATATGATTTTCATTGTTGGACTATATGGAAGGTCAAGTGGCGAATCTATATTGGCTTGGTATGTTATTTCTTGTGCTTGTTATTGTTTGGAAGGAATTTTGTTAGCATCATTTATATTTAACCAAATTAATAATTGGCATGATAAAACCCATGTATAAATATATTATAATAAGGAAAAATTACCAATTCTTGACTATTTGAGCATTGTTATTTCATGTATGCATCTTATTTGTTTTTTTAGTTCTCCAGCTATGGAAGTGTAAGCACCAATGCTTTGAGGTGACCTAGAATGGATTGACTGATATTGAATAACTAAGGTAATAAGGTGCAATGGAGGAAGCACGGTATTAAAGAGGGAAAAATAGGATTTTAATCAAAATGCAACAATTAAGAAGTGGTGGGTAAATAGAATGAAGGGGATTCATCACAATATTTTGGTAATGAGAATGGGTATTAGTGAGGATGGAAACATAGAGGCACAAGTAAAAGAGTTCAAAAGGTTTCAAAGGTGTCAAGATAATACCAAAAAAAATTCAAATAAGGGGATTTAATAATTGGAAAGAGCTTGGAGAGAAGAATAGGTGGGGATAATATGCTAGAAATTTGGAAGAGAAAAAATAAGTGATGGCATAAGGACGTGAGCATGTTCAGTTAGATGGATCATGATGGTCTAAAAGGAAGCCTTGGTTTGTAAGGTATTGATTAGCCTATGGAGAGAGATATCATCACAAAGAAAGAAGAGGAAGAAAAACTTAATAATGTGTTCTAATTGTTGGAGCTAGAGGAAGGTCAAGTAGTATACATGATATATCCTAAGAAAAGTGGATCCAATCCATACAAACCACGCTATGAATTTTAAAAGCCTAGACATAATCCCAACTTTTTATTCTACTTTTGACTTGAAAGCACCTTTTCTTAGTAGTTTTGGATATAGTAGTAGTGGAAAAAAAATGAAGGTGGGAATACAAGTAGAAGTGGCATATGTTATGTTTGAATTTTAGTTCAAGTGGGGGAGTAAGTTTAATTATTCAAACATGTCCATAAGGTTTTATCTTGGTGAACAACCAAATGAACGATATGGTTATAGTAGTTTCAAGAAATTTATGAAGGGTGATGGTGATGAAAAACCACATCGATTCTTACGTGGATTCATTTGTAGGGTGAAAAGGATTTTAGTGATATTTTCTAAGTTGATAAAGTTCCTAACAACATTTTGGGGGAAGCTTCTCTAATGGTGCATGAAGATCATATAGATTTATCCCTAGGGTGTATCTAAGGCCTTAGAAGAATTAAAGGTGATATTTATATCTAAGTTATAGAGGCTAAACATTCAACAACAAAAAATCACTAAGTTGAAGGAGATTAAGAAAATGGTTGGAGAAATTTCTCACGAGTATGATGAAAAATTACAAAAATTGATCAAAAAAATCTCCTATACTGTCCATGAAACTCAACACAAAGAATGATCCATTCAAAGTTTGTTGCTCTTTAATATAGTGTGCCATTAATGTAATAGTCGTGGGTGACATAGAGGGATGCCTTATCTTAGGCCATGAGGATAGAATCTTGTAGGGTGAACATCCATTTTACTAAAAAATTTCATGCTTGGTATGATGTAAGAGAGAATTATGTAAGGAGTTATTTCTAGGTAAAGGACACTGGTATTACTATTTTTAAAGGGGGTGGCCTACAAAGATACATTGCTTGCTATTAATGCAAGAGCATAATATCAACAGTGTATTTCAAAATTTGTATTTTTCATCTAGAAGGTCTTAGACATTTATAGAAGAGGAAGTTGGTTTCCTTGTTTCCCTATAATTTTGTAGAATTTCTAATTTCATATTTGGGATAGGAAATTTTAGTAATTTTAGGTATAATTTAATATTTTGTTTGATTTTTAATGCCTCCTATTCATTAGAAAAGTTGAGTCTTATGATTAGGATTATTTGTGGCATCCTATTCATTTTTCAAACTCTAATACACCAAGGAAAATACATGGAGGATACTTTGGGGAAATGTGATTTCCCATAAAATGTAGATCGGTTTTGCGAACCTTGTAGCTCTTTTCCTTCGATCCTACTAGTTCTTAGAGGTTGTATTTGGAGCGGTTAGCAGGAAAAAACATAATATGCCCAAGAATATTAGTGTTAGAACACCTATGGTTTTGGATAAAAGATAAGGGGTTCTAAAAGTTAAGGTGTTTAAGGGTTTAGGAACAAGGGGTTAAGGGTAAATGGTAAAGGGTAAAGGGTTAGGGCTTATGGCATTTAGGGGTTAGGGGGTTGAGGTATAGGGGGTTTAAGGGTTAGAGGTTAATGGCTTAGTGGTTAAGGGATTTAGGGGTTAACAATTAACCATCAAGGGCTTACATGTTAGGGGATTTAGGGGTTAAGTGCCTAAGGGTTATGGTATTTAGGTGTCAGCAGGTTAAGCGATTAGGGGCTAATGAGTTTAGGGGTTAGAGGTTATGGGTTAAGGGTCAAGTTTTAAGAGGATATGGGATTAGGGTTTATGGATTTCAAGGATTCTAAGTTAGGGGTTAGGGGTTAAGGGGTTAGTGGCTTTGCGTTTAAGGGATAAAGGGGTTAATTTGTTATGAGTTATGAGTGTAGGTGTTAAGGGATTGTGGCTTTGGGGTTAAAGGGATAGGGACTTTAGTGGTTATGGGTTAAGTGTGTATGGGTTGTGATAATGCGGACCCTAGTTCCCTTGTCACAACTCTTGGGGATTCTCGTATCAATTTCTCTCATTGCATTACCTATAGGTCCCCTAGCCCCTATGTCATAAGGCCCTAAGGCTCCTTCTCATTCTATAATGTTAGGATTATAGATCTCAGTAAAACATGCTTGAACCTCTCACTTCTACCCATCTATGCTACCCTCATGTCCCCTTGCCCCGTTCAACACACCAAAAGATCCCCCTCCCCAAAAATTCACGAGAATTGAACATTTGGAGTTGATCATTTAACAAAATCTTCACAACTACTCCATTTATAATGGTTTCTTGGAGCTATTAGATGTCATTTCATTGACCTACAATGATAGGTGAGAGTTATGCATAGGTCACTAAAGGTTTATCAATAGGTTATTATTTTATTGGCTATATAATTTGAATCTTTTTATTTGTAACTTAGCGAAATGGAAAAGATGTTGAGACAATATCCATTCTTTTTCTTTCACCAGGCCATGTAAAATAAATGAAGTAAATAGTCTCAACCCCCTGGAGAAGGAAATTTTATAACAATAATTAGCATGAAGAAACAAAGAATCCAATGAGCTAAGATTAGATGGGTCTCCCTTTGTAAACAAGCATCCATAAGCTGGCTAGAGTTAGTATGAATATTTACTAGAAGTTGAGTAGTCTTCACATCACCAACCACATCCAATAGAAAGGTACCAATCCCTGCAATAAAAATGATGTCTCCAAATAAGGTGTAGTTAATACCAATAATATCATCTTATGAATCTATTAAAATATGATTTGGAAAGTATGTTTCCATACATGTGTAAAAAAAACAATCCATTTGGTTAGCAAAAGGAAGTCTATTTGAAGACCTCAAGAAACCCCCTTGAAGGAGACAAGAAGGGTTTGAAACCATAAAATACAAGTTGATCTATGAATATTATTTCTAATGTGCTATGTGCATGTGTTTTTTCACTCGGTTTGACATGTGATAGACAATATATCAAGCCTTTTTTTCCACATATCTTCTTCATTAGATATCATGTTGCTAAGAATGAAGTTTCTAGATTAGAGTTAAAGTTGCTATTTTAGTTTGTTGTCTTTTTTTGTCTTTTAGAGTACAAATCTTTCTGGTCTATTGTGCTAAGGTAGTTTGGCTTTCAAATATTCAAGGAATATGTGAGCTAATATAAGACCATATTGTAATCTTTGAAATAACATGATGAACTATTTAGCACAATTTATGGTGTTGGATTGATTGAGATGTTTATTTTTGGATGGATGGACGTACATCTATTTAGCCAATAGACAAAACTCATTAAGCATTGTTGCATGTATCTTATTGACATGTTGAAATGTCATTGAGACTTAGAGGTAGAAGATTTAGACTTGTATGTTGTCACCTATCCAGGTGTGATGATACCTTGTGGAGTAGGTAAAATTTCCATTTTTTAAACTATTGGATATATTTTATACGCTCTTGAGAGAATTCCAACCTTTTAAATAAAATTACAAACAAATGTACATTCATGTGATAATTACGAATTGATTTGGGGGTGACTCAACAAATTGTAGCATGTTGACTTGTTGACTTAGTTAGTAAGTTAGGGTTTGATAAATTTGTAAGCTTCAATGGGATTTATCATGGTTGTATGTGCTTTAGAGAAGCAAGTTTGGAGTGGTGGTTATGCTTCCTTTATTGATTTTGATTTCTTTGGTTCTTCTTCTTGTGCATGCCCATTGTGGTATCTTCTCTTTTGCAAATATTTTCTTATTCTATACAGAAAAAGTTCTTGTTGCATCCTTGAAAAAGTTACATAATTTTCCTGATTTATCTCTACAATACCTTGAGTTGTCTCGCTTCTTTCGATTGGGTTGGAATTTTCCACCTCAAGAGGGTTGTTAGTTGTTTCCTAACTAAATTGTTACAACATTTTTTCTTGTTTTGTTTATTTATTTTGTCTTCAAGGAGGTGTTTCCTTTAAACTCTAGAAGAAGAATTGCAAGTGGCCTGATTATAGCAGTCATCAGACGCTGCCTGTGATCATGGGCAAGAAAACGCTCAGAGGGTGAAATTTGGGTATGTTATGCCTATGGAGAACTTTGGCTAACATCCAATTAGATATGTTATACGTAGTTCAGAATTAGAGATCGCAGACCATACTGTTGCACATAAAAATTCACTACTCCTCAAATATCAAGGTAAGTGCAAGAGTATTATTGAATATAGTTTAGTCACATGATACAACTATCCCACAACTCTATAGTAGAGAGACCAACATGGAACAAAAAACTTGAAATCGATCGATGCACTCAATTTCATGGGAATTTCATGAACATTTTTATTTTCTTATATAATGCACTTTTACCCACATCTAGGGATCACACGAAAATGGTATTCATAATAAAAAAATTTGGGTGAAGCAATTCATTTTTCGTTCAAGATCAGGTTACGTAGCTATAATGTCTCGTGTTTTTTCGTACATCCAACCGGAAACATATCTTGCAAGAACTTTGAAGGAAATCCCACTCAAATTATCAGAGAATCTCCAGGTGATCTCATTAAAAAAGTATGTTTCTCCTTATATGTTGATTATTATTGCTCCTCATTGTGTTTTGTATATAAATTCATTTCAATTCATTCATATCAGATATATTCCAGCTCCTGGCTCTAGTTTAAAGGTTGATTTCTCAACATTGTTTATTGTTCTTTATTTGGAAAGTGCTTGTGGTTTGAAGAGGTTGCAAGAGATGGGAATCTCAAATAGTTGTTGACGGGCTAATGCAAGTTTTATAGGTAGAATGTACGGCTTCAATCCCTAATGTCTCGAATTTAGCCACACATTCAAGAGCTAGAATGGTCATCCTTCACCCACATTTATAATAGGCTCAATCGGCTAGCAGATAAGCTCTTTGAGGAGGCATTCAAGTAGCCACTTGATGAGCTATCAGTAATATCAAGGTTGTGGCACACCCAAAAAAAAGGCAACTCACAAAATTTAAGCTAACAACAACCCCTACTCCTGAAGTTGACAATTTGTCTCCCTCAAGGACCACCATCGTCTCCTTCATCAGGCAATACTTCCTCAACAACTCACTCAACTGCATCATTTCTGTACCCCCAACAATCTATTTATTTTATTGTTCCCATAACATTTTTCGAATAATCTGATGTTTCATATGGGTGAATGTCAAATGTCAATTCACTACTTGAAAACCAAATTTTCATCCCTTATACCTAATGAGCATTCTTCATTGAATATGTTTTTTAATGGAGTTTTGTTTACTAATTTTTATCATTTAGTTATTTCTTATATGTCACGATTCTTCTCTATTTCATGCTTTAAGGCTTTTTCTTCGCAACATATGATGCAATTGCTAGTTTAAATTTTTTCACATATTTTAAAAAATAAACAATTTTTGTTCATGGAATGTAACTCAATTGGCAATCACCTTGTTATGAAGCATTATGTTAAAACATGAGATTCAAAGTTCAAATCCCCTTGAGTGGCCAACCAGAAAATAATATTTTTTTATCTACTTATTTATTATATTTTTAGAATGTGGTTTAATGAAAAAAGAAAAGTATAATATAAAAGAAATAAATATGACATGATTAAATTTCATGTGGTTTGAATATCTATTTTCAAAAGTAAAAGACATAATTATCCACTATCCACTCATGAATATTTCAATGCAAACTTCCAAATGCTAATGATTTTTTCTTAGTTGCTAACTGTCTTAAATGGGTTTCATCTTAATTGTTATTGTCTTAAGTCGTCATGGTCTTAAATATAAAATTTTGGCTTAAATATTTTTGTCTCAAAGTTCTTGTGTCTTAAATATAAATTTTTTTCTTAAAATATTTTTGTCTCAAATTGCTTCTGTCTTAAAATATTTTTGTCTCAAACTGCTTTTGTCTTAAATATAAAGTTGTCTTAAAATTTTTGTCTCAAACAGTTATTTTCTTAAGATACTTTTGTCTTAAATATTTTTGTCTCAAACTGTTTTTGTCTTAAATATTTTTGTCTCAAATTGTTTTTGTCTTAAATATAAAATTTTGTCTCAAACTATTTTTGTCTAATAGTATTTTTGAGATAAAATTCTATATTTAAGACAATTCAATTAATATTAAATTTTAATATAAAATAACTAAAATAAAAACTAACTTTTTAAGACAAAAGACTTCTTATGTCTTAAAAAATGTCTTAAAAATGCCCTTAGTGTATTTTTTGGGGTATTCAAGAAGCGTCAATTGGACAAAGGTCATCAACGATGGTCAGAGGCAGTTATGTTTTAAATGGAGGTCAAGTGACAACTCAAAGATGTGGCGGTGAAGAAAGAGAATTGTTTGTGAGATTCTAGAGTAAGTGTGAGTGTTGATGAAGACCAGTAAGGCAAAGATTCATTTATTGTTGTTTTCTATGTAAGCACTAGAGAGGGTATTGGAAGTAATGTTTCCATGTTTTGTGAGTTGTCATTGTAAGTCTATAAGTGTCATTCTAGAAGTAGTTATTACCCTATATGTGAGAGTTGTCAATAAGTCATAAATACACCTTCTTCGGATATTATCATCTAAAAGTCAGTGATCTAATTCTTATATATGTAACTACTTTATGTAATAAAAAAAACAGAATGTGTGATTGGTAGTGCACAATCCTTCTCACTCTTTTCATATTTCTAATAATTTCAATGTGTAAATATATATCTCACACTCAAAAAATAAAAAATATCTATTTTACTTTTATTAATTATATTTTTCTCATCAAACTACCACATTAATAAAAATTATATTAATAATTTTTATTAATTTAATTATATTTTATTTTCATTTCCATCCCTTCCCAAAATACCAAACCTCTAATAATCCTGTATATTTTAAATCAGATGTAACCCACAACGAGGTTTAAGATAAACATTCCAATACCAAGAAAAAACACTAAAAAAAATATCCGAACCAGAGTGCCGAACCAGAGTGTTAAAGCATAAATGGGACCTCAAACACAACTACACTTAATCAACTAACATTTATTAACTAAGTCATATCATATCTTAAATTCTAAAAGCTGTTGAATGACCATTGATGCATGTAGAATAAGAAGCCTAATAGATTGTCAAATAAATAAAAAATGGATCCCATAAACTGCCCTCAGTTTTTTTCCAATTAATTAAATCAGCTTCAAATGGAAAAACAAAAACACACACAAATCTCATGGCAACTTTTAAAAAGGTCATGAAGCACAAAACTCTAATGAAATATCTTTTATTCCTACATACACAGTAAGAGTTGCCATCATCATAATCGGAATAATCTCCACGAATGATTCTGAGGAGAGTCACACCAAGGCATTATGCACCTTTATTCAGAGATAATGACGAAGGGAGAGAAGCCATTGATCATTTCTTTTGGTGGCCGCTCACGTACCTTCATATCCATTTCAATGTGATTTTTACATTGGTGTCATTTCTTTGAAATGTGGTTCTAATTACCTCTAATCTTTAAATCAACCTCTTTAAATCAACCTTTCTTATTAGGATAATAAGTAAATAGATTATTTATAAATAGACTGCAATAATTTTTATGGTTTTTTTTAATGTTTCTACTCTATTACATGGTTTTAGTTTTAATTATGTTTTTTAATAATAAACTAATGAATGATTTACATACTGAAATTGTAAAAAAAAACAGAAATTGTGTTATGTAATAATGAAATAATTTAGAAATGATCATTAATAAACAAATAAAAATGAAATGTAAATTAATTAAGAAGAAGAGATATTTAATATTTTTTACCATTATTTATGTGTAAATTAGCGTTTTTTTTAATGAATGGAATATTATGTCTTAGAATATTTACATTTTTTTTTGTGGATAACTAGTCATTTATAATCTTGATTTGATGTTTGATGTTATAATATTAGATATTATGATATTAAATAATTATATATAATATTAAAATGATTTAGTTAATATTTAATTTTGAAGATATCATGATGATTAATTTTTTTCAAAATTAATAAAAAATTATATAGTAATTGTAATTATATAGTTAACTAATCATATTATTTCAATTTCAAAAATAACATGTAAATATATTATATGAATTTTTTTTATAAAGATATATGATAAAATAGGGAAGTATATATTTATAAAATCAAAATACATAAACAAGAATATATCAACTACAAAATTAATATGTTTCAATGTTTATGCATTAGCTTTCTATATATTACATTACATTTAATACCTATTGCATTTATTTCCATTTATTATTTGTGTATTGCTTTCAATATTTATTATATTGTCTTCAATATATTACCTTCATCAATATTTCTTGCTTTCATTTCAATATGCTTCTTACAATATAGTGTTTCATCCATGAAATTATTTCTTTGGTATAGGGCTTAAATTACATATAATAATGTTACCTAACATGTTTTCTCATGATAGTAAAAAATGGATGTAAAAAGGAATAAGTTTATTTCTTTGTTGATTCTAATGTTTCCTCTTTTTAATATGAGTTTCAGTTATAACCATGTCATTTCATATGGAGAAAATAGATGATGTACCTGTTGGCATGTATGAAGGAAAGAAGAGAATGTGTCAAGAAACAAAAAATAAATTTAGAAAAGATCATTGATATAGAAAAAGAATATCAAATTAGACATTAAATTGAATGACAAATGAAAATTAAGCAACCACAAAAAACATAGGTTATCACCCTTTATTAACAAAATGATGGCGATCCCTTGCATGAAAAGCCAAAGAAATTTAGATAATAAATAAAACATGTCAGCCCCAAGGGATAGTTCAGTTGGTCGAGTTCTCGTTGCTAAGTACCTTGCCAATTAGGAGCTCATGGGGTCAAATCTCCTCGATTCCCTTGTCGTTAGGCTCGACCAAATAAACCGACGAGTAGATCCTTTCAGGTGGATCTACCCGGATTATTATCCATATATGTAGTAATCACTTAGTAACCGTGAACCATAGCGTAGAGAAATAAAAAAAGAAACATGTCTATGTTGAGTAAGAATGAGACTTTGACATTTCAATCCCTAAAATGGAGACTATTTTCAAGGGTTGGAAAATATAGGAAAGCCATATTTGAATAGAGTTATAAAAAATGCCCTTAAACTTAAAAATTTTCCTAAGAAGAGTCATGTATTTCTTTTAACTCTCAGAGGGATTGCAATATTCCATATATTTTTAACAATAATCCATTATATACTTCATTCAAGCTAAAGAAATAATTCATATACAAAGCTTACATCTAGTTATATTAAAAGAAAAGACACTCTCAATTTTATTGAAATAAACCTCTTAGTAAAAATTGATTCAGGACTTTGTCAAGATTTCCCTGCAAATTTTACTATTCCCTTTGGAGTTATGTGAATTATTGGTGATTTGACACTATGTCCGGTTGTTATCTATAAATTTGTATATACATTTAAATGAATTGCAAAATAATTTTGAAAATGATTCAAATTGTTATGAGCAAGAATGTTTTCATGATTTGTTGATGAATGTTAATAACACAATTTTAGCTATACAAAAATGGATATTAACCCTGAGACGTATAGATACTTCCTTGGATGCTTTTATAAAAAAATTCCTTTCATAAGACCATATGTGATCAATGATGATGTATACTGTGTTGTTTAAGATACTATGATCATATAATTACAGTGATTGTTCTTAGAAAAGTTTGATACAAATATTTTATAGAAAAAAAGGAGAAAGACTTAGAACTTGATTTACTTATTATAATTGGTGTTCGGCAATGTCTACATAAAACGTTAAAAAGACTATCACTAGTATTCTTGGATTTCTAGAACAAATTGTATAGAATCTTAGAAGTTAACTCCTAAAACCATATTAATAAGATTTTATAATTATGCGGTATAATTATGCGGTGGTTTCATGCGATGAATCATTCCCTCACATTGTTTCTCTTATGTTTGTTGAAAGAGGTAGTAAAAATGAAAATATAGAAGTCATAAAGATTAACATTGGAGAAAAACAATATTAATATTGCGAAGTATGAAAGTAAAAACATACTGCTATTAAAACTTTCTTAAGGTATTAATATCGGGAAGTAATAAAGGCAAAGTATGGCATTCAACGCAATATTTTAATGATCTTTTATTTCAATGTATATGGTTAATAAACAATTATGAAAAAACTAAACAGTGTGCCTATAAGAAAAGTTGAAAAAACTGATTGATATCCATCACAATGTCATTTATTTGTTATTGATTAAATGCGTTATATTATTTTTTATTATTTATATTTTTCATCATTCCACATTGTTATTTTACAGAGATACATTATACATAATTATCATTTATGTGAGGAGCATGGTAGCCTAAATTGTAGATCTATATTAATTCTAAATCTACTAAATCTCAATGTCTAATAAATTGGTTCATTAAAGTGTACTTTGTTGTTTTTCTTATTTTATTTTGTTTTAAAAGGATTCCAAAAACCTTAATCTTGTGAACTTGGATGAGCAAAAGGGTGGAAAACATTTTGTAAACCTTAAATGGAAGCCCAAAAGTATCATGTGAACTTGGATGAGCAAAAGGCAAGGGTGGAAAACATTCTGTTTTGAATGCAGGTGTGCTTATTAAAATCAAAATATGCACAGGAAATGGAAAGGTGAAGAGTATATACTATGAAAGTGCATCTATCCTAAAATAGGGGGAATAACAATATAATCTGCAACACCTGAATTCCAACTATTACAGTCAGATCTTACTGCTATTATTTTTGGGCTTCTAAAGCACCTCGCCTGTTCAATAGGGTAATCCTTAATATCCAGCCAATTATGTTACATCAGTAATATAAGTGGACACTGTCAATTTGTACGGCAACAGACTCTCAGAGGTGTAGATCTCGGTCTCCAATTCCTTACGATGTCCTTTCAAATAATTGTGGTAATTTTGGGCCTCAGCATACCCCATGGTCTCTGCTACAATGCCTGTCCCTTTCCCAAGCATACCTTTGTCTTCAAGTAACTGAAAAGCTGGGAGATAAAAATCCTTGAACTGATCCATGAATATGAAATCAAAGTGTGGAGCTACCATTTCATTCAGGAGATCTTCTAATGTATCATCCACATCACTTAGTGTCCCTCTCAGCAATATCACCTTTGAGGACAGTCCTGATGTGGAAAAATCAGGACTGAAGCATATCAGTTCACTGAAGCATATCCTTTTTTAACCTCAGTCTGAGACTACGATTCACAAAATTTTCTGAAAATTTAAATCACTAAATGTTTCTTTCAGCAGTAGCACATTTGACTACATTCGTGGTGAAGACAAATCAACACAATTTTCTATTGAAATTCAGTTCATGGGAGTATATCTATGTTTTAACCTCTAATCTAAGACTAAGATTCACAAAATTACAGAAAATCTCACATTCTTGAGAACAAATCAATAAAAGAACTTATGAGCATTCAAAGTTCATACACACTCACTTCTAGCATTAAGTCTAAAGAAATGATCCAATAAAATATTTGAAGTTCGTTCAAACTTGCAAGCACTCTGAAATCAAAACTCATTTCCGTACTATTAAATTTTTACTCATATATTGCATTATAATGACAACATGGGCGATGGCATGAAGTTTATTGGTTATTCTCATTCTCATGAAATTATGAAAATAATATTTTGTTGTTACGCCGATAGGCGTAACCCCCTATCGGAAGGAGCATGTTTTGTGATTAGTCTAATTAATTTTTTTGATCTGATGGTCAGGATTGGAAGATGCCGGTATATTCTGGTCGTCGCCACTCAATCCATGGATGAAATCTACTCCATTAACTTCCTTGCATATCTAAATCACGTGTTTAAACCGTACTTAAATTAGTTTTTTACAAATCTTGATTAAAAATTTACTGTGCCATTTACTGACCGCCACCTATCAAATTAGGGTGAAATGTAAAAATATACTGATACCATGGGATACCATGTGGCAAACATGGGATACCATGTGGCTGGGGCCATTATGAGTGATCGTTCAAATTCTCAACCGTTATGGAACGTGGGTGAGAGCGGGCAAGTTGGCAACTGTTTATGCCAGTATGCGTTTATGCCTGTTTATGCCAGTATGCGTTTATGCCAGATGTATGCCAGATGGTTTTGGAGGTGGTCTGCTCCACTGCCCAGCCGGAATATCGATGGAGATCGTATTCTCTTTGCTCGATTGACCGCAAGCAACACTATACGTTGGCATTGAGTTGAGCTGAGCCTTTTTCCTTTGGTGGTTCGGTTATCCCATATCTCACGCTCTCCCTCCCTGCTATCGATCCTTAATCCAGCCTGAATTGAGCCCCCAAGTATGATTAGCAAAATGAAAATGAACGAGGTAATTCATTCGCGTGCCCACGAGTTCCAGTTGAATGAGAAAGCAGTTTTTCCAAATCCATCTCCATCTGAGCGAGCTGCGGCAAGGCTTCCGCGTTCGGCTACCTTGGGTGGTTCGAGCTACAGCCAGACTTCTACCTTCGGTGGTTCGAGCTACGAAGTGGAGTTCGATTCTTTGGAGCGAAGGACTGGGTCATTTGCAACGTTAACACTGAAATGAGGTGTTTGATCAGTGGAATGAATGAGGTCATTTCATTCATTTTATTTTCCGCACTTTAATGAATTCGATATTTCATTCATTTTATTTCCAACACTTTTACGAATTCATTATTTCATTCATTTTATTTTCAACACTTTTACGAATTCGATTCTCTTTATGTCGCTATTGTTCACTTGAAAATATTTGAGAATTGCAAGTTGATTTCTTCTTTCTGCTAAATTTTTAACCTGTGTTGTTTTAATCCTCTTCCTCCTGTGTTAATTTCGTTAATTGTGTTATTTCATAATTGCAAGTTGATTTCTGCTTTTCCCTAAATTTTTAAGCAGCGATGTGTTAATCCTCTTCCTAGTGTGTTAATTTCGTCATATGGATATTACTACGATGCGTTAATTCCGTTATTTGCGATGTGTTAATCCTCTTCTTAGTGTGTTAAATTCGTCATATGGATATTATGACGATGTGTTAATTCCTTTATTTCGGAAGGAATTGTGTACTGAGGTAGAATGGAGTTGTCTACTGAGGCGGAAGAACCTCCCCAAACAATGCAACAACCATAGCCTACTTCAAGAAATTAGAAATTAAACAAGTCACAGGAAAATTTAAAGTTTGTTAAATTTTTTTTGTTCTTCAATTTTTTTATAAATTATACTGGAGGCCTTCAATTTTTTCTGTTATTCCATGCACGATGAGGTAGACTGAGTATGAGAAGCTTCAGATGAGAAAACGAGAGCGTTGCATGCCCTTATGCACCTCCTTCGCTATCCAAGAGGTGGGGGTGAGGTTGCTTTCTCTATTTTCTTCACCTCGATTTTCTTGTTGTATTTTTTCTTATATTTTTCATACATTGTCCACAAGCCTTTACTCTCTTGAAAGTTAATACTTGAGCACTTAAAAATTATTCCAACCTCGAGTTTAGCACCAAAACAATTCTCTGCATTTTAATTTGCTTCACTGAATAGGTGATGGTGAGGGATTCGGTAACCTTTAAAGAGATAATGCTATCTTGTTGTTACGCCGATAGGCGTAACCCCCTATCGGAAGGAGCATGTTTTGTGATTAGACTAATTAATTTTTTTGATCTGATGGTCAGGATTGGAAGATTCCGGTATATTTTGGTCGTCGCCACTCAATCCATGGATGAAATCTACTCCACTAACTTCCTTGCATATCTAAATCACGTGTTTAAACCGTACTTAAATTAATTTTTTACAAATCTTCATTAAAAATTTACTGTGCCATTTACTGACCGCCACCTATCAAATTAGGGTGAAATGTAAAAATATACTGATACCATGGGATACCATGTGGCAAACATGGGATACCATGTGGCTGGGGCCATTATGAGTGATCGTTCAAATTCTCAACCGTTATGGAACGTGGGTGAGAGCGGGCAAGTTGGCAACTGTTTATGCCAGTATGCGTTTATGCCTGTTTATCCCAGTATGCGTTTATGCCAGATGGTTTTGGAGGTGGTCTGCTCGACTGCCCAGCCGGAATATCGATGGAGATCGTATTCTCTCTGCTCGATTGACCGCAAGAAACACTATACGTTGGCATTGAGTTGAGTTGAGCCTTTTTCCTTTGGTGGTTCGGTTATCCCATATCTCACGCTCTCCCTCCCTGCTATCGATCCTTAATCCAGCCTGAATCGAGCCCCCAAGTATGATTAGAAAAATGAAATGAACGAGGTAATTCATTCGCGTGCCCACGAGTTCCAGTTGAATGAGAAAGCAGTTTTTCCATATCCATCTCCATCTGAGTGAGCTGCGGCAAGGCTTCCGCGTTCGGCTGCCTTGGGTGGTTCGAGCTACAGCCAGACTTCTACCTTCGGTGGTTCGAGCTACGAAGTGGAGTTCGATTCTTTGGAGCGAAGGACTGGGTCATTTGCAACGTTAACACTGAAATGAGGTGTTTGATCAGTGGAATGAATGAGGTCATTTCATTCATTTTATTTTCCGCACTTTAATGAATTCGATATTTCATTCATTTTATTTCCAACACTTTTACGAATTCATTATTTCATTCATTTTATTTTCAACACTTTTACGAATTCGATTCTCTTTATGTTGTTGTTGTTCACTTGAAAATATTTGAGAATTGCAAGTTGATTTCTTCTTTCTGCTAAATTTTTAACCTGTGTTGTTTTAATCCTCTTCCTCCTGTGTTAATTTCGTTAATTGTGTTATTTCATAATTGCAAGTTGATTTCTGCTTTTCCCTAAATTTTTAAGCAGCGATGTGTTAATCCTCTTCCTAGTGTGTTAATTTCGTCATATGGATATTACTACGATGCGTTAATTCCGTTATTTCAGAGCAGCAATGTCTTAATCCTCTTCTTAGTGTGTTAAATTCGTCATATGGATATTATGACGATGTGTTAATTCCTTTATTTCGGAAGGAATTGTGTACTGAGGCAGAATGGAGTTGTCTACTGAGGCGGAAGAACCTCCCCAAACAATGCAACAGCCATATCCTACTTCAAGAAATTAGAAATTAAACAAGTCACAGGAAAATTTAAAGTTTGTTAAAATTTTTTTGTTCTTCAATTTTTTTATAAATTATACTGGAGGCCTTCAATTTTTTCTGTTATTCCATGCACGACGAGGTAGACTGAGTATGAGAAGCTTCAGATGAGAAAACGAGAGAGTTGCGTGCCCTTATGCACCTCCTTCGCTATCCAAGAGGTGGGGGTGAGGTTGCTTTCTCTATTTTCTTCACCTCGATTTTCTTCTTGTATTTTTTCTTATATTTTTCATACATTGTCCACAAGCCTTTACTCTCTTGAAAGTTAATACTTGAGCACTTAAAAATTATTCCAACCTCGAGTTTAGCACCAAAACAATTCTCTGCATTTTAATTTGCTTCACTGAATAGGTGATGGTGAGGGATTCGGTAACCTTTAAAGAGATAATGCTATCTGCCTTCTCTTCTGCTCTCCTGAATTGAGTTGACAGAAATTTTGTAACATTAATTGAGACAGATGCCTGCTAACTGGGCTTAATTTTGGTTTTTCTTTTATTGGCCATCGAGATCATAAACTATCTACGTCATCCAATTTTGTTTCAACATTTCTATGCCATAATTTGACTTAGAAGATTATTCTATTGTGGAGAAAACTTGTGATCTTTAAATGTTACAGGGCTCTTGGTGCCCAAATATCTACCATTTTTTCATAGTTTCTAAAGTTCCATGTGTGTGAAGACTTGATAATTATTTTTCTTAAAAGGCCTTTCGGGTTTGCAATCTGACTCTGATTTTTTAAGTCATGACCTCTGGCATTTTCTGAGTGATAGGAAGAAAGTTGGAGCATTTTGATTCAAAGGATTACGATGAGTTATTTTTTTAATTGCATATATTACATATTATGTGAGTTTGTAATTGTACTTCAATAACACAGAACCTACAACCATGCAAGCACACGATATACAACTAAATTCAACCCCAATGTGCCACAATATGCCAATGCACGCAAGTATAGCAACCACGGATAACAATGAGTTATTTTTTTAAATTTATATATTTCATATGATGAGAGTTTGTAATTGTATTGCAGAAACACAAACCCTACAACCATGCAAAGCACACAATATACAACTAAATTCAACCCCAATATGCCAACGCACGTAAGGATAGCAACAACCAGTTCAAGAAACTTCCATGTTTTTTTTAAATGTATGTATTAGAAATATATTGATACCATGGGATACCATGTGGCAAACATGGGATACCATGTGGCTGGGGCCATTATGAGTGATCGTTCAAATTCTCAACCGTTATGGAACGTGGGTGAGAGCAGGCAAGTTGGCAACCGTTTATGCCAGATCTATGCCAGATGGTTTTGGAGGCGGTCTGCTCGATTGCCCAGCCGGAATCGATGGAGAGGAAAAAGAGACAGTGACAGAGAAAAAACAAGTAGAAAAATACTGTCGAAACAATGGGGTCAGAACCAATGGAATAAGTTTTTACAATTTATTATAGAATACAATGGGTGTATTTTCCTTTTATACAATCTCTAGATTGAATTTACAAATCAACCTTCTGCAATGATTTTCGTTTCAAAAGAATGGTAAGAGGTCTTAGATATTTCAAACATTTTTTTAACAACAATATTCTCCGCACTTATGAAGAATCCTGACGGCTGTTCTCAAGGGGTAACATGAGAATTTAGCCTAGTTATTAAATTTAACCTACTCTAATAAGTCAAATCCAGTAACTTTCATGAATGAGGGTTTGTTTTAATTGAAATTTAGCTTTTTATAATAAGAGATTGTTTTTAATTTTGATAACATGATTTTTGATTATGCAGTAATGTTTTTACATTTTATTTTTAAATTTAGAGTGATAAAAATATGCAACGGTTAGATTGATTCTCAAATTTGCATTAAAATTGAAAATAAAATCCAGTGACTTTCGTGAATGGGTTAACCACTTTTTTATAATAATAAATTTATTCTATTGGGTTTGTTTTAATTGAAATTTAGCTTTTTATTTTAACAGATTGTTTTTGAAATTTGATAGCATTATTTATTATATAGTAATGTTTTTATATTTCATTTTTAAAAATAAAAATAAATTTAAAGTAATAAAAATATGTAACACACTTAAATTGGTCCCCAAATTTGTATTAAAATTCAATGTAAAATCACGAGAAAAATTCCAAAGGAAGGACCCAGAAGAAGAGTCCGATCGTCACAATTTTCGGAGAACAATAACTCTCCTGTCGTCAACGGCTTGAGAGATAACGTGCCTTATCCCGATTGTAATCGAATACTTTTGGTCTATCTTCTTGTTATTCTCTATCCGGAAAGGACCATTTAATAACTTAAACATCTATATTTTATTTTTTCACAACCTTCTACCTTCCAACAAATTAATGAGATTACTTTTTCCAACGATATATTTATCCATATTGGTTTTAATAATTGGTTTTATTAATTTGAAGTAAAGGTTTTTGTTTTTATATTATAAGTAGTTTTTTTTGGTGTGGTGTAAAAATATTTATATAAAAGTGAGAGGAAGATTAACATGGGGATATTAATAAAATTTATAATAATATATTTTACTAAATATTTTGTTCTAATTCTGTTTTTGGAATAAAGGATTTATTAAGACAACATAAATATTTATGATAATATGTTTTATCTAGTATCTTTCTCACTCCAATTTTGGAGACGGGTACACTATTTTAAGGGAAACGAAGGTGTGTGATTACTAATATTTATAAAGGAGGTTTAGGATTTAATATTGGGTGAATTTTCTGGTTTCTCCTAACTCCTCATATATGATATAGGGGAAATATCCAATAAAACTTATAATAATATGTTTTGCTCAATATTTTGTCACAACACTAGCCTTCTATATGTGGGATGGGGATATGCTTACTCTAGCTTTGACACATCTTTCCTAAAGTAAAAATAAAATGTTCATTAAATTAAGAAATAATGTCAACCATAATGAGAACAAAAAAATTTACATATGTTTGGTTAATTTTAATTAAAAACATTATTGGACCAATAGATGCATTATAAAACCCTATATAAATGTGAACATTATATTAAAAATTTGAAGATAAAAATGTGAACATATATTAATGGATTTATAGTCTTTCAACACAATTTTAACAAGAAAAGTTATTTAAGTTATGGTTTACAAACATTGATAGAAAATTAAAACTAGAGATGGAAACATTTTACATTCATGTAAGATAATTATCCACCACTTTGCAATTCCACTTTTTATTGACTTAATACATGGTCATAAGGTAGATGATTTTTTTTTTAATGAAGGTAGGGTGAAGAGTAAATATTGGATATAACATATTTTTATAATTTTTACTTAATATTTATCCCCATCCCACATATAGAAGGCTAGTGTTGTGACAAAATATTGAGCAAAACATGGAACAAAACACAATAACCCCAACATACCACATGATTGGAACAAAACACATGTATTTAAAAAAATATAGATTGGAACAAAACACAATAACCAGAACATACCACATGATTTGAAAACCATAAAATATAGTTTTACATTTAAGAATGGTTCAAATAAATTATAAATATAAATTTAGTAAATAAATTTTTATATTATATTTTATTTAGGAAATATTAATTTTATTATTAACTTTTTTATATAGTAATTTTGGAGTGTTTTTTTTTAACATATAAAATTTGAACAAATTCTATTTTTTTTTAATTTCAAGATAAATTTTAATAAACACTAATAATTATTATTAATTATCATTATTAATTTTTTTATAATCAAAATAAAAGAAAATGAAATTAATAATAAAAATAAAACTTGAAGTTTACTTAAAAAAATTAAATTTTTTATATCATATGTTTTAAATATTAATTTAGGAAAATAAAATATTAAAAAGGTTTAAAAATATAAATTCGGTAGTATAAGTAATACAATTTTTATTATCTAAAAGTGTATGAGATGTATAATTCTTTTTATGCTTACTCTAGCTTTGACACATCTTTCTTAAAGTAAAAATAAAATGTTCATTAAATTAAGAAATAATGTCAACCATAATGAGAACAAAAAAATTTACATATGTTTGGTTAATTTTAATTAAAAACATTATTGGACCAATAGATGCATTATAAAACCCTATATGATAGAGATATCTAATTCATTTTGTTCTCAATCTTAGTTGGCATGTCAAATAAAATAATATCTAACTAAAAACTAATGTGAGCTATAATTAAACAACTATACATATTTGGTCAAAATTAATTAAAAACATTATAAAACATGAATAATCCATTATTATTGTGCTTATTCACTTTGTTTTTGAAATTACAACTCACTATGAAGGACTCATGGTTAAGATATTTCATTCTCACCCTCAACCATCAATAACATATTTTGATGGAAGAAGAGAAAAAAAACTTATATTTCTCATTTTTAATATATATATATATATATATATATATATATATATATATTATTCTAAAATGTTTCATTCCCTAAACAAAACAAATAATTTAAATCAATTCTCTTGGGTTCACCAATTCCTTTGGTTTATAATATTAAACCCTTGGGTTTATTAGTTCTTTTGGTTTATAATATGAATAATCGATCAATGTCATCCATGATCAAATGTCAAATTCTGACAAATATTGTCTCAATATGAAAATCAACCATGGCCAACCATGGTCATATTTGGTCCAATGTCGCATTATGACAACAATTGTCTCAATGTTTAAATCAATTCCCTTGAGTTCACCAATTCATTTGGTTTTTAATTCGTTGGGTAATGGATTTCCATTGGGTTCACCAATTCCTTTGGTTTATAATATTAAACCCTTGGGTTTATTAGTTCCTTTGGTTTATAATATGAATAATGAATCAGTATCGTACTTTGATCGTAATACATTTGTAATGTTAACTTAATGGAATGAAATCACCACGTAGTAACCATGTGCCTAGTTAGTCAACGTCACATTGTGACAAACAATTTTTCATCAATGTTTAAATCAAATTCCCATAGTTCTAAATTCTTACAGTTTGCATATATTGTAGCTTAAACCCTTGAGTTATTAGTTTTCTTCAAGTTTATAGTAACTTGAATAATCGATCAATGTCATCCATGATCAAATGTCACATTGTGACAAACATTGTATCAATATGAAAATCACCCATGGCCAACCATGGTCATACTTGGTCCAACATTGCATTGTGACAACAATTGTCTCAATGTTTAAATCAATTCCCTTGTGTTCACCAATTCCTTTGGTTTATAATTTTTTGGGTAATGATTTTCCCTTGGGTTCACCAATTGCTTTGGTTTATAATATTAAACCCTTGGGTTTATTAGTTCTCTTTAGTTTTATAATATAAATAGCGAATCAATGTCATCCATGTTTAAATCAATTCCCTTGGGTTCACCAATTCCTTTGGTTTATAATTTGTTGGGTAATGGTTTCCTTGGGTTCACCGAATTCCTTTGGTTTATAATTTGTTGGGTAATGGTTTTCCCTTGGGTTCCCCAATTCTTTTGGTTTATAATATTAAACCCTTGGTTTTATTAGTTCTTTTGGTTTATAATATGAATAATGACAATAATTGTCTCAATGTTTAAATGAATTCCCTTGGGTTCACCAATTCCTTTGGTTTATAATTTGTTCGGTAATGGTTTTCCCTTGGGTTCACCAATTCCTTTGGTTTATAATATTAAACCCTTGGGTTTATTAGTTCTTTTGGTTTATCATATGAATAATCGATCAATGTCATCCACGATCACATGTCACATTCTAACAAATATTGTCTCAATATGAAAATCACCCATGGCCAACCATGGTCATAGTTGGTCAAACGTCACATTGTGACAACAATTTTCTCAATGTTTAAATCAATTCCCTTGGGTTCACCAATTCCTTTGGTTTATAATATTAAACCCATGGGTTTATTAGTTCTTTTGGTTTATAATAGGAATAATCGATCAATGTCATCCATGATCAAATGTCACATTCTGACAAATATTGTCTCAATATGAAAATCACCCATGGCCAACCATGGTCATAGTTAGTCAAACGTCGCATTGTGACAACAATTGTCTCAATGTTTAAATCAATTCCCTTGGGTTCATCAATTCCTTTGGTTTATAATTTGTCGGGTAATGGTTTTCCCTTGGGTTCACCAATTCCTTTGGTTTATAATATTAAACCCTTGTCTTTATTAGTTCTTTTGGTTTATAATATAAATAACCGATCAATGTCATCCATGTTTAAATCAATTCCCTTGGGTTCACCAATTCCTTTGGTTTATAATTTGTTGGGTAATGGGTTTCCCTTGGGTTCACCAATTCCTTTGGTTTATAATTTGTTGGGTAATGGTTTTCCCTTGGGTTCACCAATTCTTTTGGTTTATAATATTAAACCCTTGGTTTTATTAGTTCTTTTGATTTATAATATGAATAATGACAACAATTGTCTCAATGTTTAAATGAATTCCCTTGGGTTCACCAATTCCCTTGGGTTAGTCTTATGGTTGGTTAGCAACCTTGGGTTAGTCTTATGGTTGGTTAGCAACCTTTTACATGATCAAAACATCTCCATATTTCTCCACCCATCCCTTCGGATGTATTTTTTTTTATCCCCCTTGACATACATATATTGTCCCTCAACTTTAATGCATTCCCATCCTCTTGATACATACCTCTATTTCCCAAGAAGTATATTTTCCAATTTACTAATGGGAATGATTTTTCATCACACCTCGCACCACATGTCAATAACATCATTATCTCAATAGAACACACATAAAACTTGGTGTGGCCCATGCAGTAATAATTAGTGATAAGCACCATTAAGAGGTAAACCCAGTGATTAATAAGGTCCTTATAAATCTCCCAAATTCAAGACTAATTGGGCGTATTTTGTAAAAAATACATGTCTATCACTCTACAACACAAAAACATAGAAGCCTAAGGAATTTAGGGACTTTCCCAGGAATCCTTGAAGCCTAGTGTTACTCAGAACTCTATTCCCCATAAAAATGAGTCCCTCATTTCCACTCTAAGATTAATAAAACATCCACAAGAACAATACAATCAAATAAATATATGAGCATGCTCTTTGCCAAGCATTGAGTTAGTCAAGCCTTGGCTAATATTGCTCTACATTTTAAGAACAATAATAGAATACCACACCTAGGATGGGTACAACACAATACCATCAGACGTAATGATAAAACATGTAGTGTAACATACAAATATTTATAGGTCTTAACCAAGAAATAACCTTGGTAATTCGAACAATGAAAGCTACACATTATAAATTAGCTCTATTACCAATAAAATTATCAACAAACCCATGGATCTCCAATTCTCCCAAACCATGAGAACAATTACATATACATATCATTAAAGAGAGTTAGGAATAAGACGATTCCTAGATAAACAATGTTAATACAACCAATTTTATAACCCATAACAAAATACAGTACTCACAGTTCAGTGTGCATAAGTAATTACCCTGATCTATTCAGAGTTTGAGGAGTAAGTGCTCAAGCGAATTCACACCTATGCCAATAAATATGATCACACAGGAATCTAAAGGCCACCCTATCTCCACCTGCTTAGTATAGGAGTATATCTCATAGGTTATCAACATGGTTAACCAGGAATCCATATCACACTAATTATCCATCTACTAACTCTACATATATCAGAAATTTCAACCTAAAAGTGGCCATGAAATTTTCACGTGATTTCCATGTCAGAATATGTAAACCAATCACAATCCTTTAAATGTAAAAAGAGGTACATGTAGATATTTTGGAGGGAAAAGAAGAAAAAATACTTTTTTTATTGTATGTTTGGATTATCTCCTTATATGTTTACTCAAATTTCAAGTTTAGACACTCAATAGATGTGGAATTAAATTCCACATCCAAAGAGTACCCATTATGCATACTTTTGAGAGGACCCACATTAATCAAAATTGCAGATACATTAAAAAACATGTTTTAAGACGTTTTTTTAATGTATCTATAATTTTTATCAATGTGGTTCCTCTCAAACATATGCATAATGGGTACTTGTTGGAAAAAAATACATTTTTTTGATGTATATGCATTTTTTATCAATGTTGGTCCTCTCAAAAATATGCATAATGGATACTTGTTGGACGTGGAATTCAGTTCCGCATCTAATGAGTGTCTAAACTAGAAATTTGAGTAAACCTATAAGGTGATAAGAAGAAAATATAATTAAAAAAATAGTTTTCTTGTTTTCCCTACAAAATTCATCTCTTATTTTATTATTTTAATTATTATTTTATTATTGTTTCTTAGGAGGCCCATTTTAGGCTGAAATTTCCTCTAATGCACAATTCAAATGTGCACCATACCAAAGAAAAAATTTAGAAAGAGCTATATATATGTAGTTCTTTGAATTTACATAAAAAAAAAGAAAGAATGGGTAATTTGTTCATCCATATCCCATGTGGCCACATTTGGTCCAAAGTTACTTAGTTGCACCTTGAACTACTTGATTACTCAATTTTGGGAGTGTGATAAGCCTCTGATTGAGAATGCAATATGGCTCTAGATGGAATTCTCCTCGAGATTCCATATTTATCACAGACCAATCAACAACTTGATTAGCATCATGCACATACTTTTTAAGTAAATATATATGGAAAAATCACATGCCTTCACTATGTGTGGCAAGGCCAATATGCATGCCACTTGCCCCACTCTTTCTCATATCTAAAATGGCCCACAGAATCTTGGTTCCAACTTGGAAAAATACCCTATATTTATTGAAATTTTCCTTCATCTTACACATAGGTAAACATGTTACCACACTTGCAACTCCTTTTACATTCTTTGCTAATCTGCATATCTCTTTTTCATGTATTGATCTACTTTCATTTTCTACCTCATAGAAATCACTTCCTATTCCATTTCCTTTTGCATATATGGTCCAATATGTACCATGGTCACTATATCATTCTAGATAATAGGTGCATTACATTTCCTACTATATGGAGCCTCAAAAGGTATCATTTTTAATGATTTTTGGTGCCCATTATTATAGGAAAATTCTACAAAGGGCATAAAATTTTCCCACCTCTTTGGATGATTCATGGAGTGCATTCTTAACATGCCTTCTAACACATTTTTTACTCTTTCAATATGTCCATCCATATGAGGATGATGCATAATGTTAAATACCAATTCCTTTCTAAGCCTAACAAATAGCGCTTTCCAAAACTTTGAGGTGAAATTAACATCTCAATATGAAATAATCTTCTTGAGTACTCCATACAATCTAATCACTTCCTTCATGAAAGTATGAGAAATGTTACTTGCTTGGTGGATGGACTTAAAATCTATGAAGCGAGTTTCCTTACTCAAATTTTCCACCATTCCAATTATGGCGTCATGGTATCTAGGTGTCCTTGGTAGCTCCATAATGAAGTCCATGGAACTAACTTACCACGTCCACTGAAGAATGGGATTTGGTTGCAACAATCTCACTGGATGTCTAAAATCCATCTTCACTTGATGACACTCCAAGCATTTTCCAATGCACTCATCTACAAACATTTTCATTTGTGTCTTTTAGTACATATTTTTGCATGGATACTATCATTTTTTGATAACCAGGGTGACTTGAATAAGGTATTTTATGAAACTCGTTAGAGATGAGCTTCAAGTCTCACATGCAAGGTATATACAAAACCTAGACACACCACCTTATTGTCATAATTTTCCTGGTCTGTATCAAGTAAGAGTCTTTCTTGAACTGAGGCAACCTCGTCAAGTAATTATTATAATCCTATACAAAATCCATCATGGAATTAGGAGCAACTAGATTTTATTATTTTAAATTATATTTATTATTATTTTCTATAATTTCAAAAATTTTGAATTATGATCTAATGGTTACATAAGGTATTTTCTATCTAGACAATCTAAATTGAAATGAGCATGAATCTATATAGTTAATTTAAATAATATAAAATAATAGTAAAGTAACGTAAAAGATTAAAAAAAAAATCTCAGCTGAATATTTCAAAAGATATAATGTGATTAAAGTTGTGCAAATGATGACAACAATTTACCCAAATAACTCCGCAAGTGGTGCTTTTCAAGGAAGTCTTATTATAAATGTTGTGTGAATTACTGAAAAAAGTAAAAATTCAGACATTTTTCTATTTGTCAAGTTAGTGGTGCCAATTTAATATTAAAAGTTGAGGTCTGTCGGGTACCAAAATATATAGATCAAGCACAGAGATCGACTGTAGGGGCTTTTACTGATTTTAATCTTTCAGGAAAAGATTAATTCAGAGGCTACCTGGCCCTTTACAGACTCTGTCTACTTGAATTCATTTCAAACGTTTAAATCTTTAGATGGAGGACTCTGTAACTTACTTGAAGGTCGAAGAACCTTAATCCGCTAGCTCAACACCTACGAGATATGCGACGCCACTCCTCAGGTCTTATTCGCCTTACAATCTCCAACTCGTGTCTTCTTGCTAAAACTGTCCTCAGACAGGCGGCCCAGAAGGCTTCGATATTACTTCAGTAAAATGTTACACACCTTTTTATGCTGCAGAGTTTGAGCCAACAAGCTTCTGTACTCTTACAGGCTATTACAACACTCAGAAATTCTCACAAACACTCA
The DNA here is from genome assembly GCA_034641835.2 of Pinus albicaulis. Classification (NCBI taxonomy): domain Eukaryota; kingdom Viridiplantae; phylum Streptophyta; class Pinopsida; order Pinales; family Pinaceae; genus Pinus; species Pinus albicaulis. The sequence goes on along the minus strand of MU968426.1, from coordinate 112,940 downwards.
AGAAAACTCACAAACATACACACTCACTCAATGGACGATGATCTAAATGCATGACCATCTATCCTTTATATACAAAAACTAAAGAGACTATTGAGGGTCCTGTCAGGCATTACTGGCCCAGACGGTGTCTACTCAATATTCTCGGGTACAATAATACAACCGAAAGTAAAATTACCAAGGCCCCTTGGGGCTACGGTCGGAGTCATAGTCTTCATCTGTGCTGTCCGATTCTTCTTGCTTTTTGTAAAGCCACTCCAAGTACTTTGATTCCCACTCAGATTCATGATGAAGCTGAGCATCTTGATAAATATCAATGTGCACGGGTTCTTTTTCTCGTACTGGATATCCTGTAGCCATTTTGCTTTGTCGATCACCTTTTTCTTCTGTAGCAATGCTTTTTCCTTTGTCAACTGTAGAAGATTCTCCTTTACGTCTTATCGGTAGCTGGCTGCTATCTTTAGTGACAAATGTACTACTCTGAGGGAATAAGTATCTATCTGCTGATCTGGTCCATTTACAGACATAGGCCATCGGATCGACTTCAATATCAAGGAACGAATCTTTTTTAGTTTTTCTGAAATTTACATGTGATTGCACGGCTAACTCGACCCCATCCAAAAGATCTAGCTTAAAAATCTGGAACATAGAAACTGACTGTTCTATACAACACTGAATCCAATATTTACAAAGGTGGTTCAAACCGTAATGTTCTTGCCAGCCAAGCTCAAAACTTACTGCAGACGCAACATGATTGGCTAACAACAAACTTATCAGACAAGCAACATCTGGAACCCAATTACCATGTTTAATGATAATTGTAACTAAAGCCTTTTGATTTATCACTAGTTTTAGAGCACCACATTTCTGCTGACAATATTCTAAAGTTTTAATCATACTGATTTTTTCATGAAGTCTTAGATTTAGAAAATCTTTTAACCATGAAGTTAATTTTTTCACTTCATCTGTATTATCAGCAAGTATGGATTCTTCAGTATTTTCACGACCATATACTTGTGAAAATGGGTTTGGCTTTATCGGTTCTCTAAGCTCTAGGCTATTATAGCTCCAGGGAGTAGCAAAAGTTCTTAAATACTGCATTGATTTCATGATACACTGAGTACTTCTGACTTGATATTTCTTTCTGCAGTAACCTTCTTTAATTTCCCAATCTGCGAAAGGTTCAAAGATTTCATACTGTGGGAAACTGTCAGTACTTGCATAATACTCAGTTGAGCTCTGAAGATAGGCTGCTTCAAGTTCATCAAACATTTCATAGATTTGGAGAGAAGCCAAAAACTTTCTTATCTGCTCCTTCATATCTAATTCTTCCAAATCTAACATCTTAGCAGCAGTATAGACCTTAAGATCAAAATCTACTGCTCCAATTAATTGATAATAATTCAATATCTTCAGAGTATGAATCATTTCATCAGTAAATGTTTTCATCCAATAATCACATAATGATTTAAAATAAAGTTTAACCTTCATGTTTGGCAAAGGATAAACTTTAATTAATTCTTCATCTAAACCAAGGTGAATACCAACATTCTTGGACTGCCATGCTTGACAGCGTTGTATCCACTGGTTTCTTCTTAGTCTCATGCCAATTACTCGCTTGATTTCTTCAGCTATAGGACCTGCAATATATTCCAGCATATAGAACCTTTTCACAAATGACTTATAAGAATCAGGTTCTGGTAAAGCAAAAGGACTTGTTCGATGCATTTTGTTCATGTCCCTTGTCAGCGAGTCTGCCAAATAATTTGAAATTCCTGGAATCCATACAACATCAAAATCATACATATTAAACCATAGCTGCCAAGTTAAAAGTCTTCCTCTAGCTAACTGCTTTGAAATTTTAGCTGTAAGGAAATGAGTAAAGTTTTTGGAATCAGTTCTAATCAAAAACTTGACTGGAGCTAGGTAAAGTTCAAATTTCTGAATTCCATTAAAAATGGCAAGGGTTTCCTTTTCTGCTGCGAAATAACCCTTTTGGTGAGGCAGAAATTCTCCAGATGCATAGGCACAAAGTTCTTCTTCTCCATTTTCCATTTTTTCAAATAGCACTGCTGCCCAATAATCATTAGATGCATCTGTCTGCAAAATTAAAGGTCCTTCTCCTGGTGGCTTCAGCTGCGGGAGCTTCTGGCATTCTTTCTTAAGCAGTCTAACTGCTTCTGTAGCTTCTGGCGACCAACCTGCATGCAAGTGTTGTCTGATTGGGGCTGTCTTTTGTGATAATCTTGGAATATATTTATGGATATAATTGAGTATTCCAAGAAATCTCTGAATCATTTTAGTATCCTCTAGCTGATCAGGAAATTCTGCTAACTTAGTAAGAACATGTGGTTGCATTTGAATTTTTCCATCAACTATATTGATCCCTAAGAAATCAACACTGCTTTGGAATAATACCATCTTTTTCTCCGAGAGAACTATACCATGATATTGTACCTCTTTTAAAAAGATTCTGAGGTGAGTAAGATGGTCTTCAAAGTTGTTACTGAAAATTAAGATATCATCAATATAAACACATATGAAGTCATATTTCCCAAAAATATAGTCCATTCTTCGCTGGAAGAATGCTGGGGCGTTTTTCAAACCAAAGGGAACTACTTTCCACTGATAAAATCCAGCAGGGCATGTAAAGGCTGTTTTATGCCTATCTTCTTCTTTAATCTGGATTTGATAATAACCTGACTTCATATCAAACTTACTAAAGATTCTGCTGTTCTGAATTTTCTGCATTATAGTTTCTTGTCTCGGCAACGGATAATTAAAACTTTTAGTTATAGCATTCAACGGCTTATAGTTTATAACCATCCTTGCTTTTCCTCTAATGATCTCAGAATGATTTCTGACTAAAAAGGCAGAACATGAATAGTGAGATTCACTAGGCTCAATTAGTTCTAACTGCAGAAGTTCATCAATTTGCTTCTTAATTTCTTTTTCATCAGAAGGTGTACAGGGTATTAGTTTACCTTTTACCCCGTTGTCGTGGAGTGTAATTATCTCTTGCTGGGGACTTTCCACTGACCAAAACTTCTGAGGATTTTCAGAACAGTTCTTCAGTAACTCTTCATAAATCTCTTTTTGTTCTTCTGACCAATCTTCAGTATTTATATTTGCTTTTTGTTTGCTTTGACTAGCCTTTGCTTTATATTTCTGTAAAACTTCAATCCAGTCATTTGAATCATTGATTGGTCTTTTAGTTCCTGCTTTCTTCTGGCTACTCTGTTTCTGAGGTTCGGAGTTGGCTAAGGTTAGCCTTGGAACAGATATAGCTTTCTTTTTGACATTCAGTATGATCTTATCTTCACTTATTGTTACTGGAAAGACTGAAGATAAGAATGGCATACCTAAAGAAAGGCTGCAGGAAGTATCATTATACTGAACTGCTGATATTTTAACAATTTCCCCCCCAACTTTTAATGAGATATTATCAACATAGTGGGTAAGAGAAACGGATCCTCCAACAGTTTCTGCTTGCAAAATATGATTTAAAGGCTTCCACAGACCTTTAAATAATGATGGACGTGCCAAATTATTAGATCCTCCAGTATCTATAAATGCATGGATCTCAATCCATTCACTTCTTACTTGAACCTGTACTGGAATATACAAAAGATTATTTGTCTTAATAATCTTTTTGAGAAATGATGATTCTTCAGCCGAAATTGAGGGCGGTAAAGTAGTGGGAGAAACATTTTTTGGATATGGACAAAGAGTATTAAAAGATGGAGTAGATACAGATGGTGTGGGTGGTAAAATAACTTGATTATCTACAATTGAAGATTTATCATCTTCAGTATATACAGAGAGATTTTCATCTTCTTCATCCTCTTCTTCTTCATAGTCATCTTCTGTTTCAGAAGATAGTTCTTCATCACAATACAGATAGTCATCAGAATAGAAACAACGATTCATCTTTTGGGAAGATTGAATATTATCTTCTTCTTCTGAAGAGGCTTCTGTAAGGATATAAACTTCTGAAATATCATCATCTGATTCAACAATAGACCATGAATCAACAAATTCTTCAATTTCTACGCAGGCTTTTAATTTGTTTGAGGAGCTCTTTGGACATTTTCTTGCAAAATGACCTTCTTGCTTACAGATAAAACAACAATTATTCTTTGGTTTTCCTTGATTTCTCTTCTTGAGATATCTGTATTTTCTAAAAGGTCTTCTGGGCTGAGCTACTCTTTTTGTTTTGAATTTACCATATCTCTTAGATCTTTTCTTTTTGAAAGGTGTCCATGGAAGGACAGATCTACAGACTTCTAAACCAGGGGTAAATTCAGAGGCTTTCTTTTGCCAGCATAGATATTTAATTTTCTCAGAACATCTAAACAGCATATCAATCCAGTAGATATTATCCACAGTTTTATTCTGACTTTCCAAATCTTTTAGGATCATATCTCCTAGATTTCCAGGAAGTTTTGATAAAAATGAAATTTTTTGTACTGAATCATTTGCCAAATTTGCCTTGAATACTTTAGCCATGTATTCATCACCAAACTCTTTGAAATATTTTGCTTCTTTTAATTCCATTCTGGCTAGATCAGTTATAATTTGTTTTTTCTCATCTTTGGGTTCAGGAACAAACTGGGTTTTCATTAACAATTCTAGAGTGGTTAGGCCAGCATCACTTACATTCTTTCTTTCTTCTGCTGAACCTGCCATCCACCAGTCATATACTATTCCTGACATCCTTTTCTCTGCCAGATAAAAGATAGATTCATTGTTCAATTTAGTGGTGATTTGCATTTGATACAAGGCACCTATCCAGATTCTTATTGATTCAGCGGGATTTTTTGACTTTTCTAAGTCAAGAACATAACCAGCAGTACTGGTTGCAAACAAATCTTCTTCAACTCTGGGATATTTTGTTTGATCTCTAAAAACATGAGCTTTTTGTAAAGAGGGCAAGATAAAAGATGGAAACTTTTTAGCAGCATCCTCTAAAGTTGCTAATTCACTTTTAGGTTTATGGATTAGCGGAGAGGATTCATAACTAATTTTCTCTTTACCCTTTGAGATCTTTTTCTCTTGTGTCTGAACACTAGATTCTGGTGCTTGTGGTTCTTCTGGCTGAGCACTAGATTCTATATCAGGTTCTTCTTCTATTTCTTCAAATTCCCAGGGAGATGGTTGTTCCATAGACATAGAAAAATGAGGGATTCTGTGTTCTCTTTTTCTTCTTTCTTTTTCTTTCTTCCTCCTAACCTTTTCTTCTTTTCTTCTTTTTTCTTCTTCTTGCTCTTTTCTCAGTAATTCAAGATTGGCTAGGATCTGTTCAGATTGGACTCCTAAATCATCTAGGACATCCTCAGCATGAGAACACCATGTTGTTATGTAGTTTCCTAATTGGTAGACTTCATCCAAATCTTTTGAATTATTTACACTATGCTCTATTAAAGGAGCACAATCAGCACGAGTAGTGGGTTGTTTAGATATAGAGGAGGTTGTACAGAACTTTGTCTTTGGTGGCCATTTTCCTCCTTTTACAAATCTATGATTTGCATATGTCCATTCTTCTTGAGGACTGGCTGATATATAAGACACACGATGCATTTTTTGTATAGGCAAAAAAGGTTTATGTTCAGGTATATACAAATCCTTGGAGTCTTTACTAGACTCTTCTGGAAAAACTTCATCAATTGGTTGACGACTTGCAGAGGATTCACCCGGATATTGGATCGGATAAACATGACGTTTGGGTTTGACGACTGGTCTTTCAATCTTTGGTCTGTTAGGTATCAGCTTGACTTGACCATCAGATATAGCAACTCTTTTAAACTTAGATTCTGGTTTTTTCAAATCTTCAAGAGATTTGTACTGAAAATACCAATCATTTGGAATATCTTCAGGGCTATAGACTGCACCTTCGACTTGAGCATTTGTCATTCCAACAGTCACACAGTCTTTTAAACCTTTTTGTGGCATTATGCCAATCTTTACACGTTCCATGTGTATGCAAGAATTTTCTGAGCATGAAATTATGCTCTTCTGCTCACCATGGGTAAGGCAGAGATCGGCCCTTCTGGACAACATAATTAGTAATATAAAATTAGAAAAAAATGTGAAAGTTTGAATTTGTGAACATTTGGATGCTGACAGAGATATATATAAAAAATATATAGAAATAAAACATTTTTAGTAATTCTCAAGAAAAGGCATATTCTACACCCACTTAGAAAAGAATTTTAAAAAAATGGCAAGATTCCATATGGCTTTTTAACTTGTAAGGCATGAGAACCACCATTTTCTTTGCTTGATATAGTAGTTCATGTGAGATGTTGAGGTTGAAGTGGGTAATGTGTAAATTTCATGGTTCTTTGCATTCAAACATATAAGAATCCATAATTGAGACATTAAAATGATGCCTTGTAACATAATCCACTCATGGATGATTTGGTTTCGAAAGGAAGCTAAGCATCAACAAATTTACGTACAACCTCTTTCACAAAAATATTTGATTCTGAAATGAAGCTAAGCATCAATACATGTACATACAGAACGCTTCACCATAAAACAAAGCAATTGTGATATTTTCAACTCTATAAATTTGAAGCTTTTTTTGTTGTGCACAATTATTAATTGCAAAGTGTGAACATAAATCATTGATTTTGTGAACACAGTAAGCCTTAGAGAGCATTTTCTACTATTGTAAGTATCATATCCCTGTTGTATTTTCCTTGCAGAAATCTATTGGTTGTGGTTGAAGAATTGGGAAAAAAATTTCCCACAGGGAATTCATTGAATTCTTTTTCGATAAGTAACTTAAGAGATGGAAGTTTGCTTAGTAGATACAATAATATAGAGGAGGGGCAACTCCTCAGCTACAAATGTGAGGAAGAAGAAATCTTCATTTTATAGTGTAGATGATAGAATCTAAACTGGACCTAGACAACCCTCTTTTCTAACTCAGTTACCTCGGCCTCAACAGCGGATGGGGAACACTAAACCCAATGATCAAGAAGTTTCATGGACCAAAAAGGAACAATTATTTGCGCTTCCCGACCCTGTCGTGTCTCGGTTGTCTTCTACCGAATTGAAGAATGATAATAAATATCGAAATATGATTAGTATGAAAGATGGAATTGCAGAGGAATAAATGAAGATTAGGAGTGGCTGAAATGGGAAGGTCGTTCAGAAAGAAACTATGGATGATGTCTTTGATCTTTCTTTTAGGCTTTCTAAGTTGAATGCTCAAAGGAAGCCTTCTATGGGTCAAGAAAAAATGTCAACAGATGAACTAGGCATGGTAGTGATCACTTTGGCAAGAGAGAACAAAGGGGCCACCATGGATTTAGGGTCCCTATAGAGGAATGATGATGGCATGGTGGATATCCATAAAGGATATAAATTGTTTCAGGATGATAAAAATGAGGTTTGTTTGTAAGCAAAAGCAACACCAAAAATAAAAAGAAATGCTCGCCCCAAGGGAGCTACAATGAATACTTACGTCAACAACAGTGTTAAATATTCTAAGCCAATAAAGGAATGGCCTATAGAGAAAGGACCCAAAAAGTGGGTATTTTTTCCTCAGGTAGTTACATCGAACCCTCCAGTGAAGAGGATATGCTTGAGAGCTCTGTTCCTAGAGTCCAGCCCTGATACCAACCCTGAAAATTCAACGAACAAGCCTCCAAAACTAATACACCATAGTTGTTGCTATAAATGCCAACGTCATGGAAAATACAAGGGAAATCTTTGTGAGAGTGGTTCAAAAGATGCATCTGGCATGATTCTTCGAGGTGCCAAAGTGGGAGTTGCAATGGCAATGCTGGGAAAGGAGAAAAAAACCACTCACCAACAAATGCATTCAAACAACTATGAAAAGAGCCATGTGTAAACCTGGAATACTGATATGTAAAGAGCCATGTGTAAACCCTAGTCACCCTCACATGCACGGTGTCCACATGCATCTCAACAATTAACCTCACCTTTCGTGGCCCAAAACATGTGGTATAGAATTTTATACTCGAGACTATTACTAGCATTAGTCTATGGCTCTCAAAACATGAACGGAAAAAATAAATTTATCTTATACTTGCTGCCTCTTCTCCTTGGGAAGAGGCCAAAACCACAAAATCTCATCTAACCTATGCTTTACTATACTCAGCCGAACACATATTAATAAAAAACACAAAGACAACCAAAAAATGTAATGCTAAAATAGACTAATCAATTACTATAGTCCCATGTCATGACTACATGGACTAAAAACACTTAAAAAAATGTCCAAATAAAAGTGCTAAAACATAAATGGGATCTCAAACACAACTACACTTAATTCCGTGAGGCAAGACAACTAACGTTTATTAACGAAGTAATATCGTATCTTAAATTCTAAAAATGGTTGAATGACCATTGATGGATGTAGAATAAGAAGCCTAATACATTGTCAAATAAATAGGCTAGCAGTTGCCCCTAAAGGTGCAAAGATACACCGAAGGTAGTTCATCTAGTCAAGATTTGGGAAGATTTATCTTTCATTGTTGTGCTTGAAGTAGCAATTTTGTCTTGTGGTTATGTGTACAACATCCTGAATGAATTATCACCAAAATATGTCAATTGGGCCTGTCCCAAATTTAAGGATTGGGAGTGCAGCACCCCAAAAATCTGTTAATGTAAATTTTAACCACAACCATGTGGGACCTACACATAATCCCACTAATGCATTATCAAAAGGCTAAAGCCATGTGATAATCATGTAAATATTGGAAATTGGCTTGAACAACATGTGATTGTGAGGACATGAATACATCTATTTACAATTTAACAAAATAAACAATCCAATAAATAAAAACATAAAATGAAACCACATAGAATATTTACACATAAAAAGGTATTCGAATAAGAAAGTTGATTATTTTCTAATTTCATTTTTCCTTTCAAAGACTTGAAAATATTAGAAAATGGGAAAGAGAAAGTAAGAAAATACAAAAAAAAAATGGAAAATCATAATGGTATAAGAAAGTTTACCATTTTCTAATTTAAAAATTTGTTGTTAAATAATTTTACCGAATCAAAGTGCAGGGCAACAAAATCTCTTGAATTTAAAGTTTTAAAGTGCACCAATTTTTTTTAAAATTTAAAATTTTAAAATAATATATTATATATAAAATTTGTAAAACACAAATTACAAAACTTAAATTATATATATATATATATATATCTATTGGCAATATGATGTAATGTGTTGTCCTTGATGGCAACCTACTTGATGAAGTTGTCCTTGATGGAAACCTACTTGTTGAGTTTCCTATGATAAGCAACCTATGTGTTAAAGATGCAAGAATGATGTAGCTATAGATTAGTTCAGATATGACAGAGAAAAGAATTCCAGTAAGAGAAATGATAAATATAATATGTCTCAATGTATATGCTACTTTTGTGAAGGAAACCCACGTATGGATGAAATGTATACACTACTTTGTGAAGGCAACCTGCGTATACATTTAGGGTTAGTATATACACAGTTTTTATGAAGAGAAGTTGCGTATACACGTGAAAACAAATGCTCGAAGTCACTATGCCTTTTGCGATCTAAAATTATAATACCAAGAGGCATTACCATGGTATTAGCCCACAATATTGAGCGTTGTATTGTCTATTTGATTCCGTCCAAGAATACCATCAGTAGTTGAGTGGTTTTGACTCATGGTATTGGTAAAAGATAAATCTATATAAGGAGAAGAAGATCATAGTTCTAGGTGTGCATGTGTAAGGGTGGTTGATAAATAAATTTCTCTAAGGAATACCTGCATGGATGAACTCTGTTCTTAATTGATAGATCTGAATCTATGATGCACCCATGGATATAATGATCGTTCAAGATCTCTAGATCTGATGATGATGAATCTCTAGAATGACTTACTGAAGGAATGATGAAGAACTGGCACAAGTCTGCTAAAGAAAATGAATAAATCTGGGTAAGTTTTATAGATCTTGTCTGTTCTGAAAATTTTGTTTTTTTACAGATCTATACGCTAGTTAGTTTCAACAAAAGCGAGTATATACGCGGGTTCGCTTCATGAAAAGTGCGTATGGCAGTTAGGGTTTTCTAAAGAATAAAATACACAGAAGTATACACGGGTTGATGTGTATGAAAGCATGTATGTACACGGCTTTAGTGAAGCAAAGTAGCATATGCTATTTGAATCAATGATTGTTCAGGGTTGAGTTTTATATCTACATATCTATTCTGAAGTCTGGGTTATTTCTGAAGTTCTGTTCACAGTGTTTTCACTGTTCTAATTGAAGTATTGGGCAAAGTTTATAATTGTTTGATAAAGGGTTGTGTTGATGCTGTTTTATCTAGTATGAAAATTGATGAAACGTGGTCTGCAGTGGGTCTGAGGCTTGAAGCCTTCAGTATTGAAGTAGAAGCTTCCTGCCAATAGAAGCTGGTGTTATGTTTAGGGGGTTGAAGCTCCCTTCCAGGAGTGGCTGGTAAATGAGATCAGGGGGTTGGAGCTCCCTTCCAGTAGTAGCTGGTAAATGAGTGAAGGTTACAGCCTTCTGCAGGTAGAAGCCTGCGTACCGATATGAGTCTACATCAGTACAATGTTGTAAACAGTTTTCCATATAATAAATATTGAAGACAGAGACGACAACAGTGGTGGTTTTCTCCTAAATTAGGTTTCCACCTTAAATACTGGTTTTCATGTCTGTTCCACTTGTGTGATGTTTTATACTACTGTTACTGCACATTTTTCCTATTTATCTAACCTGATTCATAACTAGTAAATCTGTTTTAAAGTATGTTTCTGAGATACTTTATAAACTAGAAATTTATATCTGTATACGAGAGTTTCTTTCAGCATATCTGCATGTATACGCTAGTTTAGTCCATAAAATTCATGTATGCAATTCTGCAAAAGAAAAGTTAAAGTCAAGATATAAGCTCTAAATACTTATTCACCCCCCCTCTCAGTATTTTTCCCAACAATTGGTATCAGAGCAGGTCCTTCTGAAGAATCTTAGCCGCTAGAAGGAAGATCAGCCAAGATGAGCAATCAAGATGGGACAACATCTATCAGGCCTCCACTCTTCAATGGAAACAATTTAATATTTTGGAAAACACAGACAAGATCATATCTTCAGTCTCTTGGAGCAGATGTATGGGCTATTGTTGAAGGAGGTTATCAATACCCAGCCTCAGTTCCAACAGATGCAACGGTAAGAAATAACTATGAAATAAATGCAAAGGTAGTCAATGCACTATTGGGGAGTCTAACGGAATCATAATTTTTCAAGATCATGCAGTTGAATACAGCAAAGGAAATATGGAACAAAATCATTCTAAGCTATGAAGGTGATACAAAGGTAAAAAGTGCTAAACTCCAAATTCTCAGAATTCAATATGAAAATCTAAGGATGCATAATGAAGAGAACATTGCTAGTTTCTTTTTATGTCTAGATGATATTGTAAATTGTATGATAAATTTGGGTGAAACCATAATTGATACTACTCTGGTTGAAATTTTTTTAAGGTATCTAACTTCAAAATTTGAGTCAAAAGTGTCTGTTATTGAAGAGAAGCAAGATCTTCAAAGTCTTACTATTATTCAACTTCATGGCATTCTAACTGCATGTGAAGTGAGAAAAGAAGGATCATATGAAGTCAAATAATCCGTCTTTAGAGCTTCTACAAAAGGAAAAGAAGTACAAGAAACATAAGGATCAGGTATGTGTCAGAAGAAGATGAGGTAAATTTTGTAAAGAAGCTCCAACTTGGCACTGGAAGGTTTAGAGGTAAGCTTCCTTTCAAATTTTTTGCTTGTGGAAGAGTTGGTAATTATGCTGCTAATTGTCCTCATAAAGAAACACATGAAAAAGGAAAGGAAGTACCAAGAATAAATAAGAGTCGGTTTAACAATAGAAAACGTTATTATACTCATGAAGATAGTGATGGGTTATGAGACAATGAGGAAGAATCTGATCAAGATCTTAGACTTCTCATGGCATTTGAAGAAGAGTCTAGCGAAGAAAAGGATACCTTTATGGATGCTCTAGAAGACAATGATTTTCTTGAAGAAATCAATTAGCTCAAAATACGTGTGGAAGAGATCAAAATATCCATAGAAACTCTAAAAGATCAGCTTGAAGAAAAGGAGAGACACAATGAGAAATTAGAATGTGAGGTAGTAAGTCTAAGAAAAGAAATTGAGAATTAAAGACTTTGAATCTTAGATTTGCTAAATGATCTGAAACCTTAGATGAAATTATCAAGGTACAACGTTCTACTCTTATAAAGACAGGTCTTGGATATGTCGAAGAATCTTCTCAGCCTTCAGCACCAAACTATCTAAAAGCAACTTCAGCCAGCCTACAACATTTTGCCACTCAGCAAGGAAACAAAGAAACTTTACAGGTAAAGCATGACCACCTCAATTCAAAGAACACTAACAGGAATACCTTTGATAGAAATACCAACCAACAGGTAAACACAAATAGAAGGTTCAATGATTGTAGAAATTTCTTCTTCAATGGACAATGTTTTTCATGTCATAATTTTGGTCATAAAGTTGTTCAATGTGTTGCATACAAAACCATCATGACTAGAGGAGCAAGAAAGAAAAGAATTAATACTAGAATAAAGAAGAATACATATAACAACTTTTCTCCTCTTCAAAATGAAATTGAATGTGCTTATTGCAATAATTTTGGTCATGAAGAATCTGAATGCAAGAGCAAACTTCAGCCAAAAGAGCATATACCATCAACTTCCAAAGTATGGAGAAAGAAGGAATTACAGGTTGAAAACTATGGCACAACTTTATTTGTAGAAGGAGAAGAAAATCAATGATACATTGATAGTTGATGCTCAAAACACATGACAGGTGATAGAAATAAACTTCTTGCATACAATGATCTAGAAAGAGAAAAGAATGTTACTTTTGGAAATGATACTACGACTTTCATTAAGGGAAAAGGTTCTGTTTTTCTAAAGGAAAAGGTGAAAGCTAACAATGTTATGTATGTGGCTGGATTAAAGCATAACTTGTTAAGTGTAAGTAAAATATGCGATCAAGGAACTGAAGTTTTGTTTAGCTCAAAAGAATGTGTGGTACGTGATCTGGATACAGGAAAAACAATCATAAAAGGAAATAGAACACCAAGAAATTTGTATGCATTGAAAAGCTGTAAAGAACAATGCTACTTGGGTAAATCTTCAGAAAATTGGTTATGGCATAGAAGATTGGGGCATTTGAGCTTCTCTCAAATCAACAAATCTAGTAGACTCAAAGCTGTTCACGATCTTCCAAATATTACTCTGCCTGAAAGTAACATATGCAAATCTTGCCAATTCGGTAAGCAAACCAGAGTGCAATTTAATGCCAAGGAAGGATCAGCAAGTAAGCCTCCTCAACTCATTCATACTGATATATGTGGACCCATGAGAAAAAGGTCACCCCATGGAGAATAATGCTATATTCTGTTTATTGATGATTTCTCTAGAATGTGTTGGATTGGGTTGTAAAAGCACAAAGATGAAGCATTCGAAAAATTTTAGATCTTCAAGGCATTGGTTGAAAATGAATTAGATCTAAAAATCAAGTGTCTTAGATCTGATCGTGGAGGTGAATATATATCAGATGAATTCTTTGATTTTTGTGAACAACATGGCATAAAAAGATATTTATCTGTAGTTGGTACCCCACAACAAAATGGAGTAGCAGAAATAATGAACAGAACAGTTCAATAGATGGCTCAGGCTATGCTTGATGATTCAGGAACACCTGACACATTTTGGGGAGAAGCAACACATACTGTTGTAAATATTCTTAACAAAGCACATGTTCATATAAACAGTGATAAAACTCTATATGAGCTTTGGTATGGTAATCTTCCCACTGTAAAGCATTTTAAAGTTTTTGGAAGCAAATGTTTTATCAAGAACAATGATGAAAAACTTGGCAATTTTGAACCTAGGGTAGATGAAGGAATATTTCTTGGTTACTTTTCTATAAGTAAAGCATATAAATTCTACAATAGAAGACTTCAGAATATTATTGAATGCATTGATGTTGTAATTGATGAATCTCTCTCAACTTCAAAAGGGGAAATACAAACAACAGATGAAGATGATGATGAGGTATATCTTCCTGCATCAAATAGAGATAATATAGAAGGTCAACCCAATGAAGCAGCAGGAGAAGATCTATCTGAAAAGGCTCCATCCAGGTATGTTCAAAAGAATCATCCAGAATCTCAAATTTTGGGAGAAAAGGGATCAGGTGTCCAAACAAGAAGAACTCTTGTAGGGTCTACTAGCTATCTAGCATTTTTATCCACTATAGAACAACAGAATGTTAATCAAGCTAGCAAATATTGTTGGATTCATGCCATGAATGAAGAACTTCATGAAATTGAAAATAATCATACATGGGAACTAGTTCCAAGACCTCATGATAAAAATGTTATTGGAACAAAATGGATATTCAAGAACAAGTTAAATGAAAATGGAGATGTTATTAGAAACAAGGCTAGACTTGTTTGTAAAGGTTATGCTCAACAAGAAGGTATAGACTTTGAAGAAACATTTGCTCCTGTAGCTAGACTTGAAGCCATCAGAATGTTTCTTGGTTTCTCAAGTTTTCAACAAATCAAAGTTTATCAAATGGATGTTAAATCTGCTTTCCTCATTGGTGATCTAGAAGAAGAAGTTTATATAGAATAACCAGAAGGATTAATTTTGGGCAATGATGAAAACCTTGTTTGTAAACTTAAAAAGGCTTTATATGGTCTCAAACAAGCTCCAAGGGCATGGTATTATCGTCTTGAAAAATATCTTCATCAACAAGGTCTTTCGAAGGGATCTACTGATAGCAACTTATGCACAAAAACATTCTTTCTTGGTTTATAAGTGCGACAAGCAACACATATTCTTATCACAAGCAAAATATCTTAACAAAATTATGAAGAAGTATGGGATGGAAGATTGCAAACCTGTAAGTACACTAATGATAACCAATGTAACCTCAGTTCTCATGATGATTCTTCCACAGCGAATCAGCCAGAATACAGATCCATGATTGGAAGTCTACTTTATCTAACCAGGACAAGACTAGACATTATGCATGCAGTTGGGGTTGTTGGACGATTCCAAGCTAATCTAGAAGGAAGATCAGCCAATATGAGCAATCAAGATGGGACAACATCTATCAGGCCTCCACTCTTCAACGGAAACAATTTAATCTTTTGGAAAACACAGACAAGATCCTATCTTCAATCTCTTGGAGCAGATGTATGGGCTATTGTTGAAGGAGGTTATCAATATCCAGCCTCAGTTCCAACAGATGCAATGGCAAGAAAGAACTATGAAACAAATGCAAAGTCAGTTAATGCACTATTGGGGAGTCTAATGGAATTAGAATTTGTCAAGATCATGCAGTTGAATACAGCAAAGGAAATATGGGAAAAAATCATTCTAAGCTATGAAAGTGATACAAAGGTAAAAATTGCTAAACTCCAAACTCTCAGAATTCAATATGAAAATCTAAGGATGCATAATGAAGAGAGCATTGCCAGTTTCTTTTTACGTCTAGATGATATTGTAAATTGTATGAGAAATTTGGGTGAAACCATAACTGACACTACTCTGGTTGAAAAAATTTTAAGATCTCTAACTTCAAAATTTGAGTCAAAAGTGTCTGCTATTGAAGAGAAGCAGGATCTTCAAATTCTTACTATTGTTCAACTTCATGGCATTCTAACTGCATGTGAAATGAGAAAAGGAGGATCATCTGAAGTCAAAGAATTCGTCTTTAGAGCTACTACAAAAGGAAAAGAAGTACAAGAAACAGAAGGACCAGGGTATGTGTCAGAAGAAGATGAGGTAAATTTTGTAAAGAAGCTCCAACTTGGCACTGGAAAGTTTAGTGGTAAGCTTCCTTTCAAATGTTTTGCTTGTGGAAGAGTTGGTCATTATGCTACTAAGTGTCCTCATAAAGAAACACATGAAAAAGGAAAGGAAATAGCAAGAAGAAATAAGAGTCGGTTTAACACTAGAAAAAGTTATTATACTCATGAAGATAGTGATGGGTTATTAGACAGCGAGGAAGAATCTAATCAAGATCTTATACTTCTCATGAAATTTGAAAAAGAGTCTAGTGAAGAAAAGGATACCTTTATGGATTCTCTAGAAGACAATGATTTTCTTGAAGAAATCAATCAGCTCAAAATATTTTTGGAAGAGAATAGAATATCCATATAAACTCTAAAAAATCAGCTTGAAGTAAAGGAGAGACACAATGAGAAATTAGAATGTGAGGTAGTAAGTCTAAGAAAAGAAATTGAGAATTAAAGACTTTGAATCTTAGATTTTCTAAAGGATCTGAAACCTTAGATGAAATTATCAAGGTACAACGTTCTACTCTTATAAAGACAGGTCTTGGATATGTCAGAGAATCTTCTCAGCCTTTGGCACAAAACTATCTAAAAGCAACTTCAGCCAGCCTACGACATTCTGCCACTCAGCAAGGAAACAAAGAAAATTTACAGGTAAAGCATGACCACCTGAATACAAAGAACACTAACAGGAATACCTTTCTGAGAAATACCAACCAACAGGTAAACACAAATAGAAGGTTCAATGATCGTAGAAATTTCTTCTTCAATGGACAATGTTTCTCATGTCATAATTTTGGTCATAAAGTTGTTCAATGTGTTGCATACAAAACCATCATGACTAGAGAAGCAAGAAAGAAAAGAATTAATACTAGAATAAAGAAGAATACATATAACAACTTTTATCCTCTTCAAAATGAAATTGAATGTGCTTATTGCAATAATTTTGGTCATGAAGAATCTGAATGCAAGAGCAAACTTCAGCCAAAAGAGCATATACCATCAACTTCCAAAGTATGGAGAAAGAAGGAATTACAGGTTGAAAACTATGACATAGCTTTATTTGTAGAAGGAGAAGAAAATCAATGGTACATTGATAGTGGATGCTCAAAACACATGATAGGTGACAGAAATAAACTTCTTGCATACAATGATCTAGAAAGAGAAAAGAATTTTACTTTTGGAAATGATACTACGGCTGTCATTAAGGGAAAAGGTTCTGTTTTTCTAAAGAAAAAGGTGAAAGCTAACAATGTTATGTATGTGGCTGGATTAAAGCATAACTTGTTAAGTGTAAGTAAAACATGCGATCAAGGAACTAAAGTTGTGTTTAGCTCAAAAGAATGTGTGGTACGTGATCTGGATACAGGAAAACCAATCATAAAAGGAAATAGAACACCAAGCAATTTGTATGTATTGAAAAGCTATAAAGAACAATGCTACTTGGGTAAATCTTCAGAAAATTGGTTATGGCATAGAAGATTGGGGCATTTGAGCTTCTCTCAAATCAAAAAATCTAGCAGACTCAAAGCTGTTTGTGATCTTCCCAATATTACTCTGCTTGAAAGTAACATATGAAAATCTTGCCAATTCGGTAAGCAAACCAGAGTGCAATTTAATGCCAAGGAAGGATTAGCATGTAAGCCTCTTGAACTCATTCATATTGATATATGTGGACCCATGAGAAAAAGGTTACCCCATGGAGAATAATACTATATTCTGTTTATTGATGATTTCTCTAGAATGTGTTTGATTGGGTTGAAAAAGCACAAAGATGAAGCATTTGAAAAATTTTAGATCTTCAAAGCATTGGTTGAAAATGAATTAGATCTAAAAATCAAGTGTCTTAGATCTGATCGTGAAGGTGAATATATATCAGATGAATTCTTTGATTTTTGTGAACAACATGGCATGAAAAGACATTTCTCTATAGCTGGTACCCCACAACAAAATGGAGTAGCAGAAAGAATGAACAAAACAGTTCAACAGATGGCTCAGGCTATGCTTGATGATTCAGGAACACCTGACACATTTTGGGGAGAAGCAACACATACTGCTGTAAATATTCTTAACAAAGCACATGTTCGTATAAACAGTGATAAAACTTCGTATGAGCTTTGGTATGGTAATCTTCCCACTGTAAAGCATTTTAAAGTTTTTGGAAGCAAATGTTTTATCAAGAACAATGATGAAAAACTTGGCAAGTTTGAACCTAGGGCAGATGAAGGAATATTTCTTGGTTACTCTTCTAGAAGTAAAGCATATAAATGCTACAATAGAAGACTTCGAAAGATTTTTGAATGCATTGATGTTGTAATTGATGAATCTCTCTCAACTCCAAAAGGGGAAATACAAACAACAAATGATGACGATGATGAGGTATATCTTCCTGCATCAAATAGAGATAATATAGAAGGTCAACCCAATGAAGTAGCAGAAGAAGATCTATCTGAAAAGGCTCCATCCAGGTATGTTAAAAAGAATCATCCAGAATCTCAAATTTTGCGAGAAAAGGGATCAAGTGTCCAAACAAGAAGAACTCTTGTAGGTTGTACTAGCTATCTAGCATTTTTATCCAGTATAGAACCACAGAATATAAATCAAGCTAGAAAATATTGCTGGATTCATGCCATGAATGAAGAACTTGATCAAATTGAAAAGAATCATACTTGGGAACTAGTTCCAAGACCTCATGATAAAAATGTTATTGGAACAAAATGGATATTCAAGAACAAGTTAAATGAAAATGGAGATGTTATTAGAAACAAGGCTAGACTTGCTTGTAAAGGGTATGCTCAACAAGAAGGTATAGAATTTGAAGAAACATTTGCTCCTGTAGCTAGACTTGAAGCCATCAGAATGTTTCTTGGTTTTTCAGGTTTTCAAGAAATCAAATTTTATCAAATGGATGTTAAATCTGCTTTCCTCAATGGTGATCTAGAAGAAGAAGTTTATATAGAACACCTAGAAGGATTCATTTTGGGCAATGATGAAAACCTTGTTCGTAAACTTAAAAAGGCTTTATATGGTCTCAAACAAGCTCCAAGGGCATGGTATTATCGTCTTGATAAATATCTTCATCAACAAGGTTTTTCGAAGGGATCTGCTGATAGAAACTTATACACAAAAGCTGAAAATGATAAACTATTAATTGTGGTTGTATATGTTGATGACATCATTTTTGGAAGTAATGAAGAGTCCATGAGTCAGAAATTTGCTTCTGTTATGTAGCAAGAATTTGAAATGTCTTTACTTGGGGAACTAATATTCTTTCTTGGTTTACAAGTGCAACAAGCAACAGATGGCATATTCTTATCACAAGCAAAATATCTTAAGAAAATTTTGAAGAAGTATGGGATGGAAGATTGCAAACCTGTAATTACACCAATGATAACCAGGTGTAACCTTAGTTATCATGATGATTCTTCCATGGTGAATCAACCAAAATACAAATCCATGATTGGAAGTCTACTTTATCTAACCAAGACAAGACCAGACATTATGCATGCAGTTGGGATTGTTGAACGATTCCAAGATAATCCAAAAGAGTCTCACCTTCAGGCTATCAAAAGAATATTCAAATATCTACAAATAACTCAAGACTTTGGACTATGGTATCCAAAGAATGCTAATCTCACTCTTCATGCTTACACATATGCAGATTGGGTTGTAAATGTTGATGATCGGAAGAGCACTGGTGGTGGTGCATTCTATATGGGGCCCCGATTAGTATATTGGTTCAACAAGAAGCAAAGATCTATTTCCTTATCTACAGTAGAAGCAGAATATGTGGCTGCCGCATCATGTTGCACACAACTTCTTTGGATGATGCAGACTTTACAAGACATTCAAATCAAATGTTCACCTCCCATATCCATTATGTGTGATAATACAAGTGCCATCAATATCTCAAAGAATCTTGTTATGCATTCCAAAACCAAACACATTCCTATCAAGTATCACTTCTTACGTGAACAAGTGCTTGAACAAAAGGTGAAATTGGAATATGTTCCCTCCAAAGACCAAGTTGCTGATATATTTACAAAGCCTCTTCCCAGGGAATCATTCGAATATCTCAGACAAAAGCTGGGAGTTGTCTCTGCTGCTCAGAAGATCAGATCTGCTTAAATTCAAAATATTAAATTGGATACACGGATTTCATAAAGGACAATCGCGTATATACGTGAGTTTATATACAGAAAACCGCGTATGGGTTTTATTGGCATAATTTTCTGGGTCAGCGTTTTCAGAACAGTTGCGGTGTTGTTGGGTATCTCTGGTGATGTTCTAGTTCCTACATTTTTGTTTCATTCTCTAAATATATTGTTGATAAAGATGCCTTGATGATTTTATTTTGAAAGTGTTCAGGATGCACAAACTAAGGGGGAGCACTTGTCCTGTGGAAAAGGATGCATTGTTGGCATTCTAAGTGTTTGCTATGGTCTGATCTCATGATTGAGATTCATCGGTCTTGTTTATAACAAGTCATTTGATGAAAAGTTTATGTTGAGACCTATGATGTAAATTGTTATATTAATTCATGTAAAGACTTGGTCAAATTTGTAAACCCACTTGGTTGGGTAGTTGAGTCAAATTTTGTAAACCCACTTGGTTGGGTAGTTTATTCAAATATGTAATTCCACTTGGTTGGATCATTGATGTTAGTATGAGTCCTTGGTTATCAGAATGGTCATACTTGGTTGAGTTATAGAGTCATGTATTTCATTGAAAAATCTATCTCAAGATTCAACATGAACTCAAGGGGAGCATGGTAAGTCAGTGCACTTCAGATCTATAGAGCTCATCTTTCTACAAGGGAAGAGAAACCTTGTTTTGGTTTTGATCCGTCCTTTGCCCTTGATGTCAAAGGGGGAGAGTATCATTGTGTTTGATTAATGGTTATGATTAATGTATCTATCTATTGTGGTGATCAAGCACCATCATGGTTGCCATCAAGTCCAAAGCGGGAGATTGTTGGCAATATGATATAATGTGTTGTCCTTGATGGCAACCTACTTGATGAATTTGTCCTTGATGGAAACCTACTTGACGAGTTGCCTATGATAACCAACCTATGTGTTAAAGATGTAAGAATGATGTAGCTACATATTAGTTCAGATGTGACAAAGAAAATAATTCCAGTAAGTTCCAGAGAAATGATAAATATAATATGTCTCAATGTATACACTACTTTTGTGAAGGCAACCCGCATATACATTCAGGGTTAGCATATATGCAGTTTTTATGAAGAGAAGTTGTGTATACACGCGGAAACGAACGCTCCAAGTCGCGCATGCATTTTGCAATCTAAACTTATAATACCAAGAGGCATTACCATGGTATTAACCCACAATATTGAGCGTTGTATTGTCTATTTGATTCCATCCAAGAATACCATCAGCAGTTGAGTGGTTTTGACTCATGGTATTGGTAAAAGCTAAATCTATATAAGGAGAAGAAGATCATAGTGCTAGGTGTGCATGTGTAAGGGTTGTTGATAAATAAATTTCTCTAAGGAATATCTGCATGGATGAACTCTCTTCTTAATTGATAGATCTGAATCTATCATGCACCCATGGATATAATGATGGTTCAAGATCTCTATATCTGATGATGATGAATCTCTAGAATAACCTACTGAAGGAATGATGAAGAACTAGCGCAAGTTTGTTGAAGAAAATGAATAAATCTGGTTAAGTTTTATAGATCTTGTCTGTTCTACAAAATTTATTTTTTACAGATCTATATGCTAGTTGGTTTCAACAAAAGCGCATACATACACGAGTTCGCTTCATGAAAAGTGCGTATGGAAGTTAGGGTTTTCTAAAGAATAAAATACACAGAAGTATATGTGGGTTGATGTGCAGGAAAGTGCATATGTACGCGGCTTCAGTGAAGCAAAGTAGCGTATACTATTTCAATCAATGACTGTTCAGGATTGAGTTTGTATCTGCATATATATTCTAAAGTTTGGGTTATTTCTGAAGTTCTGGTCACAGTGTTTTCACTGTTCTAATTGAAGTATTGGGCAAAGTTTATGATTGTTGATAAAGGGTTGTGTTGAAGTTGTTTGATCCAGTATGAAAATTGATGAAACGTGGTCTGTAGTGGATCTGAGGGTTGAAGCCTTCAGTATGGAAGTAGAATCTTCCTGCCAGTAAAAGCTGGTGTTATGTTTAGGGGGTTGAAGCTCCCTTCCAGGAGTGGCTGGTAAACGAGATCAGGGGGTTGGAGCTCCCTTCCAGTAGCAGCTGGTAAACGAGTGAAGGTTGCAGCCATCTGCAGGTAGAAGCCTGCATACTGATATGGGTCTGCATCAGTACAATGTTCTAAACAGTTTTCCATATAATAAATATTGAAGACAGAGATGACAGCAGCTGTGGTTTTCTCCGGAATTGGGTTTCCACCTTAAATACTGGTGCTCATGTGTGTTCCACTTGTGTGATGTTTTATACAGCTGTTACTGCACATTTTTCCTGTTTATCAGACCTGATGCATAACTGGTAAATCTATTTTAAAGTCTGTTTCTGAGATACTTTATAAACTAGAAATTTATATCTGTATACGGGAGTTTCTTTCAGCATATCCACGTATATACGTGATTTCAATCCATAAAAGCTGCGTATACAATTCTACAAAAGAAAAATTAAAGTCAAAATATAAGCTCTAAATACTGATTCACCCCCCCTCTTAGTATTTTTCCCAAAAATATAATGCCAACTTGCAACCGTGATGATAATAACATAGTTATAAAGATTATATAATAATTTCAACTGTTACTGAGCCTAGTTGATTGCTCTTGCAATGTACAGTCTCATTTTAATATAATATTATTTCAACATGTGGCTTGAAATTAATAAAATACAAAAAACATTCATTTTGAAATGAATAATTGCATATGAAATGAATTTAGTGATCGTGAGAGGGTTACAAATGTTCAATAATAGATGTTATTAATGGAAATATTTACACATAAAAGGTAAGAAAATACAAAAGAAAATGGTAAATTATAATGGAATAAGAAAATTTACCATTTTTTAATTTCAGTTTTGCTTAAAAAGGGCTTAGAAAATGAGAAAGAAAGAGTAAAAAAATAGAAAAGAAAATGAAAAATCATAATGGAATAAGAAAGTTTACCATTTTCTAATTTCATTTTTGCTTCCAAATAATTAAAAAACTTAGAACTTCGTATGCGGATGTTAGCCTGGGGTGATGGGACGTCAGTCCCTACACGACTCCCAAAGGAGCTCGCGCGAGGTGGCCATATGGCCCCCTGCACATTCATTTACATTGCCATTACTCCGCCAGCTCGCAATGCATTTACTCCTCCTGCTTGGATGTTACTTCAACCTGCTCTTCTCGTTCGACCTGCGATGGCATTTGTCTTTGGCTGTTCGGCTTGCTACTGTGACAATTGTGGTTCCCCGCCTCCTCTGAGTGGTGCCTACCCTCCTGGTTGTGCTAAGCCTAGCGCTCACACACAAATAAGACGTCGCTGCACGCTCCTTGGATGCCTGGAAACACTGTCGGGACACCATTTCTCTCAGAGTGGTTTTTGTTGTGCCAATTCCTTTCATCGTGCTCAGCCTGCCGATAATTGTAGGTTTCCTTTGCTATTTGTCTGCTCTAACTGTCACAGGAACTCCCAGCCCGCCTTTGCTTCCATGTCGCGCCTCCGCCACAGAATTAGATGTCGGTGTGCCTCTAGTCGGGGCCGTGCTGCCCATTCTCGGCCCTGTAAAAGTTTGAATTTGGATTCCTCCTCAGAAGAAGCGACGCAGGGTCATCTCCCGGAGACGCGCAGCATTAGAGGTCGAGCCCGCCACATAGAAAGTGTCCATTTCGCCTAGCCAGCTCCACCTCACTTTGTCGACCCTCCTAGACCTGATATTTCCCCTGCCTCCTGTGGGTTTGCTAGCTTTCCCCTGCGTCAAACTTCTTAGAGAGATGATTTTCGCTTTTAATGTTCTCTAGATAGGCCCATTATCACTGCTTTTGTCACTGTGACCCTCAGAGAAGAGTCTCCTCACCATGATCCCTCCCCTGCGGCCTTCCCCCTCCCCACTCCTGCCAAGAAAGATGCCATGAGCTCGGAGACGCCTGTAGGTATCGTTCAAACCGCCCAGGACAAAGACCGCAAGCTGGAAGATGCTGCTGACAAGAAGGCGATCCCAAAGAAAACATGGAAGACAACAAAGATGAATATTGGTGCAGAATTGTGGAGGAGCCGCCATCCCCTGCTCATGATTAGTGATTCTCTCGGCGTTCAACTCTCATTGGTACTTTTGTTCAATCATTTTGGGAATTTTTTGTTTACATGTTTCAAGGCTTAGCTGGAAAAGCTGAATGTTATCTTTGGCTTATACTTTTCTGTTAGGTTATAATGTATGGACTATGGGTCGGGTTCCCTTCTAAAGGCGGCCAAACTGTTTCTTAAAGGACTGGTTTCCCTCTCAGGGCAGTCAGACTCATTTTGTTCATCATGACTATCAAGCCCAGTGTTTAGGCTTTCACAGATGACGCTGAGGCAGTTTTCTACCAGTGATTTATATAAATAGAATTAGTATTATTTAGAAAAAAAAAATTAAAAAACTTAGAAAATGGGAAAGAGAAAAAAGCTTAGAAAATGGGAAAGGGAAAGTAAAAAAATAGAAAAGAAAATGAAAAATGGTATTGAAATAAGAAATTTTACCATTTTCTAATTTCATTTTTCCTTTCAAAGACTTGAAAATCTTAGAGAATGGGAAAGAGAAAGTAAGAATATACAAAACAAAAAAATGGAAAATTATAATGGAATAAGAAAGTTTACCATTTTCTAATTTAATTTTTTCTTTCAAAGGCCTAAAAAAGTTTTTAAATGGAAAAGGAAAGAATTTCTTTGTGTAAATATGTAAAACATTGCTAATTTCAAAAGGAGTGACTACTTTTTGGATTTTATATATTTTTTAAATATGTCTATATTTATTATGAAGAATTTTAGATACATAAGTTTTTAAATTAGAAGAGTATTTTAAATTCAACTTTAGAAAGGAATATAAGTTTTGAAAAGAAATGATAAGTGTGGTTTTTTATTCAAAATAAATTTAAAAAATACTAAATGAAAGGTATTATTTTCACAAAGAAATAGTTTTTTAGGATGTATAATGTCCACAAGTTTTTCTCTAATTTCGTTCAATAATATTTTGACACGAAGAATATACAAAACAAAAAAATGGAAAATTATAATGGAATAAGAAAGTTTACCATTTTCTAATTTAATTTTTGCTTTCAAAGGCCTAAAAAAGTTTTTAAATGGAAAAGGAAAGAATTTCTTTGTGTAAATATGTAAAACATTGCTAATTTCAAAAGGAGTGACTACTTTTTGGATTTTATATATTTTTTAAATATGTCTATATTTATTATGAAGAATTTTAGATACATAAGTTTTTAAATTAGAAGAGTATTTTAAATTCAACTTTAGAAAGGAATATAAGTTTTGAAAAGAAATGATAAGTGTGGTTTTTTATTCAAAATAAATTTAAAAAATACTAAATGAAAGGTATTATTTTCACAAAGAAATAGTTTTTTAGGATGTATAATGTCCACAAGTTTTTCTCTAATTTCGTTCAATAATATTTTGACACGATCCAAAGACTTCAATCTCTCTCTACTATTATTATTATTTTTATCCATAGAATTTGTATGGTTGTTAACACAACTTGTAATTAATAACCTAGGAAAATCATCCTAAGTCTACAATACAAAGGAAAATCAATTTAAATGAGAATGTTCAAAGTCAATTAACTTCTTCTAACATTGCTAGCTCATGAAAAATAAAACTAGGTCACCATTTGTGCTACAGTGAAATTACATCACCATCTATGCTACAGTAGTTGAGGAGATCTGGGTGTTGGGGAAGCCATGACTAATTGAGATTTGTACAAAATAACTACTTGGAGGACGTTGGTCATCTTTAGGAAGTACTGTATCACAACAATATTTATAACATAAATGATTAAAACTGAGAAATACAATAAATAAAAACATAAAATATAACCACATAAAATGATATTGGAATAAGAAAGTTTACCATTTTTTCATTTCATTTTTCCTTTCAAAGACTTGAAAAGCTTAGAAAATGGGAAAGAGAAAGTAAGAAAATACAAAAAAAAATAAAAAATCATAATAGAATAAAAAAGTTTACCATTTTCTAATTTAATTTTTTCTTTTAAAGGCTTAAAAAACTTTTTAAAAGAAGTGACTATTTTTTGGATTTTATATATTTTTTAAATATTTATTATACAGATCCAATGGTGAACAATGTGACATTTGTTTACTTCAATCAACGGTGAAAAATAAAAAGGTCGACTATGGTGACCAATAAAATGATCAAAAATAAACACTTTCAATGTAAAAATGAAACCATGAAACTGTCCTTATTTTTTTCAATTAATAATACTTCAAATAAAAAAATATTAAATATAAAAAAAAAAACAAGAAGAAGACTGAAATCTCATTGCAACTTTTAAAAAGCTCATGAAGCACAAAACTCTAATGGAAATATCTATTATTGTTACTTTCACAGTAAGAGTTGCCGTCATCATAATCGGAATAAAATTCTGCGAATGATTTTGATGAGAATCACACCAAGGCATTGCGCCTTTATTAAGAGAGAATAATGAAGGGAGAGAAGCAACAAGTTCCAATCAATTTGCATGCACAAGTTTATCCTTTATTAAGAGAGAATAATGAAGGGAGAGAAGCAACAAGTTCCAACCAATTTTCATGCACAGGTTTATTGACTTAGACGAAGAAGTTCAATCGATAAACGCTTTGTACCAAGGTTGCCAATGGTTTGAAATCACCTAAGAAAATTCGTTTATCCATTGATCAATTTTTTCCTTGTGGTCACTGATATACCTTCATATCAATTTCAATATGATTTTTACATTGGTGTGTTTGGTGCATGGGGTCATTTCTTTGATATATGGTTCTAATTACCTATAATAATTTAAATCAACAATTCTTATTCATATCAATTTCAATTCTTATTCATATCAATTTCAATATGATTTGTACATTTGTGTTTTTGGTGCATGGTGTCATTTCTGTGATATATGGTTCTATTTACTTCTGATAATTTAAAACAACCTTTCTTATTAGGATAACAATAAGTAAATAGATAATCTATAAATATAATATTTATTAATACATTGCAATATTTGTTATGGTTTTGTTTAATGTTTCCACTTTATTATTTGGTTTAGTTATAATTATGTTTTTTAATAATAAACTAATGAATGATATATATATTGAAAATGTAGAAAATTAAATTAGAAATTGTGTTATGTAATAATGAAATAATTTAAAAATATCATTAATAAATAAATAAAAATAAAATGTAAATTAATTAAGAAAAAATAATATTTTATATTTTTTACAATTATTTATGTGTAAATTAGCTTCTTCTTTTCTTTTAATGAATAGAACATTATATCTTAAAATATTTATATTTTTTCTGTGGACGACTAGAGCTATTTATAATCTTGAATTGATGTTATAATATTAGATATTATGATATTAGATAATTATATATAATGTTAAAATAATTTAATTAATATTTATTTTTGAAAATATGATGATAATTATTCTTTTCCAAAATTAATAAAAAAATAAAAAATAATATAATAAATGTAATTTTATAGTTATACAATTATGTTATTTTTATTTCAAAAGTAATTTTAAAAATATCATATAAATATATTATATAAAAAAATATATGATAAAACGACGAACTACTTATTTATAAAATCAAAATAGATGAACAAGAATATATCAAATACAAAAATCAATCTATTTCAATGTTTATGCATTATATTTCAATATATTTCATTAGATTCAAAGCCTATTGCATTTATTTCTTTGTATTTCTTTCCATTTATTATTTCTGTGTTGCTTTCAATATTTATTATATTGTCTTCAATATATAACCTTAATCAATGTTTCTTGCATTCATTTCAATATGTTTTTTACAGTATAGTGTTTCATCAGTGAAGTTATTTCTTTGGTATAGAGTTATTTATTTATTTTGGAGTTTGAGTATCTCTTAAATTGATTCTAATGTTTCCTTTCTTTAATATGAGTTTCAGTTATAACCATGTCTTCTCATATGGAGAAAATGGATGATGTACTTATTGGCATGTACGAAGGAAAGAAGAAAACGTGTTAAGAAACAAAAATGGAACTTAGAAAAGGCATTAAACTAAATGAAAAATGACAATTAACCAATCATAAAAAATAAAAATAAAAAAACGTATGTTATTATATTTTATTAACAAATAGATGATGATCCATTACATGAAAGCTAAAGAAATTGAGATAATAAATAGAACATGTTAGCTCGAAGAGATAGTTCAAGTGGCCGAGTTCTTGTTGTTAAGTACCTTACCAATTAGAAGGTCATGAGGTCAAATATCCTCGATGCTCTTGAAGTTAGTCCTGATCAAATAAGTAGCTACCCATGCCTTCAGGTGGATCTACGTCAAATTATTATTAAATGTAATAGTTGCTCAATAACAATGAACCATAGTTGAGAGAAATAAAATAAAAAAACATGTCTATGTTAAATAAGAATAAGAGGTTGACATTTCAATCCCTAAATGGAAACCATATTCAAGGGTTGGAAAATAGAAGAAATTCATATTTGATTAGAGTTATAAAAAATCCCTTTAAAATTAAATATTTTCCAAAAAAAAAATCATGTATTTCTTTTAACTCCTAGAGGGATTGCAGCATTTCAAATATTTCCAACAATAATCCATTATATACTTCATTCAAGAGCTAAATAGATAATTCATATACAAAGCTTGAATCTAATTATCTTAAAAGAAGAGACGTTCTTGGTTTTATGGGAAGAAACCTCTTAGTAAAAATTGATTCAAGACTTTGTCAAGATTTCCGTGGAAATTCTACTATTCTCTTTGGAGTTATGTGGATTATTGGTGGTTTGACACTATTTCGAGTAGTTATGTATAAAGTTTTTGGAATTATATTGATTATTGGTGGTTTGACACTCTTTCGAGTGGTTATGTATAAAGTTTTATATGCATTTAATTGTATTAAAAAATAATTATGAAAATGATTCAAATTGTTATGAGCAAGAATGTTTTTATCATTTATTGATCAATGTTAAGAAGACAATTTTAGCTTAAAAAAATGGATATTAATCTTGAATCATATAGATACTTTTTTTGGATTGCTTTCATAAAATGATTCATTTCAGAAGATTATATGTTTGTATGTGATTAATGATGACGTACAAATCTAGATATTTTTGGATTGCTTTCATAAAATTATTCTTTTCATAAGACTATATGTTTGTATGTGATTAATGATGACGTACAAAGTTATAATATGTGTTGTTCAAGATACTAGGATTATAGCATTGTGGTGACGATTCTTAGAAGAGTTTGATACAAATATTTTATGGAAAGACGTAGAACTTGATTTACTTATTACAATTGTTTGTGTTTGGGCAATGTTTACATCAAATATAATTATTATTAATATTTTTGGAGTTTTTAACCAATTGTATAGAATCTTAGAAGTTAATAAGATTTTATAATTATGTGGTTTCATGAGATGAATCATTCCCTGATATTGTTTCTCTTATGTTTGTCGGAGGAGAGAGTAAAAATAAATTTCCATTCAAAGTTTTTCAAGGTTTAACAATATAGAAGTGATCAAGATTAACATTGGAGAAAAACATTATTAATGTTGGGAAGTAAGAAAGAAAGTAATGATCTCTTATTTTAATGTATATGATCAATAACCAAATATGAAAAAACTAAACAGTGTATCTATAACAAAATTTGAAAAAATTAGATTGATATTGATTACAATGTAATTTATTTGCTATATAAATATATTAATATTAATCACAATGTAATTTATTTGTTATTGATTGAATGTATCATATAATTTTCTTATTATTATTTTATAGATATATACATATATATAATTATTATTCATATGAAGGTCACAATATCTTAAATTGTAAATTTATCTTAACTCTAAATCTACTAAATCTCATTGCCTTAAGCTGCCAACATTCTCTAAAATTCTACAAATTAAACTAGTTCATAAACTGCACTTTTCTTTTAGTATTTTTCTTATTTTATTTTAAAACGATTCCAAAAACCTAAATGGAAACCCAAAAGTATCTTGTGCACTTGGATGAGCAAAAGGCAAGGGTGGAAAACATTCTTTTTGAATGCAGGAGTGCTTATTAAACTCAAATATAATCTGCAACACTTGAATTCCAACTATTACAATCGGATCTTACTGCTATTATTAATATCCAGCCAATTACGTAACCAGGTTCGTTACATCAGCTATATAAGTGGATACTGTCAATTTGCACGGCAACAGACTCCCAGAGGTGTAGATCTCGGTCTCCAATTCCTTGCGATGTCCTTTCAAATAATTGTGGTAATTTTGGGCCTCATTATACCCCATGCTCTCTGCTACAATGCCTGTCCCTTTCCCAAGCATACCTTTGTCTTCAAGTAACTGAAAATCTGGGAGATAAAAATCCTTGAACTGATCCATGAATATGAAATCAAAGTGTGGGGCTACCATTTCAGTCAGGAGACCTTCTAATGTATCATCCACATCACTCAGAGTTCCTCTCAGCAATATCACCTTTGAGGACAGTCCTGATGTGGACAAATCAACATAAAATTCGATTAGAATTCAGTTCACTGAAGCATGTCCTTTTTTAACCTTAGTCTAGACTACGATTCACAAAATTTTCATAAAATGTAAATCAATAAATGTTTCTTTCAGCAGTAGCACCTTTGACTACAGTCCTGACAAATCAACATAATTTTCTATTGAAATTCAGTTCATGGAAGCATATCTATTTTTTAACCTCTAATCTAAGACTAAGATTCACAAAATTACAGAAAATCTCACATTCTTGAGAACAAATCAATAAAAGAACTTATGAGCATTCAAAGTTCATACATACACATTTCTAGCATTAAGTCTAAAGCCATAACCCAATAAAATATTTCAAGTTCGTTCAAACTTGCAAGCAAGATGAAATCAAAACTCATTTGCGTACTATTAAATTTTTACTGATAATATGCATTATAACGACAACATGGCGGAGATGAAGTTTATTGGTTATTCTCATTCTCATGAAATTATGAGAATAATGTTTTGTTGTTATCACCAGTCATGACTCCCATTGTTATAGGACAACATTTATAAAAAGGAAGTTGCTTTAAAAGAACGGCCAATCCCCTTCCCCCTAACAAAAACGAAGAAGAAAAGCCTAGCAACGATTTCCAGAGGGAGAAAGTTCGCCAAATGAATTCCCAGCCCCTTCCCATGAAGAATGCACCTGGCAGAAGAAAAAGAACCAAAAAAGAAAACCTAGCAATGATTTCCTAGAAAGAGGAAGTTCCATCCCAAAAAGAAAGATATGCACATGGCAGTGGTTCAATTAACATGACTGCAACTAAATAAATTTGATTGTAAAGGTTGCATTAAACATTTTCGTTATCTTTATGTTATGTTGACAACAGATTCCATCTCAAATGGTTATGAAATAAAGTTATAACTGCTGAATGTTCTCTATACATGGTTTACTTTGTTCTAGGCAATTAATATAAACTGAAAGTCAATTTGTTTTGTGTTTTAATTAAGGAAAATATAATCTAGAGTTTGAACTAAAAAATTTTCATCGCATAAAAAAAAATTTCTCACTTTAAACAATAACTTTTATACTTGTGATCTGAATTAAACCACAATCAACCCCACTCAGCCTTAGCCTTTGCCTAGGCCAAAAACACACTACAATTGTTTTTTATTTTAATTAATCTTCCTTTTAAAGAATGACCTCAAATATTGGTTTAATATCCTATGATCTAGACTAAACTTCAAGCAACCCAGATTCACCCTCAGCCTTGGTCTTTGGCCAAAAAGACACTGCAGAAAAACCACATAAATAGACGAAGAGAGAAGAAAAACAAACTAAATAGACGAAGAGAGAAGAAAAACAAACTAAAGATTGATAGGAACTGACTCTAGCTCATACATTGCTAAAGTAGTGAGGCAGTTCAGTGACAAGTTTGGGGATAAACTGATGTATAAAATATAGAATAAGCCTAGGATCTGTCTAGCTCATACATTGCTAAAGTGGCGGGATAATTCAGTGACAAGTTTGCCGATAAACTGATATATAAAATGCAGAATAAGAATATATAAAGTATAGAATGAGAATAGGATTAAGTACAAAACTCTACATTTTCTTTTATAATATCATCTATTTCAAGACTTTAATCATGTGTATAAAATGATTTCTAAAATATTTTAAAGTGACATATAAAGTGCAGAATAAGAATACGAGTATATAAAATACAAAATTATTTCTAAAATATTTTAAACTGATATATAAAGTGCAGAATAAGAATACGAATATATAAATAAAATATAGAATGAGAATAGGATTCAAGTACAAAACTTTACATTTTCTTTTATAATATCATCTATTTCAAGATTAGATTTTAATCATGTTTATACAATGATTTCTAAAATATTTTTAATAGAGCTTATACTTATTCTTTGCCAGGTAGAGAAGGTTATTTAAGGAAATATGTTAATGGCTCAGTATCCAGAAACATTTAACATGAATGAAAAACTATCTAACACGGATTTTCTTGAATAAAAGTCAACTCCACATGGTTTTTATTCAATTCTACATAGTTTTTTTTTCATTAGTTAATAGTAACAAGTAATAATTATCCCAACTATTTAACAATTAAGTTAAGATAGATTTTCCACATAAAGGATTGAAAGATATTTCACCTGCATGCTCTATCATCTCTCCAGCAATTGCATAGTTATGTGGGTTCATTTCTATGGAAATCAGCTTGCTGTCAGGCTTTGTCATCCTGGAAGCAATTCTAATGGCAGAGTACCCACAATAAGTTCCGAGCTCTAAGGCCACTTTGGGATCAAATTTCTGCACTGCAGCATCCAGGAGACAGCCCTTCTCCTTCCCTAAAATTGGCATCCAACTCTGGTCAGTAAAACTTTCAATAGCATTAAGCACAGCCTCTGCATTCCCCTTCTGTACATTTTGGAACACATAGTTCATCAGCGCTCGCTCTCTGCAATCTGAGGAATGGCCTGTCTGCCTTGCTCGTCCATCAAATGAAAATGTCATATATGATGCAACCTTTGACACAATAGATGCCATGGTGTTAATTTGTTGAACACCAGGCAAAGATGGACAAAAGAGTTATAGATTTCAATCAGAGAAATGTTGGGGACTTATTATAGGAAGAGAATAGCTACAATAATAGAAAAAGATTCTAAGCTTGGTAGCTATGTTATATCTTTCGAGGTTCAAAGGGGGTGAATTCACAGTCTGCTTAGATTGCAAGCGAATTTATTCCCAATGTTGACAAATCAGACTTGTTGTGCACAAACACTTTGTCTTATGGCAAGTAAGTATCATGATGCCTTTCTTCTCTGGGAGGAGAAGAACATGAACTGTTAACAAGGGGACCAAATGACAATAATCTGTAACAGGTCTCGAGGGGGGACCAAATCACAACACTTTTCCACCAGCAACGTGTAAATGCAGACAACTTATAAAGAAAGGCAATATGTAAAAATATACATCTCATCAGATTATGAACGAAGCATAAATGTTTGGTCATCTCATCCTTTATTCTTTTGTTCCAAAAGCGAATCAGTGGGAGAAATTGGCAAATACTAGACTCCACTGCCCTGAGTCAATATCATCAGCATGAAAAAACATTAATAGCTTCAATATCACGAAGCTCAAATTTCCTCTTGTAAGTAGAAGGAAGATTTGAGTTTACTCAGGGAGAGTAATTTCCTGCGTATATTAATCACACAATCATAGTTGTAATTAGACATATGATTGCTTTTAGGTTATATTTGTCCATTTTTCGTTATAAAATCTCCATTGGATTTTTCAATTGAAACCAAAAAAAATTATAAAATAAAAACCACCACCTATCCCTGGGAAGCTTTTTATTTAAAAGTTGAAAAAAACATCTCCACCCATAATAAGTTGAGCGTCGTGTCAGTATTTTATGCTTTTAGAGTGTTGGGTAGGAATATAGAGAATCAAATAGTTTTTATGTTTTTTAATATTTATTTTTAATGTATAAATGGATTTAGGTTCTGACAATTTTGAATTATTTAGATTGTACAGAGTTTATAGATAAAATTTATGATTTTAATAAATTTTAGTTTAAGTATTTTGATTAAAAAAATATATTTAAAAAATATTTGTTTTTCAACTAAAAAAATCATGGGTGAAGTAGCTTTCAGATATATATAGACTTGCTTAGAATTGAACCACAAAATGTGTGAGTACCAAATTTCTTCACCGAATCATTGGATAACATCTATTAAGTTATAAAAAAAATATTTAAAACCTAAAACTGCTAATAAATTATATTAAATGAATTACAAGAGACCCTCATATTCACACAAAAAAAATTTGATATTGTTAAAATATTTTAATTATAATAAAATTTGATACAAATATTTTAATTAAAAAATTATTAAAATATTTTAATATTATTAACAAAATTTTCAATATAATGAAATTTATTTAACTATTTAATTTTTAAAAAAATTATAATATTTTTAACTTAAATTTTCCGATGAAAAATTTCATTTTAAAGATTACCACTTTTGGAACCATAAAAATTAACTAAAACCACAATTTGAATAATAATTTCATGTGAATCTAATACTTTTATTTCATTGAATGATTAAAAAAAAATTGAATTTATGGAATATATAAAATAATGTTTTAAACAAAGTAATTTAAATGTTAGATATCTTGAGAATGGAAAAACATTATCTAATGAGTGTTTTTATCATCTCAATAACTATAAAGGTTGATTAGAATTAGAATTTAATAATAAGTTTTTGCAATTATGCTAATTATGATTGATGTCTAAAATTAATGTGGTTTATCATACTAAAGAAAGTATGACATTAATTATGATTTTTTAATATTTTATTTTTGTTATAAAAATTAAGGGGAAGAAGTGTTTTATAGTTTTGCTAACTTTACAAGTCAACAAGGTTGGTAATGTGGCAAATGTTTTGGAAATAAGAATGGATGTGGGTAAGAGTTGGCAATCCAATAGAGTGTTTTTCATCTTCAACCTGGACTTATTACCGCAAATGTGACAAATTCTTTTATCCCAAGATGTTTTGGGAAAATACCAATGCAACACATGAGAATTTGTTCTTATCTTCACAATATTCATTTTATTATTGGCACTAGTCAATAAAGAAAGATAATTCTGGTTAGCATGAGTGAGATTGATCACCTTCTTATAATACCTTAGCTCCCTTTTCCCCTCTAGCTCTATATCATCCCACAACTTATCCTTAAATTTGGAAGAATAGTATTTTTAATATTATCCTTATGCTCCAAGATGATCTCCTCCTTTATCCCTGAATGGTTCATCCTACAATGGGCATCTTTATGAAAATTTTGCTTAAGCCAAAGGTGGAGTTTTCGCTAGAGTTAGATGAAAATTTGGGAAACCTCTTAGCTTCCATGTTGTGAAGTTTCTTCTTATACATCAAATACACAAACATAACCATGCTTTCTATCAAGGAGGCTAGTATTTCCTTTAATCTTGAGGTTATAGGCTATAAATTTCTTTTGGGTTAGCTTGATCTTCCTCCATGATTCCTACATATACTATAATCTCAAACCTACATCCATATAAAATAACAGGGGTGACAAGAGTCTCAAAGAGGAACTTTTTTTTGCTCCAAATCCAAAGATTAATCGACTTACAATTGTTTTCTACATCATAATAATCTTTCTAGCCTCCATTAGTCCTTTTCCTAATTCTATAATTCAAGATGAGATGATGATGAATGAAAATACCTAAATATTTGTATGAAGAAACATGCTCCTAGTAATTGTTATCATAGATGAAATTGTCATGGCTGAAATTGTCGGTATTAACAGTCACACCCATATTGGAGTATAGTCATGGAGGTTTTTATGTTGCTTGTTGAAATCATTATGGCTTCTGGATAGAAAAACGATATCATCAACATAAAAGAGAAGAGAAATGACCATACCAGTGAGCTTGGGGCCATCACATCCCATATCTTCCGGACACTCTTTTAGCTTATCAATGTAAATGCGAAAATGGGTAGGGAATACATGACACCCTTTCTTAACTCTGATATTGCATTTAATTTCTTTAGACCTACTCTCAGTGCCCTTAAGCTTCACAACAACATTATTGTACAGTCGAATCACAATAACTCTTAGCTCGGGAGGAACCATTATCTCTTTAAGTAATTTCCATGTAGCTTATCCCAAGGAGATGTGTCAAAATATCTTGTAAAGTCAACAAAAAAATAGAAGAAGAATAGTTATATTATCGCAAAATTCCTTGACAATGATCCTAAGAGTAACAAGATGGTCAATAGTTGAGTGGTGCCTCATAAATTTGGCTTACCCTTTGGTTCTCTTACCATGAGTTTCAATCCAGACGCTAATCTTCTTTTCCAAAATTAGCCGATACAGTTTGGCTAAAATGTGGCTAATCATAATGACCTTATAGATATAGGGAACATTTTTATCTCCATTTTTAAATGTAGGCACATTAAGACTTTACATCCAAGGCTTAGGGAATCCAAGATTTATTGCAAAATTAAGAAGCTTGTGGATATGAGGGATGAGGATAGACATTCCCATTTTGAAAATTTCATCTTGGTAGTCTTCAATATCCTTAAATTTCTCATTAGTGAGCTTCTTAATCCCAAACTGCGTGTCTTCTAAAGATAAGATATCCTCCTTTATAGAAGTGTTTAAAATTTTTTCCATCGTGTCTGAGGAGTCATAAAGGTTCTTAAGATAATTATTTTCTTTTTTTTTACGAACAAGTATATTCCTCCAAAATTTCTAGGCTTAGCTTTAGAAATGTGAAGATTTCACAAGCTCAATGTAGACACTTATTTTTTCAAGCTTTACAATTTTGTTAGGAGCACCTCCAGTCACTCTCCTAGCAATTTTACACTCATTATCATAACAAGGGTTGGAAGTTCTATTATTCTTTTTATATGACACCGCAGTAGAAAATTTGTTAATGGTAGTGGAAAGGGTTGTGGTAAATTTGTAGTAGATGTGATCAGTGTTATCATTATATATTATGACACCTAAATCACTTTTTAATTCCTTTAAAAGGATCCATTTTACTTTTTTCCAAACTGATGTACCTTCTATTCTCACAATTCTTTTGCAAGTGGTTGGTTTGCATGTCAAAATTTAGAGTTAAGGATAAAGGTTTGGAATGGGTAAACACAATTTAATGAGTGTTTATGTAATAATGTTAATGTGTTTTAGAATTATTTAATAAAAAAAATCTAAATATGTTATGATGCTTTAGATTTTTAGTACTAATTGTTAAATTAATTTGAAAGAATTATTTGAATCTTAAATATTAATTATTAAAGTTGCATGTAAGAGAGTTCCAGTTAATCAATTTCTTTCTTAAGTTATGATAGACCATACTAATTCTATGGAGGTTAATCGCTACCACCATCATTATCAATAATAATTTTTAAATAAACTATTAAATATTTAATTTATTTTTTAAATATTAATATAAATTTAATAATAAAAAATTATAATTATAATGATTGTTTGAAAAATAAATTTCAATAATAATTATAATGGTTAATTAAAAATTAATTTGAATTTATTAATATTATATTTATATATTATTAAATAATAGTTAAAAATAATAATTGTATTAGTTGATTTCTACAGTCTCTTTCAGATAGATTTTGTATTTATATTATTTTTTGATATTGCGGTTCATGGACAAACATAAATGATTATAAACAAGTCAACCTTTAAATATATAAATAATCTATTTATAAAAAAATGTGTAGATATTATGAATCAAAAAAACCTAAAAAAACCTACAAATATCTAAATTGATATATACTTGAGTAACCAGATTTA
Organism: Pinus albicaulis; assembly: GCA_034641835.2. Lineage (NCBI taxonomy): Eukaryota > Viridiplantae > Streptophyta > Pinopsida > Pinales > Pinaceae > Pinus > Pinus albicaulis. Next base: position 75,028 of record MU968426.1, on the reverse strand, counting down.
AAATCATATGAACACCTTTTTAATTAAAATATTATTTTTATAGTCAATGAAAGGAAATAAATATTAATGACAATTAATTACTTCTTAATGCAAAGCATATTTTCATTATAAGCAGTTCATTCGTTCGTTCCGAGCCAAGAAGTGTGAGGACCCGACTGTATGCGGAATCCGGTTCCTTTCGTGGTCGGTGCTTACGAATTTGTATTTTATATTTTATCCTTAAATTTAAAACATTATGTTTTCTTTTAGGCAGTTTTTCGTTAAATTTCCTAGAATCATGTGCACTGCTTTAGTTTTCGTCGTGTTTGGATTTAATAAACAAAATTTGCAAGTTTTTCATTTAATGAATAAATTTATAAAATATTGATCTAAATTTATTCGAATCTATATACTTTATTTTCAATAAACTTCTTTGGTAAGCCATTCTTCAATAAAAGCACTATATTCTCTTTTAATTTGAATCCATATACTTTATTTTCAGTAAACTTCTTTGGTAAACCATTCTTCAATAAAAGCACTATATTCTCTTTTAATTTGAATGGCTTCAAAACTGTAAACTCTAAATGGAAAATGTTTGGTTTTCAAATTTAAATATTTATTTTGTACGTCCGTCAGACAATAAAGCGAGGGTATTTTCAATTTATGTATTACTTTGTTTTTAATAAATCTAAGTATCTCTCTTTGAATGAAAAGTAATAAATCTAAGTATCTCTTTTTAAATGAAAAGTAATTGATTCTCTAAATTTTTTATTTTCAAATTACTTATAGTAAATTAATTATATTACCTACATTATATATATATATATATATATATATATATATATATATATATATATATATATATATATATATATATATATATATATATTTTAAACTTGGGAATTCATTTAATTTCACTGGTTGTAACATCCGATTTTTAAAATAATTACACAATAAAAAAAAAATTGATTACCTCTTTATTTTCCCGAAGTATTAAATAATAATATCAATTATGATTTTCATACGAATACAATGGATAGGGTCGTTGACCCTTATGCATATGTTCTATGCCACACATATTAATTTGTTTCTCTTATATTTTAATATAACCATATGTATTAAACCAAATTCTACCCATAGCCAAACATGATTCATATGATTTTTTTGGTTGAAAGACTTAATATGTTTAATACTGTTCGACATACCCATATTAAAATCTTTAATTGGCATTTGGTATTAAGTTCCGGTTAGCTAGCATATCAGTCCTATTAAATGCTACAGTACATGGCAATAACTATTTGTGACAACTGCCAGATCGCCTCAGATTCCTTCGCGCTTATCAAAGGTACCTCCTCGATCTTCACCGTTAATTTATGTGTTAATCTATGGTTGTGTTGCAATGGTGGGAGATTGAACTGGACTTCACTAACCCTAAGATTTCTTGGGTTCTCCATCCCAAAACTCATTTAGCTCAGCCCATCGACTGTGTAGAGTTAGTCTGCAAATTTTTATTTAGGGGTTCTGATGTCTGGATGGTAACTATGTGAGGTTTAGCAGTATTCTCGTTACTTCCTCTGAAATGGTTGAAGGAGCTATACCGCTAAGTGAATCTCAATCTTTCTTTTGCCATGATGATTTGTTCGTTTTCAACAGAGCTCCTCCTCTCGTCAGGCGCTCTCCAATGAGTACTTCGCCTGAATCATTTTTCAAATTATTCATTGATTTTGCTCCCACATCTGAGATACGAAGGGTTCGAATGCATTCTTAGACTTATATATTTTAACTTACTGTCCTTATTTCATAATTTCCGCATGGGGTTTCCTCCTACAGGTATTACTCCATTTCATACTTTTTCTTAACGCTGTGATTTTAAGTTCCTGCTACTAGGTTTTTGTTTGGTTTGTTTTGGAAAAGGCATCTTACCCTTGTGCCTTTTTGCTCCCTATGCAGGTATGTATCTTCGACCCCAACTCCGTGGTAGGGTGTTCATCCGTCTTGAGCCACTGTAACTCTTTGGCCCTGGCTGATACACCGCATCTCCTTTTCCTTTCTAGGTACCCAGGCCAACTGGAGCTACAGTTCTTGACTCTGGTTTTCTCGTCGAGTTTCTAGTATAGGAATTTTGCATTAAATAAAATTATTTGTAGAGGGCGTAAACCCTATACTCGAGTCCTTCAGTTTGTGACCGCGGATGGTCTTGAAGCACGATGTTAGCTTGTTTAGTTTGGAATAACTTATGAAAGGAATCTTGTAATGTTTATATCAGAAGTTTTATTGAGTGAGAAAGGGTTAAATAGAATTATTTTATTCTAATTGTTATCTCTAGTTCGGTTCGACCAAATACTACAACGTTTCTCCTTTGGTTTATGCCTCACAGATGATATACTGATTTCTCCATTTATGAAATTTAAAGAGTACTTTACTATGCATAATAAACATTTCTCTTGTATGATTTTTCCACTTAAATGTTCCATCTGTAGAAGTTTATTGTTCCGGAAAGGTGAAGTTATAAGTTCAGTATTTGTTTTTCTAAGAAAACTATTGTTTCCTTTTCTGCAATTTGGTGTGGAACTTCGTTAAATATTAGTTGATTGTTTTGTAAGAATTTCTTTCACATTTTATATCAAAATGTCATATCAGGGTTTGTACCTAAATACGTTGTTTTCCGCATAGTAAATTTAGTAGTAGAATATTACACAATTTTCCCTTTCACTATGGATTTATGATTCTTGTTTTCTTGATAATATCTTACCGAGTTTCTTTGGATAAATTTCTGTAATATCCTTGTTCTTTGTTCAACCTAGTTTCAGTGCCCGGACCACCATTTTCTAAAAGTCTGTGTATAGTGATTCTCAGTAAGTTGAACAGAATGTCTTAGGTAGGGTTTTTCCACAGCACAAGACCGCAAGTTCTAGTTTTTCGCCACCAATACTTAGAATGCATTTAAAGGAGTTGTAAGAAACAAAACCTCTATCATATTCGATATTTTAATAACTGACAGATTCTCTTTTAAATCTTTTACACCTATAAATGTAATATTATATGTGGATACATAACCTCTTAATACGCAGATTCATATACTACTTGTGTTAAACAGTTTCACAAAATAGATGTTAATTTACTATACACAGTTAAAATATGTTTATTTATGCATTCAAATGTACTTTCCTCTTTCACATGGTCATAGTTACCAAATATTTACAGAACTAACCCCTTTCCATAGTAACTGGATACAACACCTGTAATAGTTAACACTACAATATTGATACATACAAATAGAATGCAAGATAACTATTTGTACTCATCTGTAATATTCTGGTTTAATTTGTGGTCCTCCCAACCATCAAGTGAGGCGATTACGTCCTCTACTTGCCCCCTAACTTCAGATTTGGAATGACACGGGTTAACAATGGATCTCACTTTCTGATGTGACCTCAGGATAGCCAATCCAGTCAATTTTAGAAAGTCTAGTTTTTCAGGTTTTTCTTTGAGTTATTTTCCACTGGTCACAACTAGCTCTAGAAAATCCTCAACCTTTTTCTTACTAGCACAAAACCCCTACTCCTCCTCTGGGATCCATTTTTATCCTCAGAGAAGTAGGTAACTGTCTTCCAACTATCCCCAACCACCTCCAATTCTTGGAAACCTTTTTATCATCAGCTATATGTATATTTATATATTTTAAATATTTTCCTTCAATTAATTAATTATTCCTAATTAATTAATTAGAAAAAAATTAACTTTTAAACAACAGTAATTATTCGAGTCTTTCTTCCTGACAATAATAAAAGAATTGTCTTTTAACTAGTCAACAGTCGTTAACTTTAATGCAGTTGTCACAACTTCCCCCTGGAAGTAACATCGTCCTCGGAGTTTCATTCTAGCTCTGCAAAGAGTTCTGGGTAAGCCTTCCATATAAAGCCTTCATCCTCCCAAGTAGCTTCATCCGGGTTGAAGTGCTTCCATTGCACTTTCACCTAGGTGATAGCTCTCTTTCGAAGTATGATTTCCCTTTGTTCAAGTATGTGTTGCGACTCAACCAAGAATTCTCCGTCCGGTTCTACCTGAAAGAATAAACAATTTCCTGGTCATTTTCTCATAAAGGAAATCACTTTGCAAGTTAGGACTTCATTACTATCCTACTTATATATGCTGCCAATGAATTACATGCTTGGAGTCATGTACATAACGCTTCAATAGGGACACATGAAATACGTTGTGTACTCAGATATGGCTATGTAATGCTAGCCGATAGGCTACAGGTCCTACCCTTTCCAAAATTTCAAAGGGTCCACAAAATCTGGGAGCCAATTTGGCATAAGAGGCCAACTGCAAAGTACTCCTTTTCGACTTAATTCTTACGTACACATGGTCTCCTACAACTTACTCACAATAAGATCTTTTCTTACTTGCAGAGATCTTTTGTCGATCTTGTGTAGCCTTTATATTTTTTCTTATTTTTCTCACCTCTGCTTCCATTTCCACAAGCATCTTAGGCCCCAACATTAGCTTTGTCTCAGGTCTGCTCTAATTTATGGGCGTGCGACACTACCTCCCGTACAAAGCCTCGAAAGGACTCATTTTCAGAGATTCCTAATAACTGTTGTTGTAAGCAAATTCAACAAGGTGCAGGTAATCTTCCCACTTAGTTGGCTGCTTCATCACATACATGCGAAGAATGTCTTCCAAAACTTGGTTCACTCACTCTGTTTGACCATCAGTCTGGGGTTGATAAGCAGTGTTGAAGTTTATCTGTGTTCCCAATCTTGAAAATAGGGTTTTCCAAAAAGCGGAAGTAAACTTAACATCTCGATCTGAAATGACAATCTTTGGAATTCCATGCAGACTAAAAATTTCCTTCATAAAAATATCAGCTATTTATACAGTCTTGTAAGTAGACTGTACGGGTAAAAAAATATGCAGATTTACTCAATCTATCCACTACAACCATTATAGAATCATTTTGTCTTGTTCTTGATAATCCTGTGATGAAGTCTAGAGATATGACTTCCCACTTCCATTCGGGTATAAGTATGGGTTGCAACAATCCTGCAGGATGTTGATGCCCTACCTTCACCTGTTGACATTCCAAACACTTACTTAAATATTCCACAATATTCTTTCGAATAACAGGCCAGAAAAATACCTTTCTAATCGCGGTCAACATCTTCTGGTAACCCGAATGACCTGCATAATTGTTGCGATGATATTCATTCATTATTATCTCTTTCAGGTCTAATCGATTAGGCACATATACTTTACCTTTGAAGGTTAACACCTGGTCGTCATTTATTCCATACTCAGATGTGCCTCCCAAATTTTTTCTTTCTTCCATTTGATGCCACAAGAACTGATACTCGGGATATTTTTGTGCTTCTTTCTTTACTTGCTCTGAAAATTTGTTTTCCAGCTGATTATAATATAGCTCATATATACCATGTAATTTCTTGCTTAAAGCATCAGCTACTCGTTTTTCCTTTCCTTTGACATGTTGAATATCCATGTCAAATTCACTTAAGAAAGCATTCCATCTTGCCTGTCTTGAATTCAAATTTGCTTGCTTGAAGCAACTCATCAAGCTGTTATGATTTGTCTTTAATACAAAATTTTTGCCCAGCAAGTAGTGTCTCTATACTCGAAGTGCATGAACTACTACTGTCAATTCCAAATCATATGCAAAATATCTCTGCTCATGTTCCTTCAACTTTCTGGATTCATAAGCTATCACTTTGCCTTCTTGAGATAGGACTGCCCCAACACCTTCTTTACTTGCATCCGTGCATACTTGGAATTCTTTGCTGGGGTCGGCTACTCTTAACACAGGAGCTGTAGTCAAGAGCTGTTTCAGTTTTTCAAAACCATTTTGGCACTTCGTGGTCCATTTGAAAAATTTTCCTTTCTTTTGTAAGGAAGTAATAGGAAAAGCAATTCTAGAAAATCCCTCAATAAATCTTCGGTAATACCCAGCTAGCCCCATAAAAGATCTAGTGTCTACCACATTCTGGGGTACTAGCCATTCTATAATAGTTTTTATCTTTTTGAGATCAACAACTATTCCTTCAACTGAAATAATATGTCCTAGATATTGGATTTATGTTTTAAATAAATCGCATTTACTGTACTTAGCATACAGCTGATGCTTTCTTAGCATATCCAGGACAATTCTCAAATGTTCCTTATGATCTTCCTGATTTTTAGAATATATCAAAATGTCATCTATAAAAATAAGTATGAAATTATCCAAGAAATGATGAAATATTCCATGCATTAACCTCATAAAGGTTGTTGATGCATTCATAAGTCCAAAGGGTAGCACCACGAATTCGTAATTTCCATACCTGGTACGAAATGTTGTCTTACAAATGTCTTCATCCTTAATTCGAATCTGATGATATCCGGATCTTAAATCTATCTTAGAGAACACCGTGGCCCCTTTTACTTAATCAAATAAATCATCAATTATTGGTAGGGGGTACTTGTTTTTTACAGTTAACTTATTGAGTTGTCTATAGTCCATGCACATGCACATGATCCCATCTTTCTTTTTAACAAATAATATTGTTGCTCCCCACGGGGGCACACTTGGACGAATGTACCCTTTATCCAACAGTTCTTGCAACTACATTTTCAGCTCAGTTGGCTCTGGCACACTCATTCTGTAAGGAGCCCTTGACACCGGGGAAGCTCATGGCAGCAATTCTATGGTGAAGTCAATGTCCCTCCTAGGTGGTAAACCAGGAATATTTTCTGGAATGACATCCAGAAATTCCTGCACCACTGGTATATCTTCCATTAAAGGTGACTTTTCCTTAGAATCTGCATACCCTACCTGAATTGCATACAACTGGCATCCTTTTCTTATACACTTACTCATTTGGGATGCTGTGATTGGATGTATCTGCAATGGATTTTTGATTCCTTGAATCTCTTTCCGTGTGCCATCCTGCATTCTGCAGTAGATAATATTTCTTTTACAATCAACTAAGGTCCAATGCTTTTCTAACCAGTCCATGCCTAATAACACATCATATGATCCCAATGGTAGAATATTCAAATCTACTTGTAACCGCTGATCTGAAATTTTTAATATGCGATTCGGAATTTTAGTAGCCACTTTATGCTTTGCCCCTGTGGCTAGCTGCACTAGCCAGGAACTTTCAAATTTTTGCTCTTTCAATCTAGGCAACTCTACCATCCTGGCACTAATATAACTCAAACTTGCGCTTGGATCTACTAAAATAGAAACAGACTGAGATAGTATTTTACCTTCCAACTCAATCATCATGGGATGATAATCCGCTTATCGGTCCTCCAATGCTGCATTAATATGGGGAATGTTTTGTGCTACATCACCCACAGTAGAAGCTTCCTGCATGTTTGCTACAACATCATTTCTTGTTCACTGTGGGCAGTTTTTTTAGTAATGTGCTTCACCACAACCCCAACATTGTAAGGGTGGCTTGGTCGGTTGCCCTTGCTTAGGCTTGTTGGATGCTTCAGTAGGATTTTTGTCTGCTGGCCATCTGGTCCTTTGATGATTTTTGCCAAACTGTTTTCTACCAAGATTTTGTATAGAATTCTTAAAGTTGCCACTTTTGGCACCTATGAAACTTGAACTAATTTTTTGTCCTTTATTTGGCTACCAAGTCTTGCCAACCTCCCCTTTTTCCTTGGATTGCTGATAGCACATTCGATCTTTACGAATGGCTTCATCCATAGTCCGGGGATTCACAATTTCTATTATTTCTTTCATGTGTGTTGGAAAGCTGCTCAGAAACCTCTGCACCTTGGCCTTCTCCTCTCGAAGATATGGGACATAACGTAACAGGGAGGTAAACATAGTAATATAATCATCCATGGTCATATGTCCCAGCTTTAGATCATGGAACTCTTTAGCTTCTTCATCACAAAATCTTTCAGTCAGATACTTGTCCTTGAAGTATTGCTGGAATGATTCCCAGGTGACGTCTTGTTCTTCAATACTACGCACATTCTTTACCTCCTCCCACCATAGAGTGGCTTTCTCTCTTAGCTGATATATTGCTAGTCTGGTCTTCAGGTTGCTATTATATTCATACACCTGAAAATACTTATTCATATTTATTAACCATGCCTTTGCCACCTCTTCATCCTCACCATCAAATGTTGGTGGTTTTATTTTACGAAATTCTCCTTGAAGTTCTACTTTCTGCCTCTTTACTTCTTGCGGATCTGACAAGTTGCCAGATTCTGCCTCATTAAAAATTTTATTCTTACTTCATTGAGAGGGGCTCCTCTCCACTCTTTCTATTGTGTTATTTCCTCTTTTTTGCTCATTTTCTTCTTGCATGCCTTTATCAGTACCAGGGTGTTCCACCTCCTCGTTTTGTTTATCTGAAAGACCTTTTAATATATTTTCCTGGTCTTGCAGTAGGCACTCATTATCTATTCAAACACGCACCATTTCCTCCTTCAGCTGTTGAACAATATTTAACAAGAAACTGGTTTGGTGTTCATGTTCTTCCAACAGCCTACTGGTTTTCTGTTGTTGTTCAACACTTAGTTGAACCCACATCTCTAGGTTCATCACTGGTTGTACTTGGGGTTTCCTAGTGTCTTGAGGGGGCTGCAGCGGGGTTTCTCTTCACATTATGTTCTCTGTTATGCGATTAAATTCTCTCTTTTTTCATCAAGTTACACACAACTTGAACATTGGTTTGACCCCTAGGGTCCCAACGTAGTAACTTGGCTCTGATACCAGTTGTAACATTTGACTCCTAAAAGAATTACACAGTAAAAAAAAAAAATGATTACCTCTTTATTTTTACGAAGCATTAAATAAATATCAATTATGATTTTCATTCGAATATAATGGAAAGGATTGTTGACCCTTATGCATATGTTCTATTCCACATATATTACTTTGTTTCTCTTAAACTTTAATATAACCATATGTATTAAACCAAATTCTATGCATAGTTAAACATGATTCATATGATTTTTTTGGTTGAAAGACTTAATATGTTTAATATTATTCGACATACCCATATTATAATCTTCAATTGGAATTTGGTATTAAGTTCTGGTTAGCTGGCATATCAGTCCTATTAAATGCTATAGTACATGGCAATAACTATTTTCGACAGCTACCAGATCGCCTCAGATTCCTTCACGCTTTTCGAAGGTACCTCCTCGATCCCCGCTGTTAATTTATGTGTTAATCTATGGTTGTGTTGCATTGGTGGGAGATTGAACTAGACTTTACTAACCCTAAGATTTCTTGGGTTCTCCGTCCCAAAACTCATTTAGCTCAGCCCACCGACTATGTAGAGTTAGTCTGCAATTTTTTCTTCAAGGGTTCTGATGTCTGGATGGTAACTATGTGAGGTTTAGCAATATTCTCATTACTTCCTCTGAAATGGTTGAAGGAGCTATACCACTAAGTGAATCTCAATCTTTCTTTTGCCATGAGGATTTGTTCGTTTTCAACAGGAGCTCCTCCTCTCGTCACGCGCTCTCCAGTGAGTACTTGGCCTGAATTATTTTTTGAATTATTCATTTATTTTGCTCCCACTTCTGAGATACGAAGGGTTCGAATGCATTCTTAGACTTATATATTTTAACTTACTATCCTTATTGCAGAATTTTTGCATGGAGCTTCCTCCTACAGGTATTACTCCATTTCATACTTTTTCTTAATGCTATGATTTTAAGTTCCTCCTACTAGGTTTTTGTTTGGTTTGTTTTGGCAAAAGCATCTTACCCTTGTGCCTTTTTTCTCCCTATGTGGGTATGTATCTTCGACCCCAAATCCATGGTAGGGTGTTCATCCGTCTTGAGCCACTGTAACTCTTCGGCCTCGGCTGATACACCGCTTCTCCTTTTCCTTTCCAGGTACCCTGGCCAACTAGAGCTACATTTCTTGACTTTGGTTTTCTCGTCGAGTTTCTAGTATAGGAATTTTGCATTAAAGAAAAGTATTTGTAGAGGTCGTAAACCGTATAGTCGACTCCTTTAGTTTGTGACAATAGATGGTCTTGAAGCATGATGTTAGCTTGTTTAGTTTGGAATAACTTATGAAAGGAATCCTGCAATGTTTATATCAGAAGTTTTATCAGGTGAGAAAGGGTTAAATAGACTTATTTTCTTCTAACTGTTATCTCTAGTTCAGTTCGACCAAATGCTACAACGTTTCTCCTTTGGTTTATGACTCACAGATGATATAATGATTTTTCCATTTCTGAAATTTAAAGAGTACTTTACTATGCATAATAAACATTTCTCTTATATGATTTTTCCCCTTAAATGTTCCATCTGTAGAAGTTTATTGTTCCGTAAGGGCAAAGTTATAAATTCGGTATTTGTTTTTCTAAGAAAACTATTGTTTCCTTTTCTACAATTTGGTGCGGAACTTCGTTAAATATTAGTTGATTGTTTTGTAAAAATTTCTTTCACAGTTTATATCAAAATGTCATATCAGGGTTTGTACCTGAATACCTTGTTTTCCGCATAGTAAATTTAGTAGTAGAATATTACATAGTTTTCCCTTTCGCTATGGATTTATGATTCTCATTTTCTTGATAATATGTTCTCGAGTTTCTTTGGATAAATTTCTGTAATATCCCTGTTCTTTGTTCAAACTACTTTCGGTGCCCGGACCACCATTTTCTAAAAGTCTGTGTATAGTGATTCTCAATAAGTTGAACAGAATTTCTTGGGTAGGGTTTTACCACAACCCAAGACCGCAAGTTCTAGTTTTTCGCCACCAATACTTAGAATGCATTTAAAGGAGTTGTCATAAACAAAACCTCTATCATATTTGATGTTTTAATAACTCACAGATTCTCTTTTAAATTTGTTACACTTGTAAATGTAATATTATCTATGGATACATAACCTCTTAATCCGTAAATTCATATACTACTTGTGTTAAACAGTTTCACAGAATACATGTTCAGTTACTATACACAGTTAAAATGTGTTTATCTATGCATTCAAATGTACTTTCCTTTTTCACATGGTCATAATTACCAAATATTTACAGAACTAACCCCTTTCTACAGTAACTGGATACAACACCTGTAATAGTTAACACTACAATATTCATACATACAAATAGAATGCAAGATAACGATTTTTACTCATCTGTAATATTTTGGTTTAAGTTGTGGTCCTCCCAACCATCAAGTGAGGTGATTACGTCCTCTACTTGCCCCCTAGCTCTAGATTTGGAATGACACTGGTTAATAGTGGATCTCACTTTTTGCTGTGACCTCAAGATAGCCAATCCAGTCAATTTCAGAATGTCTATTTTTTCGGGTTTTTCTTTGAGTTATTTTCCATTGGTCACAACCAGCTCTGGAAAATACTCAACCTTTTTCTTACTAGCACATAACCCCTACTCCTCCTCTGGGATCCATTTTTATCCTCAGAGAAGTAGGTAACTGTCTTGCAATTTTCCCCAACCACCTCCAATTCTTGGAAACCTTTTTACCATCAGCTATATGTATATTTATATATTTTAAGGATTTTCCTTCCATTAATTAATTATTCCTAATTAACTAATTAGAAACAAAAATAACTTTTAAACAACAATAATTATTTGAGTCTTTCTTCCTGACAATAATAAACGAATTGTCTTTTAACTAGTAACACTCGTTAACTTTAATGAAGCTATCACACTGGTACATTTTTTCTAGTCTTTTTCTATTTTGAATTCCAATTGCATTAATCATAAAAAAAAATTCTTGTTGACACATAGCTTTTATAATTAATAAATATTATGATGATTAGTTATTATTTTTAAAATCTTGTGAACATTTTTTCATAATTTTATTAAGAATTTTTTATTTAATCCTTAGGTGTGTTTGTGATTAATGTTTGTTGGTATTTGAAACTCACCCATTGGGATTGGGAACTCCTCCCCCTATTATCAATTAGGACTCCACTTTGAAGTTCTATATTCTACTTCAAGTGGTTGGAGATTGCTAGACATTTATTGGGAGATTAGTCTTCAATTTCTCACATGTTTCAATTAGTTAGTTAAAGTTGTTTTATACCAAACATAGAAGTTTGGTATCAATTACCATGGAAAGAGTTAATGTGTGAATTTTGTTAAAGTGATTTAATCTATTGCAACTTTTTGTTTCCTTGAACTAAATATAGAAGTTTGGTATCAATTACCATGCAAAGAGTTAATGTGTGAATTTTGTTAAAGTGATTTAATCTATTGCAAATTTATCTTGGTTTTGTTCAAAGTAACTGGCTCAAATTCATCCATTTTAATATTAAATCACAAATCATAGATAGAAGTATAATATTTAGAAAATATTTGAAAATGTCTAATGATATATTTTATTTATTTTAATAATTAATTTTTTTTAATGGTTTTTCTTTACTATAATGATGCAGGGGCATTAGGCAAAGAGAAATAATTTGTAATTTATTAAAACTTAGGGGTGTTTAAGTTTTTAAAAGAGCTATATTTTTATAAATGATTTGAGTGGGTTTTATGTATTTTTAATTAAATATTGTAAATAATTCTCAAATATGAGAGAATTTGGTCAGTGAGGATGTAAAGGGATGAGAGATTTTTCTAAATATTAATTTAGAAATTAGTTTCATAAATTTTGGGTGAGAGAGGATCCTTAGGGATTCAAGAGTGATTTTAGGATTTGTTGAGATATTTGGGGGTTCGTTGAGTGATTAAAGGGATGAGAACCAAAATTGGTTCAATTAAATTTGTATAAATTGATATGGGTCAAAGGAAAAATAGAGGAGGTGAGATTAGAGTGCAGAATAGAGAAAGAGGTTGTAAGCCTCCGGACTTTTGGAAAAAAGGGGCCAAACATTTGAAAATCTGGCCATGTACAAAGGGTTTTGTAATTGATTGTATTTGATTATACGAAGAGGAGTTTGTTTGGAATTTCTGTTTGTATTATATATGTTTTTTTGGTTAAATTCGGGTTAAAGAATGTTTGGATTTCTGTGAAATAAGCATATGAGGAAAAATTTGATTTCAGTTAAAATTGATCTATACATTGAATTGAATTAAAATTTGCATTGTTATGGAAGACACAGTTCAAATCGATCTATGCATTTAATTGAATTAAATCTGCATTTTCATAGAGGGCGCACTCGATTTGGTTGAAATCTAAATGGACTGTTGTGTTAGAATGTAGGTTTAAAGTTTGGAATTTGTTGAGCTGTGGCAATAAACCAATAACCAAGCTAGTGCTTGCGTTGAAATTTACTTGGAAGTCGTGTTTTAGTGCAGGTGTATATGAATGTTGAATTAAAAATGCGCTATGGCGTATACGGATGCTGAATTAAGGGCGTACTTGACGTGAATTAAAATGGTAGGTTCGAGTTTGAAAATGAAATCAAACATGGTGAGTTTAAATTACAGATAGTCATATATGGGTTGTATACAACAGCTCTATTTTTTTAATAGAAGAAAGTGTATGAGAATTGAGCGGTCGATTGGGTAACGTGGAATGAATTAATGTCATCGTAGAGGTGCGTGAACGATTGAAACAGATCCATAGTAATGGTGATGCATTACATTGTAATTGACTGTTCGTTTCAAGTATAGAAAAAGAAGAAATGAATGCGTTGGTGCGTGATATAGCTTGGTATGTGAATAGTAAAAGGACACAGTGAAATGGTGGCGCAGAGGTGTTTTGAGTTCAATGTTGAATTCAATTTCTGAATATATCAAATCTGAAGGAATGGGCGTTCAATTTACTAAAGGGCGGATTGTTTGAAGTCTAACGACATGGGAAACCAAAGTTTGGAAACTGTGTTGTAAAAGGGGCGTTAATCTATGCAGAGACCGATTAAGAAATTAAAACCGATCTTAGCATCGACATTGGAGCTGCACGAAATCTGGAATGAATCTTAAGGACGCAGATAAAGCGAGGCTGTTATTCATCCATTTGATTATCGAAGAGTGGAGGTAAGTCAATTTGCATGGGCAAATTGTCGTTTTGTGGTGGACTTTGAATTTTTCATCAAAGTGAATCATGGTCGAATATTATTGGAAAGCGCTGGCATTTCCTTAAATAAAAGCATATAAAATCTCATTGGCATTAAATGAAACTAGTTTGAAAGATTTGAATTGGAACATTCACATGGATCAAAAGTAGAATAAGCCGTGGGGCTTGATTGTATAAATGTTGGGTTGGTACTATTTAAAGTGGATATGTGAATGTTGGGATTTAAATGGAGATTGAGAGGTTTTTTTAAATCCTATGTTTTGATAAGCTTCTGCATGAAGTTTTAAATTGGGATTGTATTGAAGCTTGAGTTTAATCCCATGGAAAGTTTGATTGTGGAGTGTATGGTTTCATATCATTATTTGAAGAAGTTTCCATTCATGAGGGAACCTTTGTGTGAAGATTGTTGGGTTATGGTTTTGAACCATATGTTTTAAATGCTTCCGCATATAAAAGTGTGTGTGAGATTGCCAGAATGGGAAGTTTTGGAGCTTAATTGTTGATGATGCATTTTATATGCATGGAAAATAGAGATTCTAGGTTTGCAGGTTTAACCTGCATCATATACTAAATATCTTAGTAACTAAGTATTTTAATTAGAAACTAAGTTTTTTGATATCCATCTATAGTTATTAGTGATTTAATTTATATAATTGTGCTAGTCATAATTTAGTTGTTAAATTAATAGTAAAATAATTGCTATTAAGAATTATTCATAAATACTAATTAACTTGTTTTTACAATTTAATTTTAAAAATAAGTTAATACTAAATCACAAATTATAGATCACCCCAACTCCATTTTTCTATGCAAAAGAAAGAAGTCATTTTTAAAACTGGACATCTCTTTTGAGAGATAACATTAAAAGTTTTGTTCTATATTCCCATGTCTTCACTGCCACAAACATAATTGCATTCTCTATATTAATCATCTACAATTCCCATAAACTTTGTAGGAGACAATTGGTTGTGCAACATATATTTCTTAGAATTAACATCTCATTAAGTTGAAAATAAGTTACTCTATATCAATTTAAACCAAACACTACCAAAAAAATAAAGTTAAAAACTTCATTACAACCAATACCATAAAGTATTCAATACTTTAATGGATCATCACACATCATGTCAATAATTCATATTCTAATTAACTATATTTAAGCTAAAAAACATATGCTAGCTTAAAAAAAAATAGCACTTCAATATTTAAAAATTAATTCATATATTGCCTTTAAAAACGAATCAAATAATTCATATATTCCATTAAAACGCCAAAAAAAGACGAAAGACTAATGTTAAATAAAATGAAACAAAAAAATTGTGGTGACGTCGTTAGCTTTCTAAAGTATATTTATTGATTTGAGATATCTTAAGTACAACAGTTAACGTAAATACGTAGAATTTTTTAAATAATTTTTTTTCGTTGTATAACACATCATATGAAAATACCCTTCTAAATATTTTGGTCAATATTAATTATAATTTTTTGTAGCTTTTGGTATTAGTGTGTGTTTTATCTAAAGTCCCAACCTTTAACGTTGGGGGAGGGGGCATTCTCTTCCTCTTAATGCTGCAACTTATATTGTTATTGATTCGTTAGTTATCGATATCCAAGAGTGGGGTGATGTCATTTTCTTAAACATGTCATGTTTGTGTTTTTGGGTAATGTCATTTTCTTAAACATGTCATGTTTGTTTTTTTAAGACTCTTTGTTTTTTTAAGCCTCTATGGCATTTCTAGTTAAATCAATTTAAAAATGTCAACCATTTTACTTTCGGAAGAAGATGATCAAATTATAGAAGTAAGATACTCTTTTTCATATAAAAGATGGATAAAATTTTAGAAGTAAAATTCCCTCGAGCTTTTTCTTGCAATATGGTCATTGCATTAGCTGAAATAATGAAATAATCATTGCATTGCATTGCATTGCAAAAAAAAATGAAATAATTATGATTAAAGAAAAAATTATTTATTGTTTTGGTGTAATAGGGTTTTATGTTTTTTTTTTATTTAAAGTTAAAGAGGATTAACATCTCATATGCAAGAATCATTTTTTTTTTTTGAAATAATGGGTTTGTATCTTATTGATTGGATGTCATGTTTCAATCCTAAGCTTGATGTCTTTTAATTGTTTCTATATGGGTCTATTTTCCTCGTCTACCATGGCACTATTAGAATTATTAGATTACGAATCCTTAGGGATTGTGGTGAATTGTAAATATTTCATGAATATACAAAATAAGAGAAATATTAATAATTAAAACGAAGACCATGAAATATTGTATATATGAATCTTTGAGTTAATGGAAAATCAATGAAATTTTGAGTTATTCCTCTCTCCAATCTCTAATAGTAGTATAATAGTTGCTCGTAACTTCAAGATATGCTTCATTCTTTGCAGGTATATCTCTGACATATTCTCTACCAGGTCGCCTTTGTCATATACTTTGTATGAATGTCTTTGGCACAATTTCTATAGGCTTGAAATTTAAGAATTTTCATTCCATTTTTCATTGCCATTTCATGTATTTATTTTAGAAACCCTATTAAACAATTTATTTCCATTCCACTCTAGTCCACTTAGTTGTTTCTTTCGTTGTGTACCCTACTTGTGTTCCACTCGAACCAGGTATGTGACCTATTGACACTCTTCACTTATAAGCCAAGTCAAGTCTCCTCAAATGAATTCTCTCCTCATGTAGTATGAGTTACTCTTTATGTAAATGCTCTCCTCGCGCTATCTAAGTTCCTCCTCACATGGCATCATCTATGAATCTAGGGGGCATTCTTTAGGATATTTGCTGGTAATCTCTAGTTGGAAACAAATTCGAGTTTCGATAAATGAAGGAACAAGATGTGTGGGTATTTGTAGTCAAAGAGAATAACGAAATAGAAAGAAGAGAGCATTCATATCACAATTATTAAACAAGGATTTGCAGTTTCTTCCATTTTTGTGTGCCATATCAAGATTCTTTTATTCAACATTAACCAACCCAAGTTTTCCACATTAAAATTTGGTGCTAAATTCAATTGACATCCTCTTTCTCCATCATCCCCCATAACTACTTGAAGATGTATTCTCTCATCTCCAATGTGGGTGTGGTGATGACTAGTAAGGAGTACCTAGAGTGGTCTAGAAAGAAAAATACACTAATTTTTAATGATTTATGGGTGGAATATGTGAAGGAAAATCTAAAGAAGTAGTTGAAGGCTAGGTGTTATGAAATCCCATTGGACCTACCAAGCCTATATCAACTTACGAGTTTTTTTATTGCAAGAGAAAACATAAGATAACATAAGCTCTATTTTATATGAGTTTAAGTGAGTAGGTGAACTGTCATATTGCTCACATTAATGATTCATATGGAATCTTAAACAATTTAAATGGATTTTAGGACACTCACTTAGAACTGCAACTTATATAACTATTGTTGAAGCTCTTCAATCTAGAGTTGGAAGATGACAATACCATGACTTTTGCCTCTACCGTTATGCATGAAATAGATACCAATGGAGAGAAGATAGACATTCCTCCCACATCCTTCTTCAAGGCACTATACCCTCCATACTCTCACTATGTTGAATCCTTGTAAAACAATAGTTAAAAGGAATCCATCCCATTTTACTCTCTACTGAAAAATGTTGCAAAACATGGTAAATATTTTGGAAGGAAGAAGTCAACTCAACCCACTAGAGAAATTTTATACCTTGCTAAAAAATGGGAGAATAATTCAAATGACCCTTGTATAGGAGAAGGTAGTAAAATGGGAAAGAGATCTTATCTTCACTATGGATAATGCGATAGAGTGGACATGAGACAAATATATGTAGATTCCCATGGGAAATGATGATAGAAAAGAAAAATCAAAGGGAATGCAAAGGCAAAGCATTAGATCTACTGAGTGATCAAGCATTTTGATCTCCTAATTACAATGTTTTCCAATTTAATATTGGAGTATTCGAGTTATAGACACAACCATAGTCCATTAACATGATTTGGTTTGTGTTCATGCTTAAGCCACCATTTAGTAGGAGACTAAAGGCTTATGCTAGACATTATCTTATAGTAATATTTAAAGCACCATTTAGAAGAAGAAATTAACATCTACTACGCATTTGATCTAGTGAATGATCCTAAAAAAAATAGATTTAGAAATCAGATTCAACCATTAGAGGATGCCCTATTAACAAAGATGAAAATTTCTATTTCTCTCAAGTTTTGGAGATACACGAGAGGGAGGGGTTTTCGCTGTGAAGAAACCCTAATCACAACACCATTCATTGCACAGTCCTCACCCCATCATAGTGGCTGTAGGAGGGCGCCCTAATGGCCCCTCCTTGCGTGACATCACCTACGGATCCTTCACGAAGTAGGAATCCTATTTCTTCACAAGAATTACCACCATCGACACCCCTTCTTCGCAACAAGAAAGAATAGAGAACAAAGGAAAACAATGGCTAGAAGAGAGAAACAACACCAATGGAGCATGCACTTAACAAACAATGAAAACACTGTGAGCCAGGGAAACAATGGAGCAGAGAAGAAAAACATACATCAACAACACTTGGGGAAAAAGGAGTTAAAAAACTACTATAACCTGAAAGATGAAGAGACTCCAAAATTATAGATCCAATACCCAAGTGTCGCATCATACAGGGACTACATGCAGGAGCATGCGATAATATGTAAGTTTATGGGAACATGGCCAATGGAAAAATCCCTAAATGGATGGATACAAAACAAATGGAGACCAAAGGGAGAGGTTAGGCTACAACTTGGCTCAAAAGGATTCTTCACGGTCATCTTCAACTTCCTTGAAGACAAGGACAAAATATTTGAGGGAGGTCCTTACTTCCTCAACACAGCCAAGCTCTACTTGGGATACTAGAAGGAAAAATTCACCTTGGAGAAGGAGGACTTAACAAGAGTCCCCATATTGGTAATAATTTATTCCCTACCAACGTATTACTAGGTGCCATCATTCCTTAGGAGAATATATCAAAATGTTAAAAGGAACAAAGACAGGACACTACATCTCCTATGCAAGGATATGTGTCTACATGAATGTTTCAGGGGCTCTCCCAGAGGCGATAAAACTAGTATTCAGAGATAAACTATGGCTCCAAAGTATAGATTACAAGCACCTACCCTTTAGATGTCAGAAATGTCACGAACATGGATACCTCCACAGGGACTGTCCATAGAATAAACCGACTCAAAATAATGAGCATGCTAATAAGGAAAAGGATGAACAAGGGTTCACAAAGATTACAGCTAGAAACAAACACACCAAGAAGTCACAGTCAAAACAAAACCAACCCTGAATAAATGGCAAAAATAATTATAAGGCTCTGGCCAAAGAACAAGAAGAGCCTATCTTCAACAACAACAATATAGAGGATGCTAATGGATATCAACAAGAAGGAAAAGAATGTGAGCAAGGAGAGACAAAATCAGAAAACACACAGGCAGAAAAGGAATTCACACATGAAGACATAGAGATGGAACCAATGGACATGGATCCTACCCCAGAAGAACATGCAATTAAGGAGGCCCTCGAAGGAATGGACCTCATTTAAATTGAGGAAATATGGAGAAAAAGGCTTAAAGGCAGTACCAGAAGAGAACATAAAAAGAATCGAAGGGGGATATCTACTGCTAGAAGGAATGAAACAAAGTCTAAAACAATCCATCCCTGAGGTTAAAGAGAACAGGGGAGTTTTGGAAAATATTGAAGTAGAAAGACACAACCAAAAAGGAACAATTAGAAAAAGAGGAAGGAAAACCATGAGACAACTCCTCCAAGAAATCAGGGCTCGACTCATTAATGAAGGAAAGGTAAAGGCCCTCACCCTCTCTCCTCATATTTTCCAATGAATTGCACCTTCTAGAATATTAGAGGCCTTAATGGTCCTGGTAAAAAAAGAGTCCTAAGAAACAGGCTCATAAAAGAAAAACCAAACATTCTGTTACTCCAAGAAACAAAACTAAATTTGGAGAACGCTACTCTCCTCCAAAAAAGATGCATTAAATCACATAACCACCTTGAAAAATTTTCTATTGGCTCAACAAGAGGTATTATGACCATATGGAATGGCTCCCATTTGAGCTATCCTTTTCTATCGCCGCCATACACTCAATAACCACCATTTTGAGAATAGCATAGACGAGATTCTATGTGTCACACATGTCTATGCTTCTCATACAACCCTGGAAAGGATCAAAATTTTGCAAGAACCCTCTTGAACTCAATCCACCATCCAAACAAGATACCATCAAGGGACTTTAAAATGGTATTAAATCTAGGGTAAATGAAAGAGGGTCTCCAAAGATTGGACAATGACTCATTCACTTTCCAGTCCTTAATTGAAGCTCTCAACCTATTAGGCATTCCAGCCTCCAACAACATTCACACCTGGAACAACAGAAGAGGAAGAGCACATCAAATTTACTATATTTTGGATCGCTTCCTTCTCTCCTAAGATATATTCTTATCTTCCTGGGAGACATAGGTCTGTATCCTCCCCCAAGTGGGCTTGGATCACTCACCAATATCTCTCAATATTAAAATTGCTTCTCGTCCAAAAAACAGGCCCTTCATGTTTGAGGATTTTTGGCAGGACCATCCAGACTTTATGAATATAATTAAGGAATGGTGGGATGCCCCTAGGTCTCACTGAGGAAACATG
The DNA here is from genome assembly GCA_034641835.2 of Pinus albicaulis. NCBI lineage: Eukaryota > Viridiplantae > Streptophyta > Pinopsida > Pinales > Pinaceae > Pinus > Pinus albicaulis. Next base: position 54,384 of record MU968426.1, on the reverse strand, counting down.
ATGCATCAATTCCAACAGAGGCTGAAAAACATCAAAAAAGAAATCAAGAGTTTGAACAAGGAAAATTTTGACAAAATCCTCACAAAAAAAACAACTGGAGAGAAAAATGGAGGCTCTACAATATGACATCATTAGCAATGGCACAGATCACCAAAAAAATCAAGAAGAACAAAAGATACAAATAAAATGGGAGTAAATAATCTCTCACGAGAAGAAGCTCTGGCAACAAAAATCACTTATCAACTAGCTCAAATGCAGGGAAAAAAACATTGATTTCTTCCACAAATAAATGATTCAGCACAAAAGGAAAAATATAATACTGGCCATAAAAAAAAGAGGGGGATCTTCTCCAGAAACATGAGGACATTGCCAACGATCTCTCTTAGATTTTTGGAGATCTGCTCTCTGAGCCAAACCAGGATAGGACCAAATTCATTCAGAATATCACTAACCATATTCCAACCATCCTCAACTAGGACCACAAAAAAATGGTCCTAAGAAACATCTCAATGAAAGAGGTGGAGGAAATAGTGTGGTCAATGCCAAATGGAAAAGTTCCAGGACAATATGGGTTCACCATAGAATTCTTCAAAGTTAGCTGGCCCATTATAAAAAATGAGGCTCACGCCCTTGTGGAGGAATAAAGAATCCAAAATTAAATCCTAAAAGCCCTAAATGCATCCTTTATAACTCTCATCCCGAAGGAGAAGGGGGTTGATACTCCATAGAAGTTCCGACCAATTTCTCTCTACAATGTAATCTACAGAATCATCTCAAAAGTTCTTACCATCAAAATCAAAACAATGCTACCCCACTTGATCTCCCAAAATAACTTTAAGTATGTGGAGGGTAGACAAATCCTCGACAACATCATCCTCTCACACAAATTGGTCCCCTCGCTAAAATCTCAAAAGATACCTTGAATGATGATGCAACTAGACTTGTCTAAAGCCTTCAAAAAGATCAGCTGGGAGTACATGAAAAAAAGTTCTTAAAGCTTTCAGCTTTCACAAGGATTGTATAAAACAAATCATGACATTGGTCTCAAGAGCTTTCTTCTCAATCCTCCTAAATGGATCCCCTTCCCCAATGTTCTCCCCCTTTACAGGTTTGGGACAAGGGGATCCTCTCTCAGATTTTCTTTTCATCATCATGACTGAAGACCTCAGTCACTCCATTGAGGATGCTTCATCCTACAATGCCCTCTCCGTCCTTAAGCTTCATGTCACCACACCATCTTCCACTCATCAAAAATTCATGGATGACACCATGCTCATGGGTGTCCCTATTGTTCGGGAAGCCCAAATGTTGAAATCCATCCTATTATATTTCTCAGATGCCTCAGACACCTCCATCAACTTGGCTAAATCCAAGCTTTTCTTTTTCAACACCCCGCAAGCCATTCAGAGGAAAAATTTCATAATCTTATGTTTCCAATAATTTTCCTCCCCTCCAAATACCTAGGAGTCCCCTTAACAAAAAAACCACTTGAAAAAAAAATTTGGAAAGCACTCACCACAAAAATGGGAAAACTCTTAGCCAACTGGACTTTCTGCTCTCTAAATCTCACAGGTCGGCTAGTCTTGGTCAAATATGTCTTGAAAGCTATTCCCCAATACCTGTTCTCAGCCTTGGAATCTCCTAAATCAATCTACACAACTATCAGAAACATCCAAAGGAACTTCCTCTAGAGAAGTAATGAAAAAATAAAAAATGGGCTCTGGTAGCTTGAGATAAACTTTGCAGAAAAAATAAAGCAAGGTATCTTGGTCTTCGAGATCCTAAAATTTTGGGAAACACTCTGGGGGCTAAGACGTGCTGGCATTGGATAGAAAATTCAAACACCCCTTAGGGACGGATTTGGAAGGCAAACTATGTTCCAAACTACTATCTCCAAGACTTGATCAAACTAAATGGGAACATTAAAGGATCAATACTTTGGAACAAGGCATGGGACAACAAGATGGTTATACATAACCACAACTTCTAGGAGATAGGAAATGGTGAGCGCACCCTCTTCTTGGAGGACGCCTGGAAACAAAGACTGAAAATCAATAGGGATTAATTCAGATAACTCCAGAACACAATGAAAGACAAAGGAAAGAACGTGGTAAGCCAGTACCAGAAGCCTTGTAAAAATTATGAAAAATGGAAAGAATTGTTGGATGAGAATGATTGGGGACCTCTACCCAACAAGCAGGCCTGACAGGCTGTCTCTAGAGAGCTATACGAAAGACCCATACAAATCAAAATAAGGGAAGACAAACTTAGATGGTGTTTAAATTCTGTGGGGAACTTCAACCTCAAGGAAGCATACAGATACATGGTGGGCCATGACCAAATCCCTCACAATCGCAAATGTAAGCCCCTGTGGGAAAGAAACAATTGGCCTAAAATTGCCCTCTTTTTATGGCTAATGATGAAAAAGAAAGGCTCGGGTAAGAAAAAGGCCCCGAAGCTCGTGTAGAACAGTTCAATAGCATGGGTCGAGTCGGGCAGAAAGGATGGGATAATCTTAGGAAAAGAGGCTTTACATGCCCCTCGAGATGCTACCTCTATGAAAGAAGTGAAGAGAATATGAATCATCTGCTAAATGAATGAAACTACTGAACCAATATGTGGAATTGGGTTAATTTCATTTTCAATAACTTATATCGGGACCCCTCCTCCATCACCAACACCCTTGAGCACTAGAGTACCTCCTTATCCACCAACCCTCAAGTGATTTGTGCTTGAAATCTCATCCCGGGAGTTATGTGTTGGATTCTTTGGAAGGAAAATAACAACAGGCTCTTAAGGGGAATATACACGTAGGAGGAGCACCTACTATCCCTCATCAAACAGACTACTAGTGAATCAGTTCCCTCTATATCGCCCCGCCTCTCCTCAAATCCGCCCACCTTGGCAGACCTCAAAACCCTTTCACTATTAAATATGCAATCTCCCTCATGTGGATTGGCCATGCGAGCTCTAGGCACGGTTGAGGCCTGAGATTTGTGGACGTCTCTGGAACAGGGAATTTTCAAGCTCAACTACAATAGGGAAGCTAAAGGTAATCTAGGATAGGCTAGATTTGGAAGCACCTTTAAGAACTCGAGAGGATATATCATCTAGCTATACACTGGGAATTTTGATCTCTCCACAAACAACGCTGCAAAGTTACAAGCCTTGACGCACGAGATTTAAATTACAAGAGCAGAGAACTTCTGGCCACTAATCATCGAGGTGGATTAACTGGTGGTAACACAGGCTCGTAAGAAGTTATAGAATAGAACAAGAACCATCCAAGTTTCTGAAAATTGGAGAGTAAACAAAATCCTAAATAGAATTAAAGGAACACATCGAGAACTCTCACGGAATAATTTTCTAGGAAGTAAGACGTAAAGGGAATAATTTGGCATACATGTTAGAAAATGAAGGCATGGAAGGCCACCTTAGACTACTCTCGCTAGCATGGGAGGATTTGGATCAAGGCATGAATAAAATATATTGTGAAATCATCATGGGAAAGGACAATACAGAAGGACGTCATATTGAACAGGAGGCCCAGGGTCACTTCCCTAGTAATGATTCATGATATCAGTCTTCATCTGCCGAATTCAAATTAACAAGAGTACTAAGGCTACAATGGAAATTATAATTCCCCCTTTGATTCGCCACCCAATTAGTCTCTTAGCCTCAAGGCATACTTGGAACATCACGTACCCTTTCTTTTTCCCAAGGTAGGTTATTATTTCAGACCCCTCGCCATCATGTCCCTCAACGCCCCTCAACGCCTATGAATACCAACTCGCCCTCTTCATATCTTCGCATTGTAGATGCTCGTATTTCTGTCTCTCTCCCTTACGCTGCTCATCCCTATTTCTGATCACTGCTATCCTCTTTCCCCACCCACATTCTTATTTCTGGTCACCACTCTCCCATGTTCCTATTTGTTACTCTCCCCTAACTCAGGTTGCGTGTAGTATGACTTTTAGTATGGAAACCTGTCATTCTAGTTCCGCTGATCGGAAAGGATGAGATCATGGCCAAGGTGCCCCCTCTTCCCACTGGTCCTCCCCAAGCATGACCCCCACTACTAGAGCTGAATCCACATCAAGAAGGGTTGCAATGAATTATGCAGTTGCAGTAAATCTAGAGACCCAAGAGAGGATTTCCAACATGGAAGTACATGCGAGGAATTTTCATAGTAAACTCGTAATAGAAGATGCTGACGCTGAATTTGAATGGATCTTGAACCAAGGCTCGACTCTGGCTAGGGAAAACCTCTACAAAAAATCCATTAAATTATCATGGCAGATGAAAACTATTATGACCATGGCTATGCAAGAGCAATGGGAAAACACCAATTCTTTGGAGAAGAAAATTGAATCACTTACAAACAGGTTCGCTGTCTATGTCAAAGCTTTCCATCATTAGAACTTCGTGTCCAGGGACAGCCCGCATTATGCACCACTGAAGAGAAGAATGGTGAGTGGTGCCACTGCACCAAATATCAAAAGGGAGCATGTTGAGGCTTCTACCAACCAGTCGGTCCAAACCATCACCAAAGATGGCAGCACTCTAGAAATACTGATCATCCTTGACGACAGCCCGATGGAGGATATGGCATAAGGTATTCTCCTGGTCTCTCTAGGTCCAGAATGTTTCTTTGGGTTCCTGTGTCTACTTTCTCATTCTCGACCGCTCTGTTTAATATGGTTGTATAGTCCAAATCATATGGGGCTTAGTATTGACAACCTACAATGTTTTTGACATACCCTCTCCTAGTATGTGGGACTCTGTGCATCCAAGAATTTGCCCCTCGGGATTGCAAAAAGTACTGTAAATTCTTCAGTTCCGGGGCTCTTTTTTTTTCTGTTCTGGTTTTATTTTTTGGGCTTGTATTGGTATAAACCTATGTAACAAATGCAATGTAAAAATGGATGTCAAGATTTTTTGAGCTTTGGTGCTGAAGCATGTAGCTCGCATGAGCCAATAAACGATGTATATACTCATTTTTTTGTGGTAATAGATCTATCTAACTTTAAAAATAAACCATTATCGGTTTCCCTTCATGTCTCTACTTAGACTCACAAGATCCCTTCAAATTAGATGTGTGTGTAATGCTTCCTCCCACCCCCTTGGATTAATCTCAACTCAATAGGAGGTGTTATTTTTAATCAACCCAACCTCCATAACCTGATTATGAAGATGGGGTTGCGAAGTTTAGCCTTCCTCAAAGTTAGTATAAGTAACTTTATAAAACACCATTGTGTTCATCTTTTTGGCTTTCTAGAAATCTAAATTTTTCCTCAATCCAAATTTTGCATTGAAAGTTATGGCTATTTTAATTTTGGACCCCTTAACCCATCCCACATCAGCAAGGGTATACCATGTGGCACCCATGTGATATTTCCATCTCACTCAAGGTCCAATGGGGCACCGCTATGTCATAGCACGTCATTGTGCCACACCCTTAAGGGTTCCCTATTCCAAACGTTTAGAGTGAAACAAACATTTTTTCATTAAGTAATGGGGACAATCTTCATCCCACGACTTTTGTCTCCTTTGAGACATCATTCAAACCTACCCCCACATATAATATGCACTATAAAACATCTCTAAGGGCCTAAGTTCTGTGGTGATGTGGCTTTGAGCAATTTAAAATCATCATCAACACCACGTAGCACCCCCACACCAAGTGGCACCATAGAACATTGCCATGTGTCACTTGGGTGCCATGTTGGCATAGGATTCCATGTCACCCACTTCTACAAAATCTTGGTCATTTATGTTGACATCAAGGTTAAATCACTCTTCCATGTGGCATCCTCTTACAATGTGACACATCACGTAAAATGATACCACTTCTCCATCCAATAAGGAGATCCCTACCTACCACATGTCACACTATCAGTGTGCCACATCAACAACTCTACCATGTGACATGACCACTTCCTCTATTATTTATTGTGACTTCCATATAGCCTCACCTGACCTACATGCCTTATACCACCTTAGCCTAGATGTTCCCATATGGTCCTAACCTTACTCCAATTTCAAGTTTAGACACTCAGGTGAAATATATTTATGCTAAAAAGACAAAATAATTGAGTTGAGTTTGACGTTAGAGATAAATATATTTCACCTGCATGCTCCATCATCTCTCCGAAAATTGCATAGTTATGTGGGTTCATTTCTATGGAAATGAGATTGTATTGAGGCTTTGTCATCTTGGAAGAAATTCTAATAGTAGAGTACCCACAATAAGTTCTGAGATCTAAGGCCACTTTGGGATCAAATTTCTACATTGCAACATCTAGGAGACAACCATTCTCCTTCCCTAAAATTGGCATCCAACTCTGATTAGTAAAAATTTCAATAGTTTTAAACACAACTTTTGCCTTTCCCTTTTGTACATTTTGCTCAACATAGTTCATTAGGGCTTGCTCTCTACAATCTGAGGAATGGTTTTCTGCCTTGCTCTTCGATCAAATGAAAATGTCATATATGATGAAACCTTTGACACAACAGATGCCATGTTGTTAATTTGTTGAACACCAGGAAAACATTAATAGAAGAGTTATATATTTCAATCAGAGAAATGTTGTGGACTTATTATAGGAAGATAATAGCTACATTAACAAAAAAAGAATATGATTGTAATATTGGTAGCTATTTTTTATCTTTTTAGGTTCAACGAGTGAGGGTGAATTCACAGTCTGCTTATATTGCAAGCGAATTTATTCTCAATGTTGAAAAATCAGACTTGTTGTGGACAAACACTTGTCTTATGGCAAGTAAGTACCATGATGCTTTTCTTCTCTGCGAGGAGAAGAACATGAACTGTTAACAAGGGGACCAAATGACAATAATTTGTAACAAGTCTTCGGGGGGACCAAATAACAACACTTTTCCACAAGCAATGTGTAAATACAAACAACTCATAACTCAATATGTAAAACTATACATCTCATCAGGATATGAACAAAGCATAAATATTTGTTCGTCTCATCCTTGATTCTTTTGTTCCAAAAGAGAATCAACTCAAGAAATTGGAAATACTAGACTCCAGTGCCTTGAGTCAATATCATCATCATGAAAAAACATTAATAACTTCAATATCACGAAGCTCAAATTTCATTTCCGTAAGTAGAAGGAAGATTTGAGTTTACTCAGGGAGACTAATTTCCAGCGTATATTAATCAGAAAATCATAGTTGTAATTAGACATATGATTGCTTTTAGGTTATATTTGTCGATTTTTCATTTTAAAGTTTTCATTGATTTTTTCAATTGAAACAAATATATATATATATATATATATATATATATAAAATAAAAACCACCACCTATGGCTGGGAAGATTTTTAGTTAAAATTTAAAAAACATCACCACCAATCATAAGTTGAGCATTGAGTTATTATTTCATGCTTTTAGAGTGTTTTGGCCGGAATCTAGCAAATCAAAATTTAGTGCAATTACTAGTTTTTATGTTGTTTAAAATTTATTTTGAAAGTATAAATGGATTCAAGTTCTGAAAAATCTTGAAGTATTTAGATTGTACAAGGGTCATATATAAAATTTATGATTCTAATAAATTCTAGCTTAAGTTAAGACAATTTTGACTAAAAAATATATCCAAAAAATATTTATTTTTCAGCTGAAGAAATTATGCTTGGAGCAACTCTTAGACATATATAGAATTGTCTGGAATTGAACCACAAGACATGTGGGTACCAACACTCTTCACCTAATCGTAAGACCACATCTATTAGGCTATACCCAATAAAATATTTAAAACCTAAAAGTGCTAACAAATTATGTTAAATGAATTACAAGTGACCTTCATATTCACAAAAAAAATAAAAAATTAATGCAATAATTTATATTGTTACAATATTTTAATTATAATAAATCCCAAATTTTCAATTGTAGTTAGATGCAAATATTTGAATTAAAAAGATATTAGAATATTTTAATATTATTAACAAAAATTTCAATATAATTAAATTTATTTAAATATTTAATTTTTCAAAAAAGTTGGCTATAATTTTAATTTAATAATAAGTTTTTGCAATTACCATGACTAACATTTACTAAAACTAATGTGATTTATCATATCTAAATAAAGTAAGACATTAATGACAAATTTTTAATATTTAATTTTTAATATAAAAAATAAAGGAAAGATGGGTTCCTAAATCACTATAGTTTTGATGACTTAACAAGTCAACAAGGTTGGTAGTGTGACAAATGTTTTGGAAATAAGAATGGATGTGGGTAAGAGTTCGGAAATACAAGAGAGTGTTTTTCATCTTCAACCCTATTATTACCGCAAATCTGACACATTATTTTATCCCAAGGTGTTTTGGGAAAACACCTACATAACTCATAAGAATTAGTTCTTATCTTCACAATATTCATTTTCTTCTTAGCACTAGTCAATACAGAAAGATAATTATGGTTAGCATGAGTGAGATTTATCATCTCCCTATAGTACCTTAGCTTCCTTTTTCCCTCTAGTTCTATATCATCCCACAACTTATCCTTAAATTTAGAAGAATAATATTTTTAATATTATCCTTATCCTCTAAGATGATCTCCTCCTTTATCCCCCAATGGTTCGACCTACAGTGGGCATCTTTATGTCAACCCTGCTTGAGCCAAAAGTGGAGTTTTGGCTAGAGTTGGAAGAAATTTTAGAAACCTCTTAGCTTCCATGTTGTAAACTTTCTTCTTATACATCAAATACCCAAACATAAACATGATTTCTATGGGGGAAAGGCTAGCTTCAATCAAGAGGATAGGATAGGGAGTATTTCATTTAATGTTTAGCTTCTAGGTTATAAATTGCTTTTGTGTCATCTCGATCTTCCTCCATGATTCATATATATACTATAATCTCAAACCTTGCATCCATATAAAATAACAGGGGTGACAAGGGTCTCAAAGAGGAACTTTTTTTTTTGCTCCAAATCCAAAGATCAATCAACTTACAATTGTTTTCTACCTCATAATAATATTTTGAGTCTTACTTAATCTCTTCCACTCATAATTTAAAGGAGATGATGATGAATGTTAGCCAATTGTGAAATTTGATCATACCAGCTCAGCAAAATAACTTGTTTTATTTTCATGAACACTTTTTCCTATCAAAAATCGCTATTTTGGAAGACTTTGAAGGTCATTTCAGCCATCGCTTCTGTACTTGTTTCATTCAAACCTTCAAATCCCTAACAACCAACTAATATAACAGAAATATCCTTCTTTCCCCTAAAAACTAACCTCCTTCTTCTATTCCTCCATTCCCTCATGAAAATCCCTCATTTCCATGTTTCTCCTTTTTTCCCCTCATCAAAATTCATTTTATAAGGTTGAAAACCCACTTTTTAACCTTACCACAACCTTCATTTCCTTTGAAAAAACCATAGAAAACACATATTTTCTATGTTTTGGGCTCAAGCCCCCTCGGGCTAAGCCTCCAACCCTTTTCTTCCATATGCTCAAGCGCCAGAACCCAAGGCTAAACCCGTCGGGCGCCTATCCTTTTAAAAATAATATTTCTCTGCCAAAACCATTAAAAACCTTTGTAAAATAATATTTTTTGGGTTTTTAATTATTTCCAAAGGTTTCCGCCTTATAAATGATGGAGCCATATCAACCGTCGATCTGCCCCACAGATCGGACGGCGCGGAGCGCGACTTACCATGTGGTCCCCACCTCCCGTGAGACGTTTTCCCAAAACCGACAGTTTTTTTCGCACCGTGTTCGGGCCAGAGGCTGTTTTCTCCTGTTGGCCAGCGATTCCATACGTTGTGTGCCACGCATCTCCCGTACCATTTTCCGTAACCGCCGTCCCCGCGCATTAATGTTCTCCCCCTGCGCATTAAAGTCCGGACCAGGACGCCCAGCGATATCGATCTCTGTCGTTCGATCTGGGCCTGCTCATCCAACGATTGCCGATCGCCAAAAGTGTCTGATGGATAACTGAAGTGCCCGTGCGATAAACAGGCCCTCATACAGCAGCAGACTAATCCTTGTCGTCGATCTGATCTGCAGATCGATGGCCCATATCGCATCGCCCGTTTCTGTTGCCCAGTCAACGATTCCCCGCTGCTGAATTTCCGTTGCTCGCTCCCAACCGTCGATCACGCACGATCAACGACTCAGATTTGATCTTCTTCCGCCATGCTTTTTCGACCATTCTGAGATTAAATCCACCCTCCTTCCTCCGCACATTTTCCGATGCAGATTGCCCTATAAATGCACGATTTTTGTAACATTCGTTTGTTTTTTGCAGATTTTAATGTTTTCCGCTTGAATGAAGAAAATTTCGTCGGCCAAGGATGATGATCCTCCAGCCTTCGAATACATCAAGAAAATCATCCGCAGGGTCGAAATGCATGTTTCATCAATGTTTACTCAGGCATTGATGCCTTATAAACCCTGCGCAGCCCGGCATGACCACCAGGAAAACCGTAGAACGGGCACAATCGAAGATTATCAGTGTCGAAGACCAGGATGAACCAGAGCAGAGGATTGATGGACAACTTGATGGGGATTTTGGCTAAGATAGTTATCAGTAGCCTAATCCCCAATCTAAAACACAGCTTAAAGAAAAACCTAAAGTGTTTTATCAAGAAAACCCTCCACCGCCACAGATGGAGGTGAATTGATTCCTCCCAGCGACTAAAGTGCCACATGTGCCTCAAAGTATTCAATCAGGAGCATAATTTATTGAGCAGGATTAGATATTTTACCTCGACACAGCTGAAGAGTTACTTCTGCCAGGAATTTAATGAAGGAATGTCTGCAGAGTAGCCCTAGGATCACACAGAGCCTCAAAGGTCAACAAAAGCTCCCTCCAAGCTTAATTCATTAGTGTAAATCAATTAATGCAGTGAAACACCTGTACAGTTTCTTCATTGAGCCTCTCAAGGGCCAAGAAAACATTAACTCTGTATTTATTTTATTTGATATTTTTAAACAGATCTCACCTCCTCATCCTTCTATATATACTTCAGTAGAAGATGAGTGAGGGGTTGGTTGTTGGTTGTTGATGTAATTGCTGAAGCATTGTAATGTAATTGAGATGAAAACTCCTGATTGTAAATAGTGATTCACTGGCTCTTGGAGCTCTGCTTGTAACAGATAAGTTAGGTTGTGAAAGAAAGATGAATTAAAACACTGGACTTGAAGATTGTAATTGGTTTGGAGCATCAATACAAGCAGATTTATGGGATCCTGGTCTATGCTGACGGTGATGTTATTCTTATTTGTAACTTGTTGTTTTATCATCGTTTTCATTATGTTTCATTTTCTACTGTAAAGAACAGTTTAAACAGTGTTAGGACCTATTGCATATCAGTAACCTTATCTGGCTGAGAAATATTTATTTAAATGTTTTCTTTTAATTGTGTTATTTGGAAATGATTTAAATCAATTTAAGCATAAGAATGATGGCGTTCCCTCGTCTTATTGTCTTAGCTGAATGTTATTTTTGAATGTTACTTTCAGTATATGTTGTGTGAAGATGAACTGAAGAAGATATGGTGAGCCCTGGTCCCAGTCTTGTTTGCATGACTGTTTGATTGTTTCCCTTATAATGTGTTAAAAGCTGGATAGTTTCAAAGTACTTACCAGATCTTAGGCCAATATGTGTTATCTCTGTGATTGTCTTGGAAGTAGCCAAGTAAAGAAGAGCTAGGAGAGGGTTTGTGGTGAGCCCGACCCGCTAGCTTCTGCTCCAAAGGTTTCCTTCAAGTTTCCCTTTGTTTTTTATATGTCTTCTATTGGAAGTGTATCAAAGGCTGGATAGTTTCAAAGTACTTACCAGATCCTAGTTTGCTTTCACGTCTTTCTTGAGTGCCTGGTCAAAGGCTGGATAGTTTCAAAGTACTTACCAGATCCTAGGCTGCTCTTTGTTCTGCATCTGTTTATTTCCCCTTCTTGATGTATCACTCCATTCCATAAATCAAACCTTAAAGAGATCCTTAGGCATAGATGACCTGCCCCATAGACCACTCCTGAACCTGATTGCTTCAAATAAATCCTCTTATGACTCCATAGCCCAATGGACTGAAAACCTGTCATCATTTTTCTTCTTGATCAAAGCTTACTTTTTTGCTTGCAACTTCTCACCTTTGAACCTCTTTACCTTTGGGACTTTTCATCTCTAACAGCATTCATGTTCAACCATCCAAAAACAAGCAAAACCCTTGGACCTCATAACTAGCCTAATATCATTATTCTAAACTTCAAAGAAAAATCCATCTTTGTACATATTGGAGAGATCCCTCTCCGGATTCAGGAGGGATAGATCCTAGAATCCCAAAGTTGCTTGAAACGATGTTGCTTCTATGATTGGACTCTGCCAATCTTGCTAATAAATTACAGAACCCCAACATTTCTGGCAACTCCACTGGGGATGATCATAGGACATTAGAGATTTGGTTTCCCCTAGAAAAGCTTTATAACATTGTGAGTAAAAATCGGCCTTTTCAAGCACTACCAAGAAATGGTAATTGTGATGGAACTTATTTGAATCGTGACAATCTAGGTCAATCCTAGGATTCTAATGAGTCTTCATCTAACCTTGAAGGAACAACTAGCTTAGCCATAAGGGCAGACTGTCTTTGTCTCACAACTGTAGCTAAGTTTTGAAGCAAAGTTAGGACATTCTTAAAAACCACACAAATAAAAATAACTCAGAAAATACCAAAAACATTTCAAATTGGTAGTAAAACACTTGTTCCTACATTTCATTTACCTTCTAGTTGTGTTTTACCTCATACTCTTAGACAGAGTCTGGAAAGGGCCAGGTAGCCTCCGGATCTCATCCTCTTTTAGAGGTGACATATCTGGTGAATGCCCTCCCAGTCAATATCTGGTTAGAGTTTGTTGTGTTTCGATATATCCTTGAAAAGGGATGTTTCATAAGCACTGTGGTGGACAGTGTATCTCTTTGAAAACACTCTAAACTTTCCACCTGGCGACTCCACAATCCTGAACAGACCTTAAGACTCCACTGGGAAGAACCCTTATCATTGTAATATCCTTCAAACTCAATTAGAGGGCTGTAGGATTAAAATTGTGAAAACAGATTAGTCAACCTCTCAAAGATTGTATTACTTGGTTGAACTTTTCTTGTTTATTTGGGTCTAAAAACACATCATCGTGGCTCCTAGAAAGATTCACACTAGAGCCCATCCTAACCTTGATCCACCCGAGATAGTTGATAACCCATAAAGAATCCTTAGGAAGTCTCCTAAGATAGAATCTTCAACTATTTTCAGATCACCCCTAAGAGCTAATTCGGTCCCTGAAAACCTTTCAGCTCTACGACTATCGCAAGCTGACTTAGTCAATCCCTTTAGGACCAGGTCGTTTGGTGATTTAGATAATTTAGATTCTGAGTCTTCACATTCATCTCCTGAAACAAGTGAACATCTTGGGAATAGAGAAACAACACCTACCGATTTACATTTTCTTTATAATCTAGGTGTCTCTCATCCAAGGTCAGCTCAGAAATCTACTGCAGTCCCTTCCACTTCTTTTCATCCTTCATTCGTCGCTCAAACCACTTCACTTCAGCCCACACCCCCTCTTGTCAATCCACCTCCACCACATATCATGGCAGCATGGTATGCTCCCTTAGTCCTTCCTGTACCCTTAGTCAATCTTCCACAGGACTATCAGTCCAAAATTCCATTATATGATGCTAGCAATACTACAACAGCATCATAACATGTGGACAAGATGAATGACTACTTTGATAGAAATGAAATTGATGATTATTCTGTCAAACTCAGATTGTTTGCTCAGAGTCTAGGGGGAGAAGTAAGAAACTGGTTTAAAGCCCTAGCCCCCCACAGTATCAACAATCTCCAAGGCTTCCATCAAACATTCTTAAACAAATGGGAAGTGAGGAAGAATCCTCTCCAAGTCCTTGCTGACTACAACAATCTCCATAGAAACCCTGGGGAAAGTGTACAAGCTTATTGTACCATATTTAATAGTGTGTACAATGCACTCTCCCCAGAATTAAAACCTCCACAAGGCTCAACCTTAAACAAGTTTCCTGAAGGGTTTGACGCTGACATGACCTATTCACTCAGAGAAAGAGATTTTTCAACTCTTGAAGACATGCAAAGAGGTGCTCTTTCTGTGGAAGTCAACTTGATGGAGAAGAGAGCAAGGATGAAAGCTGAAAAGAGAGTATCTTTTAGAGAGGAATCCACAGCTACTACCTCAAGCTCAAAGATGGAAAGAATGATGGAAGAAATGATGAAGAAAATGAGCATTCTTGAGAGAGCACAAGCAAATCAAAATCAAACTGCTCCTCAAAATAGAAACCAAAACTAGAATCAGAACATGAGAAGGAACCAACCCGTAAACAGACCTAGGGAAGATGATCAACAGATCACCCCTCCCTTTCATGAAAACTATGTGAGTGAGGTTGAGGAAACAGATGAAATAATAGAGGATAATGATATGAACCTATTTGGGGTAGATGATGATGACTTTGAGGTTCATTATGATAGGAAACAAGGTCTTTATACACCATACAAAGACAAAAGAGATGATAATGAAGATTATTATCAAAACATGGAAAATGTTGTCACAGAACCTTCAAAAGAATATAAACTCAGAAGTAAATCTGGTCAACAAACCCCCAACAATAAGACCTCTGACAAATCTTCTCAAAACACCACCACGACCAAGCCTAAAATAGTAAAAAAAAAGGACAAAAAGGTGGCTGTTAGTTCTGATAAAGGTAAAGAGAAAGACACTCAAAATCTTGAAAAACAGAGTGTAAACATCAGTAGTACTAAAAATTCAGCTAGTACTCCTTTTTCAACCGTTGTGTCAACTGTAGATAAAACGAATCAGCAAGTTGTTGTTGCTGATAGAGTGGCAGTAAACAAGGATGAAACTAGCACCTTAAGGAATCAAATTCTTTTCAGCCTGGAACTGGAAATCTCAAAGATCAAAATTTTTGTTCCTTTGACTGAGTTAGCTGCCCAACATGTATATAGGTCTAAAAGTTTAAAGGCTTTGAACATAGAAGAAAATGAGGATACACTCAATCTTAATGACGACCAGCCAGAGCTTATTTTTGGTCCAAAGATTGAGGGTAAGTTTCAAGAGGGGCCTGTCCCTCCCTTTTATGTAAGTTTGAACGTTCATGAAAAAATTCTACACAACGCTATGCATGACTCGGGCGCTTCTCATAATTTGATGTCAAAAGCTGTAATGGAGAGCCTGGGTCTCGAAATCACCAAACCTTATAAAGATCTTTACTCCTTTGACTCAAGCAGAGTCAAGTGTTTAGGATTGATCAAAGACCTTTGTGTTAACTTAGCCCAGATTCCAGCCAAATGCTTAGTTATGGATGTTGTTGTGGCTGATGTACCCCCAAAGTATGGAATGCTTTTATCAAGATCTTGGGGGGCTAGGTTACAGGGGACTATGAAAATGGACATGACCTATGCGACTATCCATGTTTTCAATCAGACTAGAAGACTTTACAGGGAGTCTCATATGCAATACACGGTTACAAGTCAAGACAGACCTCAAAACTCTCCTCTGTATTCTGTAAGTATAGGCCTTGATTCTTTTATCATGTTTAATGATGAAACACTTCCTGAACAAATCACTTTAACGGGATCAATGGCTGAAACGAAGGAAAAGGAACACAGCACTGAGGTGTCAAAACAGTTCGCTGTATTTGAAAACATTAGCAAACCAAGCACAGGTCTTGAACTACAAGTCATCAATCCATTAAACTTAAATCTTGACATTCAAGATAAACATCCTCAACCCGATGAAAAACTTGAGGAATTAGATCATACAAAGGACATTCACCAAACTGATAAAACTGAAAATGATCCTCTCTGGAATACGTATTTCGATGGGTCATGCACTAGAACAAATGCTGGTGCAGGTGTCTGGATTACTAACACTGAAAGCAAGCACACAGAATGCATTTCTTGCAAATTAAACTTTCAGTGTTCAAACAACATAGCGTAGTACGAATCCCTGCTCTTAGGCTTACAATTGCTGAAAAAGTTAGGAGCCAAGAAAATAACTATGTATGGGGATTCTGAGTTAATAATTAGGCAGGTCAATGGGGAGTATAATTCAAATCATCCCAGACTTAGGGCCTATCGGGATGATGTCATGGATCTTTTGAAAACATTTGAGGAGTCCACGCTGAGTTTTGTCCCGAGAAAAAAAATCTTATAGCCCAGAATCTAGCCTTTGCAGCTAGGACATGTTTAATGCCATATCATATCGACGGTTTTTCACCTCAGATAAAATTTAGACCAGCTGTCCCTGATAATAATAAATATTGGCAGGTGTTTGACGGAGATAAAAAAATAGAAGACTTCATGCAATTCAGAAATGAATTCGAACTGCATAGTTCAGATTCAGACTATGATACAGACTGTAGTGAACAAAATTTTCTTGGTGAAGAAGAGCCTTCTCCTGAGCTTGTCAACATTAACCTTTAGACTAACAAACTTAGAAATGAAACAAGATTGGGTGCAGAGTCAGAAACAGAAGAATTAGAAACTCTGCATTCTAAAGATGAAAGTTTTCCAAGTGGTCTGACGCCTTTAGAATAGTTGTTCGATTTTAACGACGTGGCCAAAAAACCTAAAATGGAACCTGTAGAGACTGAAGTGGAGGAATGCAATATTGGCAGTGAGGAAAGACCGAAAATTATCAAACTGTCCAAAACTTTGCCAGCTCACATTAAACTCCAATACATAGAGCTGTTCAAATAATTTTTTGATGTTTTCACATGGACTTACGAAGCTTTGAAGTCCTATGACACTGAAATAATACAGCACAAAATCTCTCTTAAAGAAAACCAAAAACCATTCAAACAGAAACTGCGCAGAATAAACCCTGTACAACTGCCTTTGGTTAAGAAGGAAATCATGAAGATGTATGATGCTGGTATTATTGTCCCTGTTAGATATTATGAATGGGTATCTAATCTGGTGTCTGTTAGGAAGAAGACTGGGGAAATCAGGCTTTGTATAGATTTTAGAGATTTAAACAAAGCTTCATTAAAAGACAACTACCCTTTACCAAAGATGCATCATATTTTACAAAGGGTGGTGGGGTCTAAAAGAATTTCTTTGCTTTATGGCTATTCAGGGTATAATCAGATCTTAGTTCACCCTGCTGGTCAATTAAAGACAGCCTTTACTACACCATGGGGCACTTTCATGTATGTGAAAATTCCCTTTGGTCTAATGAATGCTGGAGAAACCTTTCAGAGAGCCATGGACATAGCATTCTCGGAAGAATTGGGCTTCTTCATCATTATCTATCTTGATGATGTCACCGTGTTTTCAAAAACAGATGAAGAGCACTTGG
Organism: Pinus albicaulis; assembly: GCA_034641835.2. Lineage (NCBI taxonomy): Eukaryota > Viridiplantae > Streptophyta > Pinopsida > Pinales > Pinaceae > Pinus > Pinus albicaulis. Next base: position 37,006 of record MU968426.1, on the reverse strand, counting down.
AACATTTAAGAAAAGTTTCCGAGAAATGCAGAAGGTTTGGGATATCTTTGAACCCTAATAAAACACTATTTGGGCTCCAAGAAGGTAAACTTCTTGGGCACATTATTTCAGAAGAGGGTATAAAGATAGATCCAAAGAGGATTGAGGCCGTATTGCAAATCTCTCACCCTCAAAACATCAAAGAGTTGCAATCGTTCATTGGAAAGATAAAATTTTTGAGAAGGTTCATCCCCAACTTGGCTGAGCTCCTTAGGAATATCACAAACATGTTAAAGAAGGAGCAAGGGGTAAAATGGACCTTGGAAGCAAAGCCATCCTTTGATCTGGTCAAACAAGCATTAACCAGAACACCGGTTCTCATAATTCCTAATTTTTCAAAAGATTTTTATATCTTTTCATTTGCATCGGAACATACCATAGCTACTGTCCTTTTACAGAAAAATCCATAAGGACAAGAGCAGCCTATTGCATTCTTTAGTAAGGCATTGAGGGACACCCCATTGAAGTACAACATTATGGAAAAACAAGCTTTTGCTTTGGTTAAAGATTTAAAGGATTTTAGGGTGTACATCCTTCACTCACAAATCATTGCCTTTGTCCTAAACTCAGTGGTTAAGGACATTTTGACACAAGACCCAGATGGTAAGACAGGTAAGTGGATTGCTGATATTCTTGAATACGATTTAGAGATAAAACCCACTAAGCTCATCAAAGGCCAAGGTCTAGCCAGATTAATGGCTGAATCAAATTGTGAAGTTCTTGATATTCATATGATTGATGCTTTAGATGATCAAGAGGGAATCTCGACACCCATTGTTGAAGACCATTTCATAAATTCCTCTTGGTATGCTGATATTATTTATGTTTTGCTTAATTTAAATACACCTCCTGGTTTATCAAAAACAAAGGCAAGGTTCTTGAAGTTGAAAGCAGTAAGTTATTTCATTATAGATAGATGTCTTTATTGGAAACATGCAAGTGGTATATTGCTTAAATGTTTTCCTGAGTTTGATGCAGAGAAGGTTAAGCAGGAATTCCATGAAGGAGAGTATGGAGGTCATTTGTACTGGAAGTCAACAGCCAACAAAATTTTGAGGGCTAGTTTCTATTGGCCTACTCTTTTTCCTGATATACACAATATGACCACTACTTGCCATAAATGCCAACTGTTCGAAGGCAAGAGAAAATTGCTACCCCTCCCTCTGCATCCAATCATTGTTGAAGCTCCTTTTCAACAGTGGGGACTTGACTTCATAGGAGAAATCCATCCACCATCCTCTGCCTAGCATAGGTGGATCCTTACTGCCACAGACTACTTCACTAAGTGGATAGAAGCCATTCCTTGTAGGCATGCCAATGATTCAGTTATGATAAAGTTCATAGAGACTAAAATTCTCTCCAGATTTGGCTGTCCTACCAAGATCATCACTGATAATGCAGCAGCATTTGGATCAAAGAAGATGGTTGAATTCTATCATAGATATCAGATATCATTGGGGCATTCCACAGCCTATTACCCTCAAGGTAATGGACTTGCAGAATCCTCAAACAAAAGCTTGGTGAACATAATCAAGAAACTATTGGAGGACAACAAAAAGTATTGGCACATAAAGCTGGTCCATGCACTTTGGGCCGACAGATTAACTTTGAAGAAATCTATTGGTATGTCACCCTTCCAGCTTGTGTATGGTACAGATGCAATTTTTCCTAACAGCCTTGGTGTACCAGTTATGAAGTTGATTCAAGAGTTGCAGACTGAAGAAAATGACATGATCAGAAGAATAAATCAGGCCATTCATCTTCAGCAGACCAGAGAGGAAGTGTATAACAAAGCATTACAGAAACAGGACAACATCAAAAAGCTTTTTGACAAAAGAACAAAGGCCAGCAATTTCAAGATCGGGGACAAAGTTTTAAAGTGGGACTCAAGGAGGGAAGAAAAGGGCAAGCATGGAAAATTTGATAACCTATGGCTTGGCCCTTACTCTGTTCATTCAGTTGCCGGTAATAATGCATTTTTCTTACAAGAATTGGATGGAACAGAATTGTTTTGGGGTCCTGTCAGTGGTAGGATGCTTAAGCATTACTTCTCTTGATCCAATTTTTGTTTTGAAGCCTTTTTATCTTTTTCCATTGTGAATATTCCATCCACCATTACATTCAAAGTTATAAAAAAAAAAATACAAAAACAAATAAAAGAAGAAAAGAGGGCAGAAATGAAAACAAGAAAGGCAAAGCCCCATGTCAAAAAAGAGAAACAAATTTTGAAAGTGTGCAAGCTCAAATGCCACTCCTCAAAAACACACTTCTAGTTAGTCAAACTATTTAAATTTGACTAATTAGCTTTAAATTTTCTGCTGATAGGAATAGAGAATTCGATTTGCCAAACTGTTCAATCTTGGCTTATCAGTAGATAGATTAGGATAGAAATTGAAGGTTCAAACAAGCTCAAAATCTGAACCAAGGTTTCAAAAGAGAGATGACTCAAAACTGTTTTATCTTCTGAGTCAAAGAATGAAAAACTGGTTCCAATCTGCTCAAAATCTGAACCAGAAGAAAAGAAAAGACAACTCAAACAGAAAGCAAAAACAGAGCTGTGAGGAAAAGAGAAGGCCATGATAAGAGACTTTTAGGTCTTAAGCCTCCCATTTTGATTTTAAAATTTCCACAAATAATAATCTATGTGCAGCTTGTTTTATGCCATAGATCACAGCAAGTCAAACAACTTAATCTTGGCTTGACTGTTTTTAAATTCTTGTTGTAGAATTTAGAGAATGGAAGTCTGTTGGACAGTGTAATCCCAACACACAGTAGATTAGGTAGACAATAATCTGAGCTCAACTGTATAATTTGAGTTCAGGGAGAAATAAGGAGTAGAGTTAGATTAGTTTTTATGCTTTCAAAAGAATAAAATGTTATTAGAAGAGTTTGCCAATCCAAGTGCACTCTGATGAAGAAAAAATGTTAGATCAGTAGGATTGGGTAGGTAGAAAGTTGTATTGATGAGGTCCATTATTTTTCATGACTGATGTCATTTTTCAGAGCAAAGAAAGATCATCCAGCAAACGAAAATCGACCTAAAGGATCAGGCACAAGTCAGCATCCCAGAGAAATCAAGTCTGAATTCTTGATGCCTTCAAGAAGGCACCATCCCCAAGTGGAGCCACTGTTAGACACCTGTAAAATTTGATCATACCAAAGGTGGCTAAATTTGTTTTGAGCCTTCAAGGAACAATTTTTCCCTATCAAAAACTGTTGGCTCTTGAAGACTCTTGAAGGCCTCATGCCTTTGTCCAATTTCCCATATTGCTATTCTCATCTCAAAACCTTTGAAATCCTACCAAAATCCAAAATCCAATACTGCTGTAAACATCCCTTTCCCCTTCTTTCCCCTCAAAACTAACCTCCTTCTTCTATTCCTCCATTCCCTCATGAAAATCACTCATTTCCATGTTTCTCTTTTTTTCCCCTCATCAAAATTCATTTTATAAGGTTGAAAACCCACTTTTTAACCTTACCACAACCTTCATTTCCTTTGAAAAAACCATAGAAAACACATATTTTCTATGTTATGGGCTCAAGCCCCCTCAGGCTAAGCCTCTAACCCTTTTCTTCCATATGCTCAAGTGCCAGAACCGAAGGCTAAACCCGTCGGGCGCCTATCCTTTTAAAAATAATATTTCTCCGCCAAAACCATTAAAAACCTTTGTAAAATCATATTTTTTCGGTTTTTAATTATTTCCAAAGGTTTTTACCATATAAATGATGGAGCCATCTCAACCGTCAATCTTCCCCGCAGATCGGACGGCGCGGAGCGCGACTTACCATGTGGTCCCCACCTCCCGTGAGTTGTTTTCCCAAAACCAGTAGTTTTTTTCGCACCGCCTTCGGGCCAGAGGCTGTTTTCTCCCATTGGCCAGCGATTCCATACATTGTGCGCCATGCGTCTCCCGTACCATTTTTTGAAACCGCCGTCCCCGCGCATTAATGTTCTCCCCCCGCACATTAAATTCCAGACCAGGACGCCCAGCGATATCGATCTCCGCCGTTCGATCTGGTCCCGCTCATCCAACGATTGTCGATCGCCGAAAGTGTCCGATGGATAACCAAAGTGCCCGTGCGATAAACAGGCCCTCATACAGCAGCAGATTAATCCCCGTCGTCGATCTGATCTGCATATCGACGGCCCATATTGCATCGCCCGTTTTCGTTTCCCAGTCAACGATTCCCCGCCGCTGACTTTCCATTGCTCGCTCCCGACCGTCGATCACGCGCGATCAACGGCTCAGATTTGATCTTCTTCCTCCATGCTTTTTCGACAATTCTGAGATTAAATCCGGACCTTTAGATGATGCCGTCCAACGGCCCTCCTTCCTCTGCACATTTTCCGTTGCATATTTCCCTATAAATGCACGATTTTTGTAACATTCGTTTGTTTTTTGAAGATTTTAATGTTTTCCGCTTGAATGAAGAAAATTTCATCGGCCAAGGATGATGATCCTCTGGCCTTCGAATACATCAGGAAAATCATCCGCAGGGTCGAAATGCATGTTTCATCAATGTTTACTCAGGCATTGATGCCTTATAAACCCTGCGCAGCCCGGCATGATTGCCAGGAAAACCGTAGAATGGGCACAATCGAATATTATCAGTGTTGAAGACCAGGATGAACCAGAGCAGAGGATTGATGGACAACTTGATGGGGATTACGGCTAAGAAAGTTATCAGTAACCTAATCCCCAATCTAAAGCACATCTTAAAGAAAAACCTAAAGTGTTTTATCAAGAAAACCCTCCACCGCCATAGATGGAGGCGAATTGATTCCTCCCAGCGACTAAAGTGCCACCTGTGCCTCAAAGTATTCAATCAGGAGCATAATTTATTGAGCAGGATCAGATATTTTACCTCGACGCAGCTGAAGAGTTACTTCTACCAGGAATTTAATGAAGGAATGTCTGTAGAGTAGCCCTAGGATCACACAGAGCCTCAAAGGTCAACAAAATCTCCCTCCGAGCTTAATTCGTTAGTGTAAATCAATTAATGCAGTGAAACACCTGTACAGTCTCTTCATTGAGCCTCTCAAGGGCCAAGAAAACATTAACTCTGTATTAATTGTATTTGAGATTTTTAAACAGATCTCACCTCCTCATCCTTCTATATATACTTCAGTAGAAGATGAGTGAGGGGTTGGTTGTTGGTTGTTGATGTAATTGCTGAAGCATTGTAATGTAATTGAGCTGAAAACTCCTGATTGTAAATAGTGATTCACTGGCTCTTGGAGCTCTACTTGTAACAAATAAGTTAGGTTGTGAAAGAAAGATGAATTAAAACACTGGACTTGAAGATTGTAACTGGTTTGGAGCATCAATACAAGCAGATTTATGGGATCCTGGTCTATGCTGATGGTGATGTTATTCTTATTTTTAACTTGTTGTTTTATCCCCGTTTTCATTATGTTTCATTTTCTACTGTAAAGAAAAGTTTAAACAGTGTTAGGACCTACTGCATATCAGTAACCTTCTCTGGCTGAGAAATCTTGATTTAAATGTTTTCTTTCAATTGTGTTATTTGGAAATGATTTAAATCAGTTTAATCATAGGAATGTTGGCATTCCCTCGTCTTATTGTCTTAGCTGAATGTTATTTTTGAATGTTACTTTCAGTATATGTTGTGTGAAGATGAACTGAGGAAGATATGGTGAACCCTGGTCCCAGTCTTGTTTGCATGACTGTTTGATTGTTTCCCTTATAATGTGTTAAAAGCTGGATAGTTTCAAAGTACTTACCAGATCTTAGGCCATTATGTGTTATCTCTGTGATTGTCTTGGAAGTATCCAAGTAAAGAAGAGCTAGGAGAGGATTTGTGGTGAGCCCGACCCGCTAGCTTCTACTCCAAAGGTTGCCTTCAAGTTTCCCCTTTTTTTTTATATGTCTTCTATTGGAAGTGTATCAAAGGCTGGCTAGTTTCAAAGTACTTACCAGATCCTAGTTTTCTTTCAAGTATTTCTTGAGTGCCTGGTCAAAGGCTGGATAGTTTCAAATTACTTACCAGATCCTAGGCTGCTCTTTGTTATGCATCTGTTTATTTCCCCTTCTTGATGTATCACTCCATTCCATAAATCAAACCTTAAAGAGATCCTTAGGCATAGATGACTTGCCCCATAGACCACTCCTGAACCTGATTGCTTCAAATAAATCCTCTTATGACTCCATAGCCCAATGGACTGAAAACCTGCCATCATTTTTCTTCTTGATCAAAGCTTACTTTTTTTCTTGCAACTTCTCACCTTTGAACCTCTTTACCTTTGGGAATTTTCACCTCTAACAGCAGTCATGTTCAACCATCCAAAAAAAAACAAAACCCTTGGACCTCATAACTAGCCTAATATCATTATTCTAAACTTCAAAGCCAAATCCATCTTTGTACATATTGGAGAGATCCCTCTCTGAATTCAGGAGGGCTAGATCCTAGAATCCCAAAGTTGGTTGGAACGATGTTGCTTCTTTAATTGGACTCTGCCAGTCTTGCTAATAAATTAAAGAACCCCAACAGAATGAAAATACCTAAATATTTGGATGAAGAAACATGCTCCAAGTAATTGTTATCATAGATGAAATTGTCATCGTTGATCTTTTTCAATTTAATTATCATGACTTTAGTCTTGTTAGTATTAGCAGTCACACCCATATAGGAGCAGTAATCATGGATGATTTTAAGTTGCTTGTTGATATCATCATGGCTTCTACATAAAAGAACGATATCATCAACATAAACGAGAAGAGTAATGGCCATACTGGTGAGCTTGGGGCCATCACATCATGTAGCTTCCAAACACTCTTCTAGCTTATCAATGTAAATTCCAAAAATGGTAAGCGCTATGAGACACCCTTGCTTAACTCTGATATTGCATTTAATTTCTTTAGACCAACTCTCAGTGGCTTGAAGGTTCACAACAACATTCTCATACAGTGGGATCACAACAACTCTTAGCTCGGGATGAACCATTATGTATTTAATTATTTTCCATGTAGCCTATCCCAAGAAGATGTGTCAAAATATTTTCTAAAGTCAACAAAAAAATATTAGAAGATTAGTTTTACTATCGCAAAATTCCTCGACAATGATCCTAGGAGTAACAAGATGGTCAATAGTTGAGTGGTGCCTCCTAAATCCAGCTTACCCTTTATTTCTCTTACCATGAATTTCAATCCATAGGCTAATTTTCTTTTCCAAAATGAGGCCATACAGTTAGGCTAAAATGTGGCTAATCATAATGAACATATTGTTAGAGGGAACTTTTTTATCCCCATTTTTAAAGGTAAACAGAATAAGACTTTACGTGCAAGGCTTAGGGAATACATGATTTATCACCAAATTGAGAATCTTGTGGATATGAGGGATGAGGATAAACCTTCCCATTTTGGAAATTTCACCTTGGTAGTCTTCAATATCCATCAATTCCTCATTAGCGAGCTTCTTAATCCCAAACTCCATGTCTTCTAAGGAAAATATATCCTCCTTTATAGAATTGTTTAGGATGTTTTCCATCATGTCTCGGGAGTCACAAATATTCTTAAGATAGATATCCTAGTTATCTAAGGGGATTGAATTTTTTTTTTTTTTTTTTTTTACGAACAAGTATATTTCTCTAAAAAATTCTAGGCTTGACTTTAGTAATGTGAAGATGCTCTTGTCTCATATTAATATAAGCCATTTTCTTCCTTTTCACAAGCTCTTTGTACACACTTATTTTTAAGATTTACAATTTCGTTAGGAGCATCTCCAATCACTTTCCTAGCAATTTTACACTCATTATCATAACAAGGGTTGGAAGTTCTGTTATTCTTTTTATATGAAACCTCCGTAGAGAATTTGTTAATGGTAGTGGAAAGGGTTGTAGTAAATTTGTAGTAGATGTGATCAATGCTATCATTATATGTTATGAAACCTAAATTCCTTTTTAAATCCTTTAAAAAGATCCATTTTACTTTTTTCCAAATGAATGTACCTTCAACTCTAATAATTCTTTTGCAAGTGGTTGGCTTTCATATCAAGATTTAGAGTTATGGATAAAGGTTTGGAATGGGTAAACACAATTTAATGAGTGTTTTTTTCTCTAATGTAATAATGTTAATGTGTTTAAAAATATATTTATTAAAAAAAAATCTAAATATGTTATGATGCTTTCTATTTTTATTACTAATTGTTAAATTAATTTAGAAGAATTATTTGAATCTTAAGTATTAATTATTAAAGTTGTATATTAGAGAGTTCCAATTAATCACTTTATTTTTTAATTTTTGATAGACCATATTGATTATATGGACATTAATCACCACCAGCATCATCATCAATAATAAATTTTAGATAAAATATTAAATATTAAATCTATTTTTTAAATACAAATATAAATTTAATAAAACAAAATTATAATTATAATAATTGTTTTAAAAATTAATTTCAATAATAATTGTAATGGTTAATTAAAAATTAATTTGATTTTTTAATATTATATTTGTATATTATTAAATAATAGTGAAAAATGATATATATTTTTTCAATAACAACATAATTTTGAATTATATTAGTTGATTTCTACAAAGTCGCTTTTAAATTGATTTTATATTTATATTATTTTTTGACATCATATGTGTTTCAAACTGTTAGTCATCAGTATTTTTCACTATCTTTGGATGAATATAGATTGATGGCAACCTTCTGAAAACAATATTTATTGAAACATTATGTGTTTTTAGAAATCTCACTGCTATCATTATCTTCATAAAACCATTTTTCCCTATCCTTGAGTTTTCCTTCTCAAAGTCACCCTGCTGCTCTAAAAACTCATGTTTGGGCTTATACCTCTCATTTTCATCCTTCTTTCCTACCTAAAACCTCATTCCCCATCCTCCCTCTAAGATTTCATATTGTTGACTCATTCCTAGGTCCCTTTGAGCATAAGAAAACCTATGAAAATGATCTGTTTTACTTGAAAGTCTTAAAGTCAAATCTCATTCAAAATCAAGTCAAAAAGAAGTTTCATTAGGTCATTATGGTTTTGGATTTTTTAAGGTCATTCCTTCATTCTAATGAAGTGAGCACACATATAAGAGGGATTGATTATGATCTTCATGATGTATTCATTTGTAATAAATGTAAACCCAAGTTGTCAAAGCCATTTTATCAAGCCTCAATGAGCAAAAGAGAAGCCAACTCCATGACTTTAGCAACCTGCAATACAAAACGTGTCAAAGAGTATCAATGAGAAAAGGAAGAAGACTTCAAAACATTAGAAAGTGGGTTTTTTAAAAGCTAAATCAAAATTCCACTTGACTATGAAGGTCATTTAACACTTCAGTCATTTTTGCCTTTCAAAAAATCAGAAGCATTTAGCAAAGGAAAATTTTGCGAATTTTTGAGCGAAATTCTGCTAAGTTTCTTGGCACTCAGCACTTGGCGCTGCACGTTTGCGCTGGCGCTGTGCCCTTGCCAGTAATTTTCAACGAGATTTTTTAAGGCGTTGCGCGTTTGCAGAGGCGTTGTGCACTTGCTAGTGGCATTACGTGCCTAGCCAAGGAAGGTTGTGGAGTGACCTATCAACTCAAACAAGTTCTAAACTTCTCCAAACTTTACTAAAGTCTTCCAAACAACCCTCAAAGCAGTAAGTCCATATTTTAACCTTTATTTTAGGCTATTTGGTCATTCTTAAATGAATTTAAATAGAAACCCTAATGAAACCCTAATTACAAGCTTGTGATCACTATTTATACCCTTGTTTCATCTTCCTAAAAGAAATATCAGTCATAAACAAGGTATTTTCATTGATTTAGGGTTTTCATTCATCTATTTTGTCCCTACACACATTCCCTTTCATTCATTCCCTTCATCTTCCAATCTAACCATCTCATCCCTTTCACCTCATCTCATTTCACTTGCACCCTAGGGTTTCCAAATCAAAATTTGAAGACGTTACAGGAAGAAGATAGTGGCATTGATGGCAAGGAACAAATGCCAAAAAGACATGATCATAAGGGACGGAAAATAAACAGGTTTGAACACATAACCACAATAGAACTTATGACCTCTCCTCTTATTTTTTCTTGCTTTAAGCATGTGGGTTGCTTTGAATTTTGTGATAGAGTGCAGCAAGTCCAAAATCACCTGGAATTTACAAGACTATTCATCATAAATTTACATGACAAGCAGGTCAATCTTGTTGGGGTTACTTTTTAGATTTCCACCAATTCCATAGTAGTTGCTACAGGGATCCCTAGTTTGGCAGAGAGGTGGTTTAAAAAAACAAACTTGGACATGAGCTATTATGAATCGTACCTCAAACCTAGGTATAAAGATCAAACAAGTCCATTTTCCCTTTCTCTCATCTCCTTGACCAGTATGTGCCCATTATGAGGATAATAATGGAGTATTTCACTTGTGAGGGAAGGTTTTCAAACCTCTACTCATATCATGTTTGTCTTCTCATGCATTTCACTAGAGTTAGAATGCCTCATTTTCCTTATTATATTTTCTGTAGCATTGACAAGATGGCTTACATTGTGAAAAATAGGGATTACAATTAGAAAATGCAGAGCCCATTTCATCATTTAGTCATCAAGATGGTGGTCATGCATCAACCCCAGTAGAAAAACATTCCACGGGATACCTTCATTGCCAATGAGGTTTTCACTACCCCGCATATTCATCATGAGAATAATGTTCCTTCTTCATCTCACCCTCCCGTATCCATTTCTCTGTCACCACCCACTCACATCCATTCACCTCATGTTGATCCTACCTCATCATTTTTTTATAACCCTTCACCATCACATCATGCTACTGGAGCATCAGGCAGTAAAAGGGATACTGAGGTAGCTTGCACTAAGATAACTGATATTGAGCCATTTCCCTTGACATATCAGAGAGGCCACAAGCATGTGTTTGCTTCACTTGGAGTGAAAGGGGCCATGCCTTCTTCATCAGCAAAACAGGTAGACAAGGGCAAGGAAAATTTTACAGAGCCCATCACTATTAAGGAGGAGGTCAAACATGAAACTAAGCAGGAGTTTTAGTTGATTAAGATTGACGATGAGGATGAATATAGAGGTACTAGTGCAGTGACCAGAGGCAAGGAGGAAAAGGTTAGTAAGCTTCAAGATAATCTTAACAAAGCACATTACGTGATTAACTTTCTTGAGCTAGAGAATCAGCAGCTAAAGACAAAACATACCATCAGTGAGGTTAAGGCAATCAGAGCTTAGAGAGAGGCAGGGAAGGCCAAGGATTTTCTGGATGAGACCTTGGGTAATTTTGATGAAAGTGATGATGAGGAAGATGAGCTTTCTAGATAGAGACCGAGGACCATTGGACTGAAGAGGGATTTCACCCGAGAAAGGCAAAAAGAGGAAGAATTGGCAGAGCAGCTTACTCCAAGTGAGTTGCTTACCATAGAGATTGGAAAATACAAAGAGTCTTGGCTTGAGAGGGCCAATTTGCATCTAGAGATCCTGATAGAGAAAGAAAATAATTACACTGACTTTTAGAGGAAGATGGAAAGACATTATGCCATGAGAAACGCGATTGCAAGGGCCAAGCTCAAACGAGCCCATGCAAAGATTCAGGCTTTGACTGAGTCAAAGGAGAAAGAGAAGCTCAATATTCTTGTTGAGGTGTCTCTCCAGGCCTCCCAACCTTGATCATCAAAGCAGATTCCAATTTTTTGCACACTTGGTGCAAATTTTGATTTTTGACAGTTTAGCATAGAAAATTGGCTACACGTGCAACGCCACTGGCTCTGCGCTCTTTTTTGGGGGGCTCAAATGAAAAATGGTCAGAATCCTCATGTTTATAATGATGATTATGTCAACCTCAGAAATATTCAGGAGTTTTGGAGCAAAATTGGTCCCTCAAAAAGGCCAAAAACTACCAAATAATCACCTTTCTACCCTCTTTTTGACCTTGGCGCTGCGCATTTACCAGTATTGGGATAATAGGTTTTTGATAATGTATATGGGCACCATTCTTGAAATTGAAAGCCTCTTTGAAAGCTATACTCATAGACCTTTCCAATGAGCCATCATGGAGCTCATTTGGATATCGGGAAGGCTTCCAAAAGTTCGCTGCAAGACATGCCATTTTTTTTGTCATGGCACTGCGCGTTTGCACTGGCACTACACCCTTGCCAGAAAGTCCAATAAAGACACCAACAGTCATTGAAAAAATTATTGAGAAGGCCTTAAAGTCAAATTTTCCCAAAGTTAGCTAAAAAGTTAAGTTAGGAGTTATTATTACAATGAGTCACTCTCAGATATTTTTTCCTTGTGCCTTGTGTTGGGGTTCCCATGTTTTGGCCAGATTGGCAAGACCAAAAGATGAGACAACATCAGAATCGCTTTGGGGCCCTAGGATCTAGCCCTCCTGGACCCAGAGAGGGATCTCTCCAATAAAACAAAGAACGATATATCTTTGAAAGTTCGCATGAGATGTTAGGCTAGGTATGAAGCACAAAGGTAGGTTTAAAATGATTTGGTTGGTTGGTTGCTCGGTTGGTACTGAGATCATAGATTGAGAAAGTAATGGAAAGAAAGGAGAAAAATAGCAGGATGTTTTAGCAAAGGGGATAGGTGAGGAATGTTCCATCCATTGGGCTATGGAGTCATGAAAGGAGAATTACTTGCAACAACCAGCCAAGGTTTTCAGAGGGCAAGTCATCTATACTAAAGGATCTTTTAGATAGATGATGGGATGGAACATTAAGTATTGAAAGTGAAAGAAGGAAAGACACCCAATTTCTATCTATAGATCAGGTCAGAGGTCGTTTAACTCCAGACCTGCTTGGACATACTCAGAGGCAGCTTTCGATGGAGGGACAAAGGGGCAACTTATAGATCGGACCAGAGGTCATTCAACTCCAGGTCAACTTTAGCATGCTCCAAGGGAAAAAACAGATAATTTTAACAGAGCCAGGGACTATAGATCAGAGAAGGAATTTGAACCTTCAATGCTTTGACACCAGCAAGAATATCCAAGCAGTAAACCTCTAATTCATACATCAGCTAGCAGCATATGGAACCACTACACTGGTTAAATTAGCTGAATTTACTCTTAGATAACACACACAACATAACACATTAAGGCAAGGAGAGAAGAGACATAAGGTACCTAACAAGAGTAAATCCTATGCCATATTTCTGATGCAAGCCAGCAGAAAATGAAACAGCATGAAAATGTAATAAACAGTGTTAGAAAAAAATCACCAATAGTAATAGACCAGGATCCTGTGAAATGTGATTGATTAATTGATGCAAAACCAGTCACATACTGTGAGCTCAATGGCTGAATACAATCCAAACTTCTCCTCCTAGCCTACTACATAACAACTACTCTACTACTCCCTCCCAAGACTGTTCTAACAGTCCAAATGAATCCCTCTAACAGCAACGGCAACAGCCGAACAACAACCTCTTCCATATGTTCTCGGGGATGTCATATATGAGAATGAATAATAGAAGTAGATGAAAATTAAATGGATCTCATTAAGACAGAATGGCGGAAGTGTTTTACGCCCATACTGCTTAATGGAAATATGCATCGCTGTAAGTACTTTAGTATGGTCTGGGAGACTCTGTTAGGCCAAGATTGACCTCTTGATGTCTCTGAAGTCCTTTCTGGTATTTGGTATTCTACGCTAGCCTTCTGGAAATGATAAAATGGATGATAAGGTCTGCAGGTCTCTCCATACCTCCATTACTGCAGCTCTGACAGTCTTAAGAAGCTTCTGTCAGTGTCTTTCATCTGTTTCAAGGCTCGAGGAGATATGAAGAATGCTGTAGATAAATGTCCTTCCTGGAGGAATGCGTTCTGTTGATATTAAAATGTGGATATGACCCTTTGCGTGCTGCATCTGGTCTTCAAACTGCGCCTTGATTCCTGTGACCCTACTTCTGAGTTTTCAGACCTCAAACTTTCAGACTTTCCATCTGCGATTGAAATAAAACTGAAATGAAATTACGCCTTTGTGAAGGGAAAAATTGTGAATAGGAAGGAAAGGTGAGGAGGCGGGACCCACATAAATCACAATCGAAGCGGGGCAGAGAGATATATATGTGAAACAATAATCGCAATAGGAATGGAGCGGGAGGGGAGAAATATATAACCAACAGTAATCACAATCAGAATCTGAGCGGGGCGGGCATAGTAATATATAAAATAAAACTTCCGATGTGATTGGGGAGAAAAGCCTTTATAAAAATGAAACGAACGAATTTTTAACTTTTACAAAGGAAAAGGGGTTTTTGTTATGAATGGCGGAGTACTTTAGTGGTGGGATCAGGGGTTACAATCGCAATCAAAAATTGGAGTTAGGAGTAGGGCGGAGTGGTAAACACAAAACTTTCGATGCGATTGGGGAAAACCCTTTGTAAAACTGAAAATAATATGAATTTCCAATTTACAAAGGGAAAGGCCTTATGTTATGTGAGTAGGCGAAAGTATGGTACGGTGTGCCCAGCAGGTCAATCGCAATCGGAGATCGGGAGCGGGTGTAATCGCAACACATATTTCAAATATTGCGATGCGATCGGGTGGATCGGAAGATGGGATGTGATCGGGCAGATTGGAGGACGGGATGCGATTGGGTCGATCGGAGGGTGGGATGCGATCGGGCGGATTGAAGGATGGGATGTGATTGGTTCAACCTGGGTAGATCGAGTGACTTAGGATCATGGCGCTAACAATCGCATCGAAAATATTTGCAATGAGTGATCGGGGGACTACACGTAAACATTGCGATTGAAGAGATTTGTGATTGTGATTTAAAAGCGTCGGGGTTATATATATGATATACCTTTGTTATAATGTTTATGGGTATGGAAAGGGGAAGTGGTTAAGGGGCGGGACTTATAATAAACATTAATATTTGTTTATTATAAAGTCTCTACGGGGTATGGTTGGTGAAGTGGTTTGTAAATCCATCGCATATGTATTAATGCGATTTATAATCGGAAAGGGGGAAAAGGGGTCTTAAAAGGGATATAAAACTTTATTAGAACAAATTTTATGGAAAAATGGGGAAATAGGGGGTATATGAGGGTATAAGGGCTTTTACTTCACTTAGGCAGAGAATTCAATCCAGAAGTCAGTTTTGAGAGTGTAGCATACCATTGGAAAGCTCTTTTTGGGCTCTTTCTGATGGATTTTCTTGGAAGATGATCTATTGTTGAACATGCTATGAAAAAATTCTTTGAAGGCATGGACATCACTTGGCGGAGATAACAGCTTCTGAATAGTGACTGAAGGCACAAGGAGGCTTCAAGGATGATGTGTTTTCAGGGGAAATGCACTCCTTGAAGGCTCAATAACATTTTAGCCCCCTGTTTGCTTATCAAAAACTTTATGGGGGCTAACAGTGGCTCCACATGGGGATGGCTTCTTCTTGAAGGAGTTAAGAATTCAGAGAATGATCTTTGGTGTAGGCCAGATGCATGCTCCTTGGCACATCCATTTCTTTCTTGGATCAGCTGCCACAAATCATGAATACATCATATCAGCAGTAACATTTCTCCCAAAAAACTACCTACCCAGACTACAGTCCTAACATTTTTCTTCTGGGTGCATTTGGACTTGCAGACCCTTTACATCATCAATTTTTACAAATAGGAAAATAAACCTATTCTACTTCTACCCTTATTACTCCATGAGGCCAGATTAGGCTGTTCGCCTCATAGCTTCTCTACCTAATATAATACCTACTAGGATTAAACTATCCAACAGATTTCTTCTCTACATTCTAAGACAGAAATTGAAAAACAGCCAAGTCAGGATTAGACTGTCTGGCTTGCTGGACTTTGCAGAAATTAAAACAACTAACTACATGCTCACAGGCTGAGCTTTATTGAGCTTTCCTACCTACCATACTCTAACTGAAATATTTACAGTCTAGCTTACAAGCAATGTCTTCCAATGCAACTATTCCATCAAATGATCCCATGACTGGTCTCTCTTGCTCAACTCCTTGAGCAGGTTGGATAAGCAGGGCAGCTCCCACTCTTTTTGTTCAGTAACAGCAGCTTTGAAAATTTTTCTTTCTATTTGCAACATGCTGCTCAACAAGACCTTTGATCCCTTTGCAATTTTTTGCAGGAAATGTACATAAGGATCATGAAATGATACCTGGTTATGAATATTTGGCAGGCATGCTTCAACAAGGATTTCTTCTTCTTCCACTGGATCAAGAAGAAGACTCTCTTGAGAGAGAGAATCTCCCTCATCTTCTTCATTTTTTGTAGAAATTTGAATAATAGCTGAATTATTCACCGATATTATCCTGATTAAACACTATTTAAGCTTCATGCATAATACATAACCTCTTCTACAATTGATCATCAATTTGCGAAAATAGAAGCAGTCGCATGCGCACATTAAAACATAATCAAGCACACATATAACACAGTATGTAATGGGGAAAGCTTGCTGCTGAAAACCCCCAACTATCTGTATATTATAATGATAGAGAACATGTAACAATAAATAGCACAAAGCTCCTCACATCTCTCAGCACTATCTCCCATGATACACACAAACTAGCTCAGATATGAACAAGTCACAAGTTCAAATCTCTTCCACCTATCTGTCTGCCTCTACTGCGCAATCCAAGATGAATAATGATGAGATCCAAGTTCGAATCCCACTGGCTTGTACTGTGCAATCCTCATTGGCAATCTCAATCAATGTGTGTGCAAATCTCATGCACAACGATAGTCACAACTGATAGTAGACTCACCCTTTCACCCACCTCTAACACTGGTCTCCACTGAACTGTCCATGCATTGCAGTTAACTGATGTATTCTTTAGTTGATTCATGAGTTAATAATTAGTGAATTAATTAATAATTAATTCACACCACTCATCACTAGTTTATTTATCAGTTAGACTAAATACAACTAGTTCAACTAAGATAAACCGAACACAACTCCACCAACTGTCTCATCAACTCCACCAAACTCTGCCACATGAGTTCTAACTGAAGTAAACCATGCAATAGCTCAACTAACCCTTAGGAAAAGCATATTTCCTTCTGTCAGCTGCATGTGCCACATCCAAGCATCAAACTGAAGTGCTCCAAGAGGATAAGATAATTTGTATAGTCCAAATATTATTAAGGGCTAATAATATTTGACTGATCTATTTTTAGACTGGTAGTCTAAAAATAGACTTCGCCCAATGTATAAAAATAGAGGTCCATATATTTTTTACCAACTTGACCAATCATCCATAAATATCATCCTGCAACTCATAGACCATGATCCATATGTCTAAAAATAGACATAGTCTAAAAATAGACTTTGCGCCAAAAATAGCCTGCGGGCCCACTTAGTGAAGGTGACTTCTTTTCACTAAGCTCCGTCATCTTGTTGCATTTTAAACACTCCCTCTCAACAAGATATGGATTATCTGCAACCCCTATCCTACCTCTGTGGTATTCGAATTTGCTCCTGGTGAGCGCCTTCGTCAAGATATCAGCATCCTGATCCTCCGTGGGAATGTATGAAAGTAACATGATTCTCCGCTGCACACAATCTCTGATATGATGGTACCTGATGTCGATGTGTTTGGATATATCATGAAATACTAGATTAGCCAAGAGTTTAATGCAACTCTGGCTATCACAATAAATCACAGTAGGCTCCAAGTGTGACCTGAACAACCCGACCAGGATCTTCCTCATCCTTATAGCCTCGCATGCAGCCAAAATTGCTGCCATATACTCGGCCTCTGCTGAAATGAGTGCCATGGATCTCTGCTTCCTGCTGTACCAAGAAACTACTGTCGACTCGATACTGAAGATCCCTCCAGATTTTCTCTTTCTTTCCGTTGGGCTCCCTGTCCAATCTGCATCCGTGAAGCCACATAGCTTCACCTCATCCTCCTGTCTGTACCACAATACATATCCCGATGTGCCTCTAAGATAACGCAATACATGCTTCTCTCCCTTCTAGAAGAGCTTGGTAGGCTTAACCATAGCTTGTGACAGTTGGTTAACAACATAGCATATATTGGGTCGTGTATTGACCAGATACATAAGCGACCCCACCAACTGTCGATAAACAGTGGCATCCACTACCTCCGCTGAAGTAGCATCCTCCTTCCTCCAACCTCCAGGAAGAGGAGTATCAACAGGCTTGCAGCCATGCATGTTGAACTTCTCCAGTATCTCCCGGGCATACTTACCCTGAGAAACAAACAGTCCATCACTGCGTTGCCAAATTTCCAATCCCAGTAAATAATGAAGGAGGCCCAAGTCCTTCATCTCAAACTCTCTAGCAAGATCCTCCTTGCATGAAAGTATCAACAGCTCATCACCTGTCAGAACCAAATCATCTACATAAAGTACAATGATCAGCAACTTATCCTCCACCACAATCTGGTATAGGTTAGGATCCGCCTCACTCTTGGAGAAACCAAGTCCGGTGAAATAACTGTCTATCCATGTGTACCAAGCACGAGGTGCTTGTTTCAACCCATACAACGCTCTCTTGAGACTGCACACATGAGACTCACTACTGAAGATCTCGAAACCTTCGTGCTGCTCTATGTACACCTCATCCTCAATGACTCCGTTGAGGAACGCAGTCTTCACATCCATCTGATGGATGTGCCACCCCATCTTCACTGAGAGAGCAAGAATCGTCTGTATGGAAGAATACCTTGCGACAGGTGCAAAGGTCTCCTCATAATCGATCCCCTCTATCTTTGAGAAGCCTCGGGCAACAAATCTTGCCTTGTACTTCTCCACACTCCCGTCAGCTGCCTGCTTCACTTTGTAGATCCATCTCGAACCCACCATTGATTTCCCCTCCGGTCTCAAGACAATCTCCCATGCACTGTTTCTAACAATCGAATCATACTCTTCCACCATGGCATCTACCCATGCGGAGTCCTCCACAGCTTCCTCAAAAGAGGATGGCTCTATCATGACACATTTTCTCACAAGAGCCATGTATCCAGTGTACCGGTCCGGTGACTGTCTCTGTCTGCGTTGTGCTGTAGGTAGTCCTACAACTTTCTCTGCATCTTGAGCTAGTCGCTCAGCTTCTGTAGTGCGCTTCCACCCTCTGATGGTTGGCGCTGCATGATTGGTCTCCTCAACTCCATGAACTTCCTCTTGTGGCTGATCCACGTCCTGAAGCTCATCCTTAGGAACTAATAGCTCCTCATCTGCATGCAAGTGTGGCTCCCTCTCAAGCGAACACTTCATGGCTTTCTCCTCCTAAAATTTGATATCCCATCGCACAATAGTCTTACGACTGTCTGGCAAATACACATGATAGTTGTGGGGCGTATCAGTGTACCCAAAAAATATCCCAACTTCTGTGGTCGGCTCCGGCTTCTTCCTGGCATCCTTCGTCACATGAATGTAAACAGGTGAACCAAAAATCCTCAAATGGGAAATATCAGGCCTCTTACCAGAAAACGCCTCCTCGGGTGTACTCATGCCAAGTATCTTGTGAGGACAACGGTTCTGCACATATACTGCAGTATTGCATGCCTCCACCCACAAGTGAATGGGTAAGCCCTTATCATGCAACATTGCCTGTGCAGCACCCATGATCGTTCTATTCTTCCGCTCAGCAATCCTGTTCTGTTGTGGGTTATGAGGTGCTATGAGCTCTCTTCGAATTCCTTCTACGCTACAAAATTCCTTGAATTCGCCAGAGATGAATTCACAACCATTGTTGCTCCTAAGAGCCTTCACCTGCTTCCCCGATTCCTTCTCAACCAGCGCCTTGAACTCACAGAACTTTGAGTATGTCTCGCTCTTCTTCTGCATGAAGAAGATCCAACACTTCCAAGAATAATCATCAACAAAGATCACATAGCACCTATGATTTGCTCTCGAAGCTACTGAGAAAGGTCCACACACGTCTTTGTGAATTCTCTCAAGGATCATCGTGGCGCGACTATCCTTCTTGTGAAAGGTGGCTTTCAAAAATTTTCCCAAGGTACACCCCTTGCACTGATCTAACTGCGCAAGAGTGCCCTTAGGAATCCCAGTAGAAATCTGCTGCAGTATCTTCAAATCTCCATGGTGAAGGTGGCCCAATCTCCGGTGCCATAGCTCGCCATCATCTCGGCTCACCACTCCTTCTGCCTTGCATGCCATTGCTGCACAACCATCTACTTGCAGTTGATAAAGGTTTTTGACTCAAACCCCTATCTTCTGGGTTTCTCCAGTTGTCTTACTGCGTAGGAAAGCCTTTCCCTCGCTGAATACAACATCATATCCCTTCTCTTCTAACATCACCACAAAGATAAGATTCTTCTTCAATCCTAGAACATGCATCACTTCCTTCAATACGAAGGGTTTACCAGACTCCCACTCAAAGGAAATGGTACTGGTACTGGTCACACTATATCTACCATCATCGCCCATCTCGATGTGCACTCCAAGATCTTTCTCATCCAGATCGGAAAACAAATTCTAATCTCCAGTCATGTGAAAAGACGCACCACTGTCCAAGAACCAAACTGATCCCATCACACTTGAGACCAAGCATGTGATCAATGAAAAATATAGCTCAAACTGCAAGGCTAAGGCCTCTCCCGCTGCAGATCCAGCATCATGCTTATTTTTCTTCTTCTGCGGACACTTTGTGGCATAATGTCCGTGTTGGTGACAGTGAAAGCACTTCACCTTGGACATGTCCTGATTCTTGCCTTTCGCACCGGAATGAGAAGCTTTCTTGCTCTTCCCCTTCTTTTCTTTAGCAGCCAAAGCGCAATTTTCTTCATCAGATGCCTTTGATGAAGGTCCGTCCCTGGTACTCCGCCTTATCTCCTCTTGCATGAGATCCGACCAAAGTTACTCCCATCCTGGCAATTTCTCCCGACCATTGACAGAGTCCTGATAGGAATGCCAACTCTTCGGAAGACCAAGGAGATCCAATTCCACCAATTCCTCTTCATCTACAGTCACCCCCACACTTCCCAGCTCATCCCTGCATTGGGTGAACTTCGTGAGGTACTTCGGTATACTGTCGCCTTTCTCCATCTTTATGTTTCTGAGTTTATCCTTGAGCCCCAACTTCCTCTGGTCGCTCTTGCTTTGGAATAAATCTATCAATGCTTTCCACATCAAGTATGGAGAGGTTTTACCATGCAGGCTGGATACAATGTGATCCTTCACGCCCTCCGACAGAATCCTTCGACATTTTGTTGTCTTCTTTTGCCAAGCCTCAACTTGAGCAGCATCAGTAGGCTTTGGGACTTCAGCATCTATGAACTCCTTCAGCCCATTGTCATCTAACACTGCCTCCATCCTGTCCTTCCATGCAACATAATTCGAGCTGCCCTCAAGTGCATACTCCAATCGCAATCCGTTGAAAGACATTTTGACTTCGACACCAAGAAAACACTGTTGCAAATTCGAATTCCACCAGCTCAAAACTCAACCGCTTCTGATCTGTGAGAACAAATTATTTCTAGCATAGAGATCGACTGTAGGGGTAATTTACTGGATATATCACCTTTCAAAGAAAGGATGGATCCAGAGGCTACTTGGCCCGCTTACATACTCTGTCTACCGAAATAAATTGTAATCACTGTAATAGATCCGATGATCAATTTCACTCTGATACCATGTAGAAATTTGAATAATAGCTGAATTATTCACCGATATTATCCTGATTACACACTATTTAAGCTTCATGCATAATACATAACCTTTTCTACAATTGATCATCAATTTGCGGAAATGGAAGCAGTCACATGCGCACATTAAAACATAATCAAGCACACATATAACACAGTATGTAATGGGGAAAGCTTGCTGCTGAAAACCCCCAACTATATGTATATTATAATGATAGAGAAAATGTAACAATACATAGCACAAAGCTCCTCACAGCTCTCGGCACTATCTCCCATGATACACACAAACTAGCTCAGATATGAACAAGTCACAAGTTCAAATCTCTTCCACCTATCTGCCTGCCTCTACTGCGCAATCCAAGATGAATAATGATGAGATCCAAGTTCAAATCCCACTGGCTTGTACTGCGCAATCCTCATTGGCAATCTCAATCAATGTGTGTGCAAATCTCATGCACATCCATAGTCACAACTGATAGTAGACTCACCCTTTCACCCGCCTCTAACACTGGTCTCCACTAAACTGTCCATGCATTGCAGTTAACTGATGTATTCTTTAGTTGATTTGAGTTAATAATTAGTGAATTAATTAATAATTAATTCACACCACTCATCACTATTGTATTTTTCAGTTATAATAAATACAACTAATTCAACTAAGTTAAACCGAACACAACTCCACCAACTGTCTCATCAACTCCACCAAACTCTGCCACATGAGTTCTAACTGAAGTCAACCATGCAATAGCTCAAATAAACCCTAGTAAAATCCTATTTCCTTATGTCAGCTGCATGTGCCACATCCAAGCATCAAACTCTCCAAGAGGATAAGATAATTTTTATATTCCAAATATTATCAAGGGCTAATAATATTTGACTGATCTATTTTTAGACTGGCAGTCTAAAAATAGACTTCGCCCAATGTATAAAAATAGAGGTCCATCTATTTTTTACCAACTTGACCAATCATCCATAAATAGCATCCTGCAACTCATAGACCATGATCCATATGTCTAAAAATAGACATAGTCTAAAAATAGACTTTGTGCCAAAAATAGCCTGGGGGCCCACTTAGTGAAGGCAACTTCTTTTCACTAAGCTCCATCATCTTGTTTCATTTTCAAAATTTTCTAAACCGGAGGACTCATCATATATGGCAGTTCTATCCTCTTGGAGCTCTGATATGTTCTGATCTGATGTGCTGAGATCCTTGAAAATATCTATGTATTCTTGAGCAATGGTTTGTTCCATTGCTTCCTCCTTTTCGAGAGAAGGCTCATTATCTTCATCTCGCTCAAGAATATCTTATTTTCTTTCCTCCTCATCTTTTGAAAGGAAATACTGCTGGTTTCCAGTCTCATTGATGACCTGTGGTAAAGCAGAATGAAGATTCGAAGAATCTTCATCTGCTATTATACTGGCGTAGCTCTCTCCATCAGTATCGTAGATAGGCTGACTGGTTTCATTACTTCTCTGAAATCACTGGCTTTGATCTTCCTCCCATGAATCTAAGGATGATGGTCCTGCAAGCTCGGATTCCCTTTGAAAACAATCATTATCAAATAGATCATAAATAGTAAAATCATAACTGTAAGTAATGTCACCCATCACACCTTCTGGATTTTCAGCAGGTCTCTCTTCGTCCTGATCCACAGAGGAGTCTTCTGAATTTGTATCATCAAAATCAGGAGATGAATGAGAAGGAGCATGTGTTTCATAAAATATTTCTAAGGTGAACTGCTGGTTTACTATCTGATCAATCTCCTCTTCTGTAAAAAGAGGGGTTTCCCTCTCCTCATGGACAAAGGAACAACAGTCCTCTTTCTCTTGTGTTAGCTGATTTGGAGGCGGGATGTTTTCTCGAGCCTCTTCTTCCACATCAGATTCTGCCTCTTCTATGTGGTCCCTTGTTTCCTCCAGGCAGCATTCCCTATTAGCTTATGCTACTCTGTCCTGATACTCTCTTGTCAGCGTAACCCAAGATGTAGGTACGCAATCAAGAAATTCTTGATCCCTGTCCTCTTCGTCTTCTATAGATTCTTGAACATTGTATAGGTCTTGCTCATCTTCTCAGTCTTGAGTCTGTTCTTGTTCTGGAAGAGGCATGGGCAGTTCTAAATAATCATCATCTGCATTCAGATTAGCCATGTACATTTCTAGCACTTTACTAAACGTTTTTGTTAATTCATTTAATTGATCATACAAAGCATCATACTTTGTATCTCTGTCCATGTTTGGATCTATATTTAGGCAAAGAAGACTACTGCTTATTCTCAACTAGCTCAGAGTCCTCCACTAGTGGAGTCATCAGGTCTTTTGGGAATTATGGAGTGTGGAGTCGCCAGGTGGATGTATATGAATGTTTGAAGCAGGATGTTGTCCACCATCAGCAATAGAATGCCAATCTAACCAAAGATATTGGGTCTTTTGAGTGCCTAAGAATGTTTAAGGTGAGATGCACTCAATTCCCCAGTGGAGTCGCCATTATGTTGGGGTTCCCATGTTTTGGCCATATTGGCAAGACCAGAAGATGAGACAACATTAGAACCACTTTGGGGCCCTAGGATCTAGCCCTCCTGGACTGGAAGAGGGATCTCTCCAATAAAAAAAAGAACGATATATCTTTGAAAGTTTGAATGAGATGTTAGGCTAGGTATAAAGCACAAAGGTAGGTTTAAAATGATTTGGTTGGTTGGTTGCTGGGTTGGTCATGAGATCATAGACTGAGAAAGTAATGGAAAGAAAGGAGAAAAATAGTAGGATGTTTCAGCAAAGGGGATAGGTGAGGAATGTGCCATCCATTGGGCTATGGAGTCATGAAAGGAGAATTACTTGCAAAAACCAGCCAAGGTTTTCATAGGGCAAGTCATCTATACTAAAGGATATTTTAGATAGATGATGGGATGGAACATTAAGGATTGAAAGTGAAAGAAGGAAAGACACCCAATTTATGTCTATAGATCAGGTTAGAGGTCATTTAAATCCAGACCTGCTTGGACATACTCAGAGGCAGCTTTCGATGGAGGGAAAAAGGGGCAGCTTATAGATCGGACCAGAGGTCATTCAACTCCAGGTCAGCTTTAGCATGCTCCAAGGGAAAACAGAGATAATTTTAACAGAGCCAGGGTCTATAGATCAGAGAAGGACTTTGAACCTCCAATGCTTTGACACCAGAAAGAATATCCAAGCAACAAACCTCTAGTTCATACATCAACTAGCAGCATATTGAACCACTACACTGGTTAAATTAGCTGAATTTACTCTTAGATAACACACACAGCAAAAAACATTAAGGCAAGGAGAGAAGAGACATAAGGTACCTAACAAGGGTAAATCCTATGCCATATTTCTGATGCAAGACAGCAGAAAATGAAACAACATGAAAATGTAATAAACAGTGTTAGAAAAACATCACCAATAGTAATAGACCAGGATCCTATGAAATGTGCTTGATTAATTGATGCAAAACAAGTCACATACTGTGAGCTCAATGGCTGAATACAATCCAAACTTCTCCTCCCAGCCTACTACATAACAACTACTCTACTACTCCCTCCCAAGACTGTTCTAACAGTCCAAATGAATCCCTCTAATAGCAACGGCAGCAGCCGAACAACAACCTCTTCCATATGTTCTCGGGGATGTCATATATGAGAATGAATAATAGAAGTAGATGAACATTAAATGGATCTCATTAAGACAGAATGGCAGAAGTGTTTCACGCCCATACTGCTTAATGGCAATCTGCACTACTGTAAGTACTTTGGTATTGTCTGGGAGACTCTGTCAGGCCAAGATTGACCTCTTGATGTCTATGAAGTCCTTTTTGGTGTTAGGTATTCTGCGCTAGCCTTCTGGAAATGATAAACTGGATGAGAAGGTCTGCAAGTCTCTCCATACCTCCATTACTATAGCTCTGACAGTCTTAAGAAGCTTCTGTCAGTGTCTTTCATCTGTTTCAGGGCTTGAGGAGATATGGATAATGCTGTAGATAAATGTCCTTCCTGGAGGAATGTGTTCTGCTGATATTAAAACGCGGATATGACCCTTTGCGTGTTGCATCTGGTCTTCAAACTGCGCCTTGATTCCTGTGACCCTACTTCTGAGTTTTTAGACCTGAGACTTTCAGACTTTCCATCTGCCGTTGAAATAAAACTAAAATGAAATTACGCCTTTGTGAAGGGAAAATTTGTGAATAGGAAGGAAAGGTGAGGAGGCAGGACCCCCATAAATCGCAATCGGAGCGGGGCGGAGAGATATATATGTGAAACAATAATCGCAATCAGAATGGAGTGGGAGGGGAGAAATATATAATCAACAGTAATCGCAATCGGAATCGGAGCGGGGCAGGCGGAGTAATATATAAAATAAAACTTTCGATGCGATTGGGGAGAAAAGCCTTTATAAAAATGAAACGAACGAATTTTTAACTTTTACAAAGGAAAATGGGTTTTTGTTATGAATGGCGGAGGTCTTTAGTGGTGGGACTAAGGGTTACAATCGCAATCGGAAATCAGAGTCAGGAGTAGGGTGGAGTGGTAAACACAAAACTTCCGATGCGATTAGGGAAAACCCTTTGTAAAACTGAAAATAATATGAATTTCCAATTTACAAAGGGAAACGCCTTATGTTATGTGAATAGGCGGAAGTATGGTACGGTGGGCTCGGTAGGTGAATCACAATTGGAGATCGAGAGCGGGGGTAATTGAAACGCGTATTTTAAATGTTGCGATGCGATCGGAGGAGGGCTTGCGATTGGGCAGATCAGAAGATGAGATGCGATCGGGCGGATCAGAGGACGAGATACGATCGGGTCGATCGGAGGGCGGGATGCGATCGGGCGGATCGGAGGACGGGATGCGATCAGGTCAATCGGAGGATCGGACCGATCGGGGGGGGGGGGACTTGCAATGCGATTAGGTCAATCAGAGGATCAAAGCGATCGGGGGTGGGGGGACTTGCGATGCGATCAATCGCATCGAAAATATTTGTGATGAGTGATCGGGGGACTACACGTAAACATTGCAATTAAAGAGATTTGTGAGTGCAATTTAAAAGCGACAGGGTTATATATATGATATAACTTTGTTATAAAGTTTATGGGTATGGAAAGGGGAAGTGGTTAAGGGGCGGCACTTATAATAAACGTTAATATTTGTTTATTATAAAGTCTCTACGAGGTATGGTTGGGGAAGTGGTTTGTAAATCCATCGCATATGTATTTAAACGATTTGTAATGCAATTTATAATCGGAAAGGGGGAAAAGGGGTCTTAAAAGGGATATAAAACTTTAATAGAACAAATTTTAAGGAAAAATGGGGAAATAGGGGGTATATGAGGGTATAAGGGCTTTTACTTCATTTAGGCAGAGAATTCAATCCAGAAGTCAGTTTTGAGAGTGTAGCATACAGTTGGAAAGCTCTTTTTGGGCTCTTTCTGATGAATCTGCTTGGAAGATGATCTACCACTGAACATGTTGCGGAAAACTTCTCTGAAGGCATGGACATCGCTTTGCGGAGATAACAGCTTCTAAATAGTGACTGAAGGCATAAGGAGGCTTCAAGGATGATGTGTTTTTAGGGGAAATGCATTCCTTGAAGGCTCAATAACATTTTAGCCCCTGTTTGCTTGTCAAAAAATTTATGGGGGCTAACACCTTGCATGGTCTCAAAGGTCAAAATGCATTAACTCTGTAATAAATGACATTTGAAACCCTAGCTTAGGATCACCTCCTCATTTTTAAAATAATACTGCATGTATGCTTCATGTTTTCTTTTAGTTGATTGTTGGGCTGAATATTTCATAGACTCTAAGTTGTAAAGAAGTTTGGCTTTGTTGCATTGTAACTGTTTTGGACTAGATATGAATGGAACAAGCACATTCATAGCATTCATGAAATTTGTTAGATGGTGATGTTATTCTACTCTTGTCAATGTTTTCCTTTTGTTTTCCATTATGTTCATTATTTCTTTGATAAAAGAACAAAAAATTTAGATTAGGATTTTTTGTCTTGGCAACCTAAGTCTATCTGCTTTCTTTATCTTAATGTTTTCCTCTGCAAGCTTTGATTGGAGAATTCTTAATTTCTCTCTGGTTCCACCTAGCGTGTTGTCTTGAAAATGATTTAATAAGATTCAAGCCAAATAATTATATGGTATGCCCTGTCCTTTGGTGTAGCTTGAAATATTGTTTTTAAGGTCTTTCTTTGAAGTTCACTTACTAGGGTTTGGCTAAAGAATTTTATGGTTTTCCTTGTCCTTTGGTTCTTTCTTAAGAATAGTGATCTTAAAGAATCTTCTTTTTCTAGTACATGTTAAAGGATTCTTAATTTCCCTTTAAAGCTACTAAATTCACAACTTAATGTTCATTTCACACCCACCTAAGCTCTTAAGATTCATTTGGCTTTGTTAGCTTTCCCTGTGGAACACCCTTGATTTGTTGTTGTACTCTTCAAACCTTTCACAGACTCCATAGCCCAATGGTTTGAATTTCTCTTACTTCATATTTTCTTCCTAACAACCAACTAAGCAAAACAAAATAAACAACCCTATCATTTTAAATAGCCTAAAATCAACATCCTAAATCAATCAAGTTATATCTTTGATACAAATATAGAGAGAGCCCTATCTAAGTCTAGGAAAGCTAGGTCCTAGGACTCCAAAGTTGGTTTGATGTTACCCTTGTTTATTTGGTCTTACTAATCTAACAAATTATAGGGACCTAACATAATGGCAACTCCGCTAGGGAACACTTATTGAAAAATCTTAGTGTTCTATAAAGAATTCATAAAATCCAAAAACACCTCAAGATTGGTATCTAGTTGTTGATGGTGGACAACATCCAGCCTCAAGGAAGTTGAAATCATCCACCTGATGACTCCAAATTTAGATCACTTCTATACAAAGAATCCACTAGAGGAAGAACCTGAAACATGACTGGTCAACCTGGAAAGAGAGGGTATTCAAGCCCAGATTGGATCTAAGATATCATTTTTTTTATCTGTAACTATGTTCTATCTTACTTTAAGTCGGACCAATAATATACTACTGAGGTTTACATTGATCATTGGAAATTTCATGAGCTTGAAAAGGCTAAACCCAAAATTGCAGACCCTATACATACTTATACCCCTGTGCACATTCCTGATGCACTTGTGAAGAACCTAGGAAAGCATGAGCCTCATACTATCTCACCTACGCTTGCTAAAATATAAAATGGTTATAAGCCTCCTTCTATACTACCTATACCTATAAACATTCTAGACAGATACAAGCCTTTGGTTTTTCATCCTATCCTCCATGATCTCCCTGCAAATTGTATCAATAATCTACCCAGATTTGATGGAGAAAACTTTAAAATCACCACTGAAAAACACATTCAAGATATTGAGGATTTCATTGACCTCTTTGAGGTGGGAGAAGATTATGTGTGTATCAGAATGTTTGCCTTATCATTACAAGGAAAGGTTAAGAGTTTATTTAAAGATCTTACAGCTGCAAGCATTAGCAATTTTAATCAATTCACTCAAGTTTTCCTAGATAGTTGGGTGGTCATCGGAAATTTTTTCCTCATCATAGAGGAATAAAACCATTTAAAGAGACAGCCAGGGGAGATATTAAAACACTTTTTGTCTAGGTTCAACAAGGTATATCATTACATACCTGCTAAGATAAAGCCACCCCCAGGATGGGCTCTCTTGCACAACCCAGATGCCTTTGATCCATAAATGGCATTCCAGTTAAGAGAAAGGGACCCTACAAACCTAGAAAAAATGAAAAATATGGCAATTAATGTGGAATCCAACATACTGAACGGAGAGGAAAAGCTAAAGTAAATAAAAGAGGCCCAAGTAGATAAAGAACAACTGATATCTTTAGAGGAAAAGCTATAGATGTTAACAAACACAGTCAACAAAGCAATGGATATCATTGGCAGGAAAGAGGAAGAGTGAAAGGTTGAGGTTGGAGCTAATTATTCAAAGCAGCTAGTACTATTTTCTTGGGAAGAACAAAATCAGGTATTACAATGCAAAGATGACAATCGAAATGTGCATGCTAAGCGAGGTTACAAAGAAGAAGATGCAGGAGGTTGTCAAGTAAGTATAAGGTGCCTTCCTACATCTGTGCTTCACTATTAAGAGAGCATTGCAACCAGGTTGAAATTAAAAACAAGGAGGAACGCTCTGAAGAATTAGTCAGGGAAGAAATGGATGATACAAACCCTTTTTCAGATCCAAAAACCCTACCCCTGAATCACCATGAAGCCACAAAATCTGAAATAGAGGGGGAATCAACAAATCTGGAGTCTCTACCCTTATGCTTTAATTCATTTCAGATTATAAAAAGGAATTGGCATATTGAAGATCTATCAGAGGAAATTCATGAATTTCATGCTCAAGTTGACTATCATGACAATCGAGAGAAGTTGGTTAAGGATGAAAACAATAAGGAAATAAAAGAAAATCCACAAGATCCCCCTGCAGAGACCAAGGGTGATTCATCTGCTCTTTTTTGTGAGGCTCAAGAAGACATTCAGCCTCGGAGTCAACCTTCACAAGAGAAAGAAAACAACTGTGGTTCTATCCAAAGAAAAAAGAGAATGCCTCCTCCTTTAACTAAAGAAGAAATCAATCTGGTTATGAGCATACAACCAACCTCTAAAATTTTATATAAAGAAATTATTTATGTTTGTACTATTGTTGATTTATGTATTGCATCATTTCCTCATGAAGAAACAAAATAACAGGTTAATATTGATGTTGTACTACCTACTCAAGAAGACCTATTGCCAGAGAATGCTCCTAATGATGGCCTTCAGACAGAATTCAACCCACTCGATAAGAGAATATCAGGTTTGCTGAAGGACAACACAGCAGTGCATAATGAGGTTTTTATATCAGATGATCATAAAGAAGGGGAAGAGATTCTTTCTCAAAAGAATCCCAAGCTTAACAAATTGGAGCAAGGAATGGTATTGGATACAACCGATTATTCAAATCCTCAGAGCTAGGTATTATTCCAAGATCCTTTTACTGATCTCTTAGAGAAATATAAAGAAGGATTAAACTATGCCACGAACAATTTATTGCATAGTATAAAGGATATTTTGAGCATTGTTGTTCAATAGCAGATAAGATGGGAATGGCCTTTTATTTTTTTCGCACTCTCAAAGAGCTGAATAAAAATCAATCATGTGGTCACCTACTTGATTGGATGTATTGGAAAAGAGAGTTCACCTAATGTAGATATCATATACAAGTTAGATTAGGATAGATAGGTATGCTAATAAGCTCAGCACTATGAGCATCTTTTTAGTTTTATATTGTTTTCAAAAAAGAGAGAGAAAAAAGAACAAAAAGAGAAAAGAGGGCAGATAAAAATAAGAGGTAAAGCCCCATACCAAAATGAATATTTTTGAAAGTATGCAAGTCCAAATGCCACTTCTTTTTTATGAAACATTGTTCAACTCTACAACTTAATCATGGTTGAACAAATTTAAATTGATTACTGATAAGATAGAAATGAATATTTTCCAAACTATTTAAACTTGGCTTATCAGTAGATTATATTAAGAAAGATATTGGTTCCAAAGTTCAAATCTGAACCAAAAAGAGATAGAGGGATGAATGAAAATTTTAAATTATAGCCCTCAAGTTTCTAGTTTTACTTTTGTAAAATAAATATTGTGTGCAGCTTGTCCAAAATTCCATAGCTCATGACAAATCAGACTGCTTAATCTTGATTTAGACATGCTTTAAATTTCCTGTTGATAGATCAAAGAATGAAAATATGTCAAAATGTTTAACCTTGGAAGATAAGTAGATTAGGTAGAGAAATAAAAGAGCTCATCAGTCTAATCTGAGCCTTTGGATGATATAAGGGTAGAAGTAGATAGTTTGTGCTTTCAAAAAAAAAAATGATGTCCAGGGTTTGCCAGTCCAAATGCACCCAAATGAAGAAAAAATGTTAGAATTATAAGGATGGCTAGGTAGAATTTCTTTACAGGAGTCATTATTGAAAAATGTAGGCATTATTGAAAAATGTAAAGGCTACAGTTATTTAAAGTTGCAGCGAGATCAACATTGCAAAATGGAAAAAAATAGTAAGCATGTGAGGCATTGCATCTGCAAAATCAGAGATTTGAGGTTCTTGACAACTCCTGAAATGAGTTGCCCTCCCCAAGTGGAGCCAGTGTTAGTCATCAGTATTTTTCACTATATTTGTATGACTATATATTGATGGAAACCTTCTGAAAACAATATTTATTGAAACATTATATGTTTTCAGAAATATCACTGCCTTCATTATCTTCATAAAACATTTTTTCCCTATCCCTCAGCTTGCCTTCTCAAAGTCACCTCGCTGCTCTAAAAACTCATGTTTGGGCTTATACCTCTCATTTTCATCCTTCTTTCCTACCTAAAACCTCATCCTCCCTTTAAGATTTCATATTTCTTACTCATTCCCACGTCCCTTTGAGCATAAGAAAACATATGAAAATGATTTGTTTTACTTCAAAGTCTTAAAGTCAAATCTCATTCAAAATCAAGTCCAAAAGCAGTTTCATTAGGTCATTAGGGTTTTGCAATTTTTAAGGTCATTCCTTCATTCTGATGAAGTAAGCACACATATAAGAGGGATTGATTATGATCTTCATGATGTATTCATTTGTAATAAATGTAATCTAAATTTTTCAAAGCCATTTTGTCAAGCCTCAGTGAGAAAAAGAGAAGCCAACTCCATGACTTCAACAACCTGCAGTACAAAAAGTGTCAAAGAGTATCAGTGAGAAAAGGAAGAAGACTTAAAAACATTAGAAAGTGGGTTTTTCAAAGCTAAATCAAAATTCCACTTGACTATAAAGGTCATTTAACACTTCAAATGAGTCATTGTTTCCTTTCAAAAAATCAGAAGCATTCAACAAAGGAAAAGTTTGTGAGTTTTTGAGCGAAATTCTTCTAAGCTTCTTGGCGTTGCGCACTCAGCACTTGGCGTTGTGCGTATGCACTAGCGCTACGCGCCTGGACATTGGTGTTGCGCCCTTTCCAATATTTTTCAATGAGATTTTTGAAGGCACTACGCGCCTGTAGCTTGGCACTGTGCGTTTGCAGAGGTGTTGCACGCTTGCCAGTGGCATTGCGTGCCTAGCCAGGGAAGGTTGTGGAGTGACCTATCAACTCAAACAAGTTCTAAACTTCTCCAAAATTTACTAAAGTATTCCAAACAGCCCTCAAAGCAGTAAGTACATATTTTAACCTTTATTTTAGGCTACTTGGTCATTCCTAAATGAATTGAAATAGAAACCCTAATTACAAGCCTATGATCACTATTTATACCCTTGTTCATCTTCCTAAAAGAAATATAAATCATAAACAAGGTATTTTCATTGATTTAGGGTTTTCATTCATATAGTTTGTCCCTACACACATTCTCTTTTATTCATTCCCTTCATCTTTCAAGCTAAACATCTCATCCCTTTTGTTACACCATTTTTTGGTCATCTAACCTTTCATCATTAGATGGACCCAAGTACACCATGTAAGACCAGTTTTACCCCAAGTAAAACTGCTTTCACTATGTTAATTAGGAAACCCCAAAGGAAATATTAAACAAACCTATATTTGTTTGATTTTCCTCAAGGGATAATTAATTAAACCATAGTTTAACTAATATTCCTGGTCATATTTAACCCAAAACGGGAAAATTAATTAGATAAATCCTTATTTATCTTATTATTTTCTAGGAAGAATTGTTTAAATCTTATTTAAATAATATTCCTTGTTAAATATGACTAAATCACCCATAAATAATTAAATAAATCATTATTTATTTGATTATATCCCAACCACTTCCTTAAAAAGATAAATAAATCATTTATTTATTTATTCTTCACTAACCAAGGGATTTGACCCAAGTCAAACACCCTTTCCCTCCAACAAATAATAATAAAATATTCCATAGAGGTGGATCTAGATTTGATTAACATTATTTTAATCATGCAGCAAGATCTAGAATGACCCAATATTTTGTTATAAATAGGAGGGTTTTCCCCATCATTCTTCACCTTTTGTTGCCTATTAGATCACTCTGGATCTATACACTTGGTCTCATTTCTACCATTTTACTCCCATTGAGCTCTACTTTCTGCATTGGGTTTTCTACATCTATAAGAGAGAGAAAGCTTAGATCTGAAGTGCTGAGGACTACAAAGAACCCATCCCATTGAAGAGATCTGGATACACCTTCTTGTTTCCTCCCAGGTGCCCTGTAATATAAAAATTCATTCAAAAATCGTGTTCTTGTCTTGTCTGTTGGATGCATGGAGCAAACTCTTTACTTTACTACTTAATGTCTTTCCATTTATAGATCTGTTTGTTGCAGCACTTTAACTACTAATTGCAGATCTGAAGATGTTTTGCAGCCATTATTGTTGTTAGGGCTATTAGTTATGCGTAGCTAAAGTGGTTCTTTTCGTACACTTCGACGAAGAATTCATACTAACAAATGGCGACTCCACACGGGTTTTAAATTACGACCGCTGTCGTTTTTCATATTCCTGCATATCCAGCTACTTCAGGCCCTAGGGCTTCTTTTCAGCTGCTTAGTTTTCCTCTTTTTTATGTCATTTTTCTCACATAAAACCCTAAAAACTTAAAATTTCTAACTTCCGTGTGTTTCTGGCCCTATTGCGCAGGTAAGCGACACCAGCCGCAACTGAGACGGCAACTTTTCTGAAAATCTGCCGCCGAGACAACCGGAACAGGGGGGTCGCACTTTTTGGCCCTAAACCTGCAACCTGGACCTCCAGGTCGCACTTTTCAGCCTGTTTTCTGCGACCTGAACTCAGATCAGGTCAGAAACTGCGACCTGCCTTTTTTCCAGCATTTTTTCTGCAATTTTTCTGGGTTCTGCTGCAGCCTCTGCCAGGGTTTTCCAGCCTCTGTCTCAGCCCGCCTTGACCAAGATCTGATCTTTTTTTACTCATCTAAGTGGGAACCCAGCCCCTTAGGGCTTTAGTACCCTCCACTTTTTGTGGAAGAGTTTTAGCTGTTTCAGCCGTCGGTTTCAGAGCTTCAGCCCCCTCTTTTCCAGATCTGTTACCTCCCTTTCAGATCCATTGAAATCAACCCTTTTTCCTTTCAAATCACCTCTTGTCGTTTTGTTTGGACCTCCTTTGAAGGCCTCCGCCTCCCCCCTCCGGTTATTTGCTGATTTCCCTCCTTTTTCCAGCCACCTTGCCTCTCTCTCTTGGCTGTGATCTGCACCTCTTGCCTGCAGCTTTATCCTCCAGATCTCTGTCCCTTTTGACCCTAGATCTGTTGAGCTCCCTTTATGTGTGTTTTACATAGTTTTTCCCTTTCTTTTCAGCATAGTTGTGAGAGACCCACCTTCTTGGGATAGATAGATGCATACGTAGCTGTTATTTTTCTGTTATTTCAGCAATATGTTCTGTTCTCTGTAGGTTTATTTTCAGCTACGCAGCACACTTTTTCTTGCTCTCAACAATGGAAAGGGTTTAAAAATTAAAATTAACGCACACCACACACTGACCCTAAGTGAAGAAGCGCCTGGTTAACACCGCCTGGCAAAGACTCTAAAATCAATTGTCATTGCACCTTATCTGCCCTTGACCTTTCTTGATTCTGTCCCCTTCTGCCCTTGTCGGTTTCCTTCTTCCTGTCATCATTGCGCCCCCAAGGCGCCTTTCCCGGAGACTTCTTGGCCTTCACCCTCAGTTTCCGGTTGATCGACCTGCTCCGCACCGCCGTCGTCGAGCCATTCCACCTTCGAGTCCGCACTCCGACTCCTCTCCTGATTCATCGGGTCCTCCTTCTCCTTCTGGTTCTCCCCCTGTTACCTTCACTATGTCTGGTCCAGGGCCTAATGCTAGCGGTTCTCCCGGCCCCAATGTCGGCCCTACTTCTAGCGGAACCCCCACAAACACTACCCTGGCCACCCCTGTGCTGCCGTACATTGCAGGCCTCAGCCTCCCCGATTTTCATCAGTTGATTAATGACCCCATTCACCACAATGCTACCTGGTCCGCTATGCCCACCAAGCTGCCCTCTGATATCCCTAAATTCGAGGGCCTTAATGGAGAAGATCCAACCAATCACGTCCGGTCTTTCCACATGTGGTGTTCCTCCAATTCCATTACCGATGACTCCATCCGTCTTCGTTTGTTCCAACGCACGCTTACCAGCGAAGCTTCTAAATGGTATGTCGAACAGGCCACTTCCTCCCATACCACATTCGAGACTCTTGCCCAAGCCTTCTTGTCGTGCCTGACTCCCCTCCGTCCCCGATGCGGCACCGGAGCTCTTCGGCTTCCTTTCGCCAAACCTCTTCGACCTGCCTTTCCGCTCATGTCCAGGAATGGCGACGAAGACGAAGCTTATGTCGAGCTCCCCCCTTCGAAGATAGGATCTATATGGACTGGTTCCTTCGCTCTCTCTTAGCTCCCATTGGAAAAGATGTCGCCTCCCATTTCCCTCAAACCCAAGAAGCCGCCCTTCAAATAGCCTTGAAATATGACCTGATCTATGCTCGGTCTGGTTATGTTTATACCGTTTCCTGACATCCCCCGGGCCGGTGGCGCTGCGCCCCGGGGCATCTCATTCCGCCGACGGTATCGTTGGGGCCCTTTCCCATCCATCCGCCCAACCTCCTGTCGATATGGTCTCCCTCGGAGGCCCGAGCTCCTCAGGGACTTTCCCCTCCCGTGTATGTATCCGAGGATATGGCATGCCTCCTCCTTTGCCCAACCTCCTGCTTACCCTAATGTTGCTCACCCTACCCATTACCCTTATCCACAGCCTGGTGCGCCAGCTCCTCCAGCATATGCGCTTCCTCCTCCCGTGCCTCCTCAACCCCAGCAACAGCACCTACAGCCTCCTCCAGGGCAAGTATTTGCACAGCAGGGCGCGACTAATCCCCCTTCTTCTCAAAGAAGGCGGAGAGCAACCAGAACCAATCTGCCCCTGGTAACCGAGGACCCAATTCTGGTATGGACCCTAACACTAGCAACCAGCAACAGGGCATTCCGCCCAAGCCGGACAGGCCGCTTCGTACAAACAAACCCTGTTCATGTTGCGGTGTTTATGGCCATTACACGCACGATTGTCCTCTCTTACCCCAGATGCGGCAGATGTGGGAGTCTCAAGCCACATTGCACGGACAGCACGCTTCCCCTCATGCTCCTCCTAATGTGGCCACTACCCAGCCAGCTGTGTTCACTGATCCTTTCCCTCAACAGGGATTCGTGGCCACCCAACCGCCCGACAGCCAGGTAGCCACCCCCCCTTCCATTTCTGGTTCCTCTGATTACCAGATCCTTATGATGCACTCCGATCCTTCTCCA